>CM077669.1:242159210-242709210 GCA_039707655.1 Elymus sibiricus
AACAATGTCAAAATGATGCAATCACTTCAAATGCTACAAATGATTTGCACAACTTCGAAAGTGATAACGAACTCACATAGTCAGATTCCACGGTTCCACTTGGAGGTGCATTGCGAACTTGTTTCAAGCAAGCTGCCCAATGGCTACAAATCGGCTTGATCACGTCCCAACGACCTTGGAGTGACCGAAAGGTGCGACGAGTCTTGCCGCTTGCGGACAGGCGCGGTGGTGCCTGGAGCGACGATGTGGGCGACTTGGCCGGCGACGACATCTGCCGGAGGTGCTCGCGCGTGCGCGACTTCCACGATGACGGGGGACGGCTGGGAGGCTTCCATGGCAGCGAAGAATGGCCGGGGAAGATGGACCGAAGCGGGCGGAAACGGGGCAATGGCGACGAAGGGGGTTGGAAGCGGGTACGACCGCGCGGAAATTTCCCTCCCGCCAAATCTCGCCGCGGATAGGGGTCGAGCTCGGGTCGGCCTCCCACCCCGTGAATCTAGAGGTCGAGGGCAAACTTTTGCCGCCCCCCACAAATTTTTTTACAAGCCGCGGCCCGATACGGGGTCTGATCGGACATGTTTTTTTAGACCCGTATTTTGGCAGTTATTTTACGGGTCGGAGCATTATACGCGGTCTGAGATGCTCTAAGTCACTGAAGGTGAGTCCCCCCTCATTTTTTACTACCCGCCCCGCCTTGCAGGCCCTCATCTCCCCTAAGAGCATCTCCAACAGCGGTTGCAAATATCGCGCGCGCGCGGCAAAAGCGGGGTTTAGCGCGCGCCGAGCGGTTTCGCGCTCTCCAGCGGGCACGAGAAAGTCACGCGCGCGGGCGAAAAGGCGGCCCTGCGCGCGCTAGTTTTGGCGCGCGGCGCTCGGCGCTCTCTATAAAATCGAGCGCCCTCCCCGCGCTCTCGCAGCCCATTCCCACCCGCCACGCGTTCCTCTCGCACTCTGCCGCCGCTCCTCCCGCGCTTTGCCGCCGTTCTTCTCGCGCCTTCCTCGCCTCGCCGCCATGCCGCCGCGCCGCCGGGGAGCATCGGGCTTCCGCGGCGTCCGCCGACGCCCCTCCGGCGCCTTCTCCGCCGAGATACGGTCCGGCGACATGCGCCTCGGCCTCGGCACTTTCGAGACCGCCCACGAGGCCGTCCGCGCGTACGACGCGGCGGCGTGGCGCCTCCGACGGCCTCGTAGGGAGATGAATTTCTCCGAGGTGACGACGCGGGAGTGGGCGGAGAGTCTCGCGCCTCCCCCGCGGCTTGTCACCGACGAGGACCATCGCCAGAACCAGAGGCGGGAGCGCCGCCTCGGCATCGCCGAGATGGACGAGGTGGCCATGGCAGCATGGCGCGAACGGTTCCCGCAGGACATCATCGACGAGCGCGAGTTCTTCGCGCAAAGGAGGGCGGAGAGGAGGGCGGAGAGGAGGGCGGAGAGGAGGGCGGAGCGAGCCGCCTATCGCGAGGACAAGCGTACGCGGAAGGCGGCCGCGGAATTCAACATCGAGCTTGGAGAAGCGTCGACCTGGGACGCCGACGATGACCGATTTCTTGATGCCTTCATCGAGATTTTGGAGGAGGACATTTTTACTACCGAGCCAGAGACGGAATCGGAGAAGGAAGAGGACGACGAGTAGTTTAGCGCGTCTGTTACGTATCTTTTTTATTTTATCTATGCATGTTTTTATTTTTCTATGTATCGTTGAACTATGCTATGTACTATTTGAACTATCTACTACCTATGTTTGATCTAAATGTATTCTGCGCGCGCTAGTTTAACGCGTCTGCTAGAACGCCGCGCGGGCGCAAAATTTTACGGCGGCCGCTGGAGCTCTCCGGCGCGGTAAAAAACGATATGTGAGCGCTGTAAAAACCGCTTTTTGCGCGACTCGCCGTATCTTTGTTCCCCCGCAAGCCCCGCAAAAAGACCCTCCCCAAGTGCTCCGCTCACCGTCTCTCCTTTCTCATGGCGGCACACGAGGCCTCTGCCGGCGGCGGCGAGGGGGCGCGCTGCACTCCTCCGCTCCCCGCGCTCTCGCTACCCCCGCGCTCCGCCGTGGAATCCTTCTTCGCCTCTGGCGCCACCGTCGCCTCCTTCGCCGAGACCAGCCCCGGCCCGTTCACCCTCGCCGCCGCGCTCTTCCCGGACATGCCCTCATCAGCCTTCCACGGCTCCTTCACCCAGCTCCTTGTCGGCGCTATGGGCTCCCCAGCCGCACCCCCTGCCGGCGGCCCTTCCCCTCCCTCACCATTCGCCGTGCCACCGGGGCTCAGCCCCACCGCTCTCCTCGGCCCCCCTTCGCTCTTCTCCCCTACGGTAACTCCTCCAGCCTTACTATACTTGCTCGGGCACCAGTGCTTGCCGTTGCTTAGGTTTCCAGCTCTTCCGTCAAGAGTGCTAGTTTGTTAAAGTTGCAGATACTATCCTGCTACTTTCAACTCGTACTGCGGATTTTTGAGATTAGTAGTACAATGATAGTGCCTGGACTGGGTAGTATTGACGAGATTGGGGCGTGGAACCATCAAGGAGGGGTAAGAGTGCTGTAACTCGCGGTGTTTAGTGTGTGTACTCATGCAGGATGTGATGGATTGCTCTAGACCCTTAGCAATTGTGTTGTGGAAAATGTGTTATGAAGTCTATCTTTTTCTTTGAAAAGAGGGGGACTCCCTCAACCTCTGTATTGAATGATGCACACAGACTTTTATTAGTTATTGCCATCGGAGGTCAAACAAGATCAACTTACATAAAATGCCACATATGGCTGCCCAAAAAGCAAAGAAAAAGCGGTAGGAAAATGAGCCTCATGCATCGCAAATCCTACTAGTAGGCCGCCAACCAAACCGGTTGAATAAATCCTGAGGGGCCATCTCCCATCGGTTGCACTGAAAGACTGTGGGCGCCCACTCCTCCTACTTGCGAAGTAACGACCACATATGGATCCAATTGACGGCCTTGAAGACAATGTTTACGGTCGAGTCGACGAGTCGTTACGAGTCTTTCTGAGGTTGAGACTCATAGACTAATCGTGACTAGTCTAGACTAGTGCTGGACTAGTCGACATGGTACTGTTGTACTCAACTTACGGTACTGAACTACTAATACCTAGTAGTAGTATGTACTTCCTTTGTACCATAATATAAGAATGTTTTTCAAGCCATGTTGGCTTGAAAAATGTTCTTATATTATGGGACGGAGGGAGTAGTATATACTATATAGTACAGTTCAGTATAGCTCATCGGGTTCAGCTGCAGCAGCTGCTGAACACACTACTTGAGATATCTCTGGTGTTGTAAACATTGTAGCTCTAGCTCAGACCTAAGGATGTTGAATTGAAGCAAGCAAAACGGAATCAGGAACCAGCCAAGGAACCAGCAGTTGAACCAGCCAGAACCAGCAGTAGAGGAACCAGTTAAGGATAAGAGAACGGAGAAATTACTTGCCAAGGGCGGATCCAGGAGTAGAGGAACAAGCCAAGGAACCAGCAGAGGGAGACCATAGGGGCTGGTCTAGGGGAGAGCAGAACCAATGGAGAGGGAGAGCGCCAGTGCAGTGGGGCGGATCCCGGGGAGGAGCAGAACCAACAGAGGGAGGGCGTCGTGATTCTCCTTGCCATCGACGGCGGCGGGTTAGTGGGTGTTGGCGACGCCTCGTCCCAGTTGAGGCAGCTCTCTCTGGAGTGAGAGTGAGCCTGGAAACCTAGCGGACCAAATTTTCCCTCCCATGGGCTACGGGCCGAGCGGCTGGCTCACTTATCTCCCAATTTTGAGTCGCTCGACTCAAAGAGCGCAACTAGTCCAAACTAGTCTACGTCTAGTCTCTGACCGCTCGACTTGGCGAAGTAACACGAGAATTGTTGTCGACACTGGAGTTGCGACTCATAGACTAGTCCTTCGACTCGTAATCTTTGCTTGACGATAACCTGCAATTCTTTTGGAGCTTTCGTTCTGTTAAATATACAATCATTATGAGTGTTCCAAATGGCCCAAAGTAAAGCACAAATTCCTGCTCGGATTTGAGACTTCAACCTGGGATGCACCCCAACTAAGCAGTTTCCGAACATATTCATACTACTCGTAGGTGGTGGAAGATTAAAGGCTATATGGACCGATTGCCATAGTAACTTAGCAAGTGCCAAGTGGGCAATGAAGAAATAGATGCTGAATCGACTCTTCATTGCCACGGAAGCAACACTTGGTGCATCCCGCCAATTTGTTTTTCAAGTATCTTTAGGCAGAGTGACCTGGTCAAGGTACCACATGAATATTTTTTTTCATTGAATCCTGTGTCCATCCCGGACAGCCTGAGTTTGGAATGTATTTCCTGAGACAATTTTGAATTGGTTTTAGACTTAGTAGAACTAAAATCGAGTACATGAGGTGCGGTTTCAGTACTACTAGGCACGAGGAGGAGGAGGTTAGCCTTGATGGGCAGGTGGTGCCTCAGAAGGACACCTTTCGATATTTGGGGTCAATGTTGCAGAAGGATGGGGATATCAATGAAGATGTGAACCATCGAATTAAAGCCGGATGCATGAAGTGGCACCAAGCTTCTGGCATTCTCTGTGACAAGAGAGTGCCACAAAAGCTAAAAGGCAAGTTCTATAGGACGGTGGTTCGACCCGCAATGCTGTATGGCGCTGAGTGTTGGCCGACTAAAAGACGACATGTGCAACAGTTAGGTGTGGCGGAGATGCGCATGTTGAGATGGATGTGTGGCCACACAAGAAAGGACTGAGTCCGGAATGATGATATACGAAATAGAGTTGGGTAGCGCCGATTGAAGAGAAGCTGGTCCAACATCGTTTGAGATGGTTTGGGCATATTCAGCGCAGGCCTCCGGAAGCATCAGTGCATAGCGGATGGCTAAAGCGTGCTGATAATGTCAAAAGAGGCCGGGGTAGACCGAACTTGACATGGGAGGAGTCCGTAAAGAGAGACCTAAAGGATTGGAGTATCGCCAAAGAACTAGCCATGGACAGGGGTGCGTGGAAGCTTGCTATCCATGTGCCAGAACCATGAGTTGATCGCGAGATCTTGTGGGTTTCACCTCTAGCCTATGCCAACTTGTTTGGGACTAAAGGCTTTGTTGTTGTTGTATTGTTAGTGGTCGGACTTCCCCGGACCCTGCGAAAGCAGGAGCTACATGCACCGGGCTGCCTTTTCTTGTTAGCAGGTAAATACACCCTCCGTCCCATAATATAAGAATGTTTTTTTAAACTAAACAGTTTGAAAGACGTTCTTATATTATGGGACGGAGGGAGTAGTATAGGTCCTCTTGTTTGGACTCTTGTTTATTGATGGAAACAATAGTTCAATATTCCATCAGGAGAGGCAATTGATAATCTGGATCAGCTGTATTTCCAAAAAAGTGAGCTTGATACACTTCGATGTAGCTATCCTTTCTTATCTTATTCCATTATTGTCTAAACTGGGCTGGTAAAAGTGGGCCAATGTGTCCATGCTTTGTCGCTGCCATGCATTCATACTACATCACAATCACATTATATCATTGTAGTTCTTTCTCCATTAAACAGTCGCCGGAAGACATGGATGCTGCAAAAGGAGTTCAGTATCAATTATGAAAATGTTATTGACTTTCATAGAATTGATTCTATTAGGGTTGCTATCATTGGGTTAATATTCTATAAATCAGTAGACGGTAAGCGAGCAACCAGCTTCCAGTTTAATATTTACGTGGAAATGGGTGTCTATGCAACCTCTAAGAAGATCATCCATTCAGTTATGCTAGAAAGTACAACAAAAGTACATACCATTCTTAAGAACTTATTCTTGCATGCAAAAAGTTGATTTGCTATACAACATGGTAAGAAATACCCTCTCCGTCCCAAAATAAGTGTCACAAATTTAGTACTAAGTTAGTACAAATTTAGTACTAAAGCAGCGACACTTATTTTGGGACAGAGGGAGTACATGCTTGGAGCTATTTACACTAGCAAAGAAGGAAATGGTTTGGAATATTCTTTAATATAATTTGCAGGTTTGCACTTATTGGCAGGGTTCTGCAGCCACTGAAGTGGGTTCTTAAGTCTTAACCCCTTAAGAGGCCAAGTCAAACAATTTCTTTGCTGGCACTTTTAAATTTTTTTTTTGGAGCATTTGGTGTGATTTATTCACTAAATAATTTGTCACTGGATTCTTGCACAACAGAAATAAACATCAGGGCGCTTGTCTTAGTACATGGACAACTGGTGCTGCTTAGCATTTATGGAAATTTGGTGTAAGTGCATGACAAGATTGGGGATTGATAATTCTTTGAAAATACTCAATGGAAGAAACACAGTGCCCCTGCATATTCTAAAAAAGGACGGCAAACTATTTTTTGACGCGGACCATCAAAATGTTTGGAAAATGGCGCAAACATGTATGGCACATGTATATTACTGAATAATCCTAGGAAAATTCTCACTTTGTCCTTGTGCATTACCTGAGTGGATAAAGGTTCATAAATATACAGGGCAAACCGCATGGGTGGCCCGATCTTCTTGAATTGGAGGTTGAATGCGATGAACATGAAGAACAACCGAGGAACACTCAAGAGAACACTCACAAGGACAAGACTTCACCACAAGTTTTACTCAAAACACATGTCAAAGTACGATACACTGCAAGATCCAAACAACAACAAAGGAAAAGATAACTAGTGTAGCTCTTCTAAATCTCTAGGGGAGATGGGAGATAGTTCTTCCTCAATCCTAAGGATATGGAGGTCTTGTAATCCGAAGGATTTTTCTCCCGTAAAAAGCCTTGTAATCCAATGGATTCTTCTCCCTTAAGAGGTCTTGATCTCTAAGGGAGAGGGTAGATTGACCAAAGTTCTCAAGATTTAGTTTCTAATTTGCTAACCCTAGGTCTAAGAGAAGTACATGTTTCTATACTCTAGGCATGAAGGGGGTACGGGTGAGGAGAGATACATAGGCCCAACCAAAAATCGGTGTGTAGACAGAACTACTGGACAGTCTGGTCGGGTAGGACCGCACAATCTGGTGGTGCAACTCTTCGGAGGTCTCAGCGCGGGACTAGACAGTCTGGTTCTTGGGACCGGACAATCTGGTGGTGGAAGTCAGGGTGTCTGATCGCAGGCGCCAGCGTCCACCGACCAGTCTCGTCATCCGGACAGGGCAGTGGTCGGTCGAACCAGACAGTCTGGTCGCTCCAGGGCGATGAGGCCAAGGGGCCATCGCTCACCGGACAGTACGGTCGGCCGGACGGACTATCCATAGTGCAAAATTTGCACTGATTTGCTTCTTTCTCTTCTTTGAGCCTCCACTCCTCGCTTGGGATTTTGACATCCTTCCTTGCTTCTTTTGGGTCCATGTCTTCGTACGTAAGCATACATAGCATTTCGGCTTGAGGTAGAACCATTGTCTCATCCAAATTCATAGGTAACTCAAGTAGGCGAGATGTCACCTCGGTTTGAATGACGCATGCGTGAGCTCTTGTCATCGATTCAGTAGGAGCTTGTGGGGTTGATGATGGGTTCATGGTGGTGTTCATGGAATGCTCTGCATTAGGTTCTTTATGCCCTATCCTCATCACTTTGTTCTGCATTCTCTGTATCTATGGGTGTTTAAACCCAGTTTCCTCAAACCGTCTAAAACCCAATGTAGTGGTGGGATGAATCCAGACACGCCAAACCAACAAATTTATCTTTGTGTCTAGAATACATACTTGACTTTGAAATTCTATTCCTTGTTGATGTTGTAAATGAGATTGAATGTGTGACTTCTTTTGTTTGGGTTTGCAAGTACTTGCTGATTTGTTTTTCAATGCAACATTTTCTCCAAATAGCCTGTTATGTGGGCAGGCCCATCAAACGTGTAGTCTTATGACTAATTAGAGTCCTAGTTGATTAAGCAACTTTGTTAGGAAAGAGTCCAGTCAGTTTAGAGATCGTGTCAGTGTTTGAATAGATTTACAGGCTTGTTCGTCAAGTCTTGTGTACTATTAAAAGGGCCAACCCCTCTCAGTAAAGCAGAGAAGAATATTGTCGATTATGTTTATCTACTTTTTAGTAATTAGGATTATGTCAGTAGTAGATCCTTCCAATTTGGTGTTAGAGCCAAAGAAATTGAGATTGAGATTGTGGAGCATATGGTCACCATGAAGCAATTGGAGACCTTCACACGCCAACGAAGGGCGGATCACGTGCTCCCCACCGGGCTGGTGCAGCGCTGCTTGAGCAACCGCTGCCGACCATGCCCCCGGCACCAGATTTTGCGGCTGTAGCTGCCACCCACGACGCCACCTCCACATCCCAGGCCCTCCTCCCCAGCGAAGATGCGGCTGGTGCTTCCCCTCTCGAACAGCACTTCTGCCCCCCCCCCCCCCCCCCCCCCTTCTCCAGCAGGGGAATTGTCACAAGCACGTCTGACAAACCTCTACCCGCTGGGCAGATTGCCCTCATCATCCCCTCACTTTCCTGGCTTCCATCGCCTACCTGTTGTCGCAACACAACCATGTGCTGACTCTTGCCAACCACCACCAGCCATCTCCTTACAAGCCGCAGCTTCCCAACAACGGTTTCTGTACACAGCAGGGCTGCCCAGTGATGTTCGCATTGACATCGACCTTCAACGGCCATCTGACCTCCACAACGCCATCTCCTTCCCCAAGGTCTATGAGCAGGGCATTTCCCTCCAACAACATTACCACACCAGCCTTCTGGGACTAGGCCCTTGTGCCCGTCCAATCCTTCTGCTGTCAGCGCAGCTACAATACCTTACCTGCCAGCACCACTAGCACCTGTTTTGCCATCAACCACTCCCGAGCCAACCCCGCCACGGCAGATTCGACACCTGACTCCAGCTAAGTTGGAAGAACGCTGTCGTCGGGGCCTTTGCTTCAACTGTGACGAGATATATGCTCAGGGTCACCAGTGTGCGTGGCTCTTCTTCATCGAGTCCGATGACTGGTAGCACCCAAGGTCCCGTAGGAGGCAATTGACAACCCACAGCTTGCGGACAAGCTGTTTTTCAAGGAAGGGAGAGATGTTATGTGGGCCAGCCCATCAAACATGGAGTCTTATGCCTTAATTAGAGTACTAGTTGATTAATAAACTTTGTTAGGAAAGGGTCCAGTCAGTTTAGAGATCGTATTAGAGTTTGAATAGATTTACCGGTTTGTTGGTCAAGTATTGTATACTCTCCCCGTTCCTAAATATAAGACTTTTAGAGATTTCAATATGGACTACATCCTAAATATAAGACCTTTTAGAGATTTCAATATGGACTACATACGGAGCAAGATCCGTATGTAGTCCATATTGAAATCTCTAAAAGGTCTTATATTTAGGAACGGAGAGAGTACTATATAAAGGGGCCGACCCATCTCAATAAAACAGACACTTTTATCTACATTTCAGTAATTAGGGTTGTCAGTAGTAGATCCTTCCATACCCGTACTAATTGCTTTAGTGGTTTTAGACAGATGGTGTAGAGAAATAGCAGAACTATGTCAAAAACTAAGTGTTAACTTACTCCTTATGTGTTCATGAAGCTAAAATGGCAAGTAATTCAGACCAACTGTTGTACGTAGTATTGTATTTTAAATAACATGAAGTAATGGCAATGATGCTAGTTTTTGTGCTTTTGTCTTGAGTTTTCTTGAACATCATTCACTGTGTTTATTTCTGGCGCTACTTATTAGATATTACATTGGCAGACAAAGATCTGTTCATGTCTGAACTTATAGATAATATATATAGCTGTGTGCATCAATTGATGTAGGAGGCTGGGTGTTCTTCCCACTTTTCTTTCTGAAAAAAAAGATGTTAATACATTTATTTCTACAGGGGAATTTTGAAATGTCCCATCAGCAAGCGTTAGCCCAAGTAACAGCACAAGCAGTCCATTCTCAGTATACTGTAGGCAGTCAAGTAGATTACTCACTCCCTTTCTCATCGGAAACAACATCAGCTTTGACATCACAGTTTATCAACTCTTCTGCAAATGTGACATCAATGAAGGAGATAGCAACTCCACCATTGCATACAGTTCATGATAACCTTATATCAAATGAGGTTTCACAAGGATTCCAAACTTCGGCCCTCACCGTGGATAAACCTGCTGATGATGGCTACAATTGGCGGAAGTATGGCCAGAAGGCAGTCAAGGGTGGAGAGTATCCAAGGAGCTACTATAAATGCACCCAGGCGAGCTGTCCAGTTAAGAAGAAAGTGGAGCACTCAGCATATGGACAGATTACTCAAATAATTTATAGAGGCCAGCATAACCACCAGCGTCCACCAAAAAGAAGGTCCAAAGATGGTGGCAATTTACTAAATGAAGATGATTTCCTTGAGAACAGAGACACTTTGACTCGATCAGAACCAGGCTCTCAAGATCATTCTGGAAAAGTTGAGGTATCAAATGATGGCATTGCAGGGCCTTCAATGTCTAAGAGGAGAGACGTAGGTGATCAATCGTCTGGCTCAAGTGATAGAGAGGAGGAGGATAATGATGAAGCAGGTGATGACAATGGAGATGCCGGTATTGTGAATGCAAACAAAAGGTGGTTCATGTAGTGAATAAAATTTTGTTAGTAGGAATTTTTGAAGCTTCAATCTCTAAATGCTAGTTTCACTGGACAGGCATGTGCCGGCACCAGCTCAAAGAATCATCGTGCAAACAACCAGTGAAATTGATCTTTTGGATGATGGCTACCGGTGGCGCAAATACGGGCAGAAAGTGGTAAAAGGGAATCCTCATCCAAGGTAATCCTTCTGTTGCCATTTTGCAGTCGCCCTCTATCTTTATCCGTTCTGCTCTGAGTCCTCGCTTGCACATTGGACCATATTGGGACCAACTCTAGATAACACATTTTCCTGCATCTCTATGTAATTTATTACTAACTATGAAGAAGACTACTGTCTGTTAGTTGTAGACGCACAATATATGTCAATGATCCGTTGTTCCTTGGATTGTAGTTGTGACAGATGAATCCTAGTATGGCATCGAAATGTATTGTGCCCGAAGATGACATCTAATTGTGAAGGGGCATAGAAAACATGCCTATTGGAGAAGTTCTGACACTTATGACACCAACTGTGAATTTTATCTTCGTAACACTGTCACCCTTAATTTCTTACATGACTCACTGTGGTGAAGATGTTTGATGTTACCCCTCCACCCCCCGCGTGAACTTCCTGCAAGGAATTTTGAGTAGTAGCTTTGAAAGGAGGAAGCTTGCACTGTCTTTTGGAACTTCTTACTAGCATTGGAAGACTTGAATCTTAATTTTCAGAATGGTGTTTGAAAAAGTGGATTTTAGCTCTCAATTAAAATAAATCCTTGATCTTTCTCACCTCTACACCCCTTGCGGCATTCCTTTTGTAAAGGGCAGAGGGGCTGGGAGGCGAGCAAATGTCCCTTGCGGCATTCTGGTTGTCAACGGCAGAGGGGCTGGGAGGTGAGCAAATGTCCATCACAAGTGATAGCTAGGAGGGCAATGATGAACTTGCTAGAGATAGTGGAGCTCATACTGTTGCCAGAATTATCAAGCATACATGTATGCAGCTCTGATTAACCATGACTTTGATAATACTATTGATTGGGTGGACAATTTTGCTTCTAGACGGAGTTGCAACAAATTTAAGTCATAGCTCAAAATTTCAAACAGATAGACTTCTAGACATACTGACAACCACAAGGTTTAGTTTTAAGCACAGAAAATAATCAAATGGATCATGCTGCTGATTAGTCAGAGATTGAAGGAATAATCCCTTGCGTGTGCTACCTGCTCTGTTCCCTTTATTCGGTTGAATTACTTTTATGGCATAGTCCGTTCTTTGACTTTGCTTGTTTGGCAATGTACAGAACATTCGATTTTTTTTCTATGCTTCTTTTAGGCAAGTTTCCTGCTGTCAAAATGATATCTAGCTAGCAGTTTGAACTGTTTAGTAATCCCCCCCCCCCCCCTTTATGATCTCTTTCTGAAGTTATGCATAACATATTAACTCTAGCTGCACTGTGTAGGAGTTACTACAAATGCACGTACCAGGGATGCGATGTAAAGAAGCATATCGAAAGATGTTCGCAAGACCGAACGGCGGTGATAACTACATATGAAGGCAAGCATAGCCATGATGTGCCAGCACCTAAGAGCAGCGTGGCTGCTGCTGCCAGTACCAATGCATCCTCTTCCATTAGCTTACTACATAGAGGGCAGAAGGCAGCATCCAGTAGCCAACGGGTGTTGCCCAGAGCAGCACTGCATACATCGGATTCTTCCTTGCAGCTAAAAGAAGAAAATGAGATAACATAAACTTTTGGAGTACGTAGCGAGGTAATTATTCCCATATATTAGCCCATTTCTGGCTGTGCTGCTGCATTGGTTCCAATCAAGAGGAGGATATTCTTCCACGAGCCTTGCTTGCACAGAGCCTGTGTTGCAGCACTGCATCTTGCATGCTGTACTCCCATTGGTTCTAATTGTATTGGTTTCCATTCCATGGAAAAACTGTACGTGACAGAGGTTTCGTTGTTCCAATTGTATATGCTCGAGTTGTAGCTCTTACCTGATAGCCTCATTTGTACATAATATCTCCGTAAGTGTCATCTGACAGGATGTATTACAGTCATAATTGATGAACAAGGCAATGGCCTTCCGTGAACCTCCTTTCAGTTTGTCGTCGAAGTGGAATGTGCCTCGGTGGACCTGATGCAAAAGAATAAATCAAAGTGGTTTCACGCTTGTGTGTCTCATAAAAGCGGAATATTCTTTGAATGTGAGACATTGTTATTGTTAATAGCGAGGTGCTTGTTTTGTCTTTTGTCAATCTTAAGATCTGTGGGCTCAGTCTTTGGTAGATGCTCATATGGATAGTATATGGATAGGATGTGTGTTTATGACTTTATGTTCATAGGAGTGAATGCATGTGTATTTGATTGTCTTAGTTTATACTCCCTCCGTTTTTAAATATAAGTCTTTTTAGACATTTTGATAGGGGACTATATACGGAGCAAAATGAATGAATCTATATTTTAAAATATGTCTGTATACATCCGTATGTAGTTTAATAGTGGAATCTCTAAAAAAACTTATATTTAGGAACGGGGGAGTACTTTGATTCTTGAAAGAAAACCCTATATCACCTAATTATGTCGGGAAATATAAGGTGTATTTTGTTTGGTTATGAGTCTTCGGCAAATTAGTTTGTACCTTATTAACTATGGCTTTTCTCGGGGATGTCTGTGTTAAGGACGAACTTGGGAATTGGAGGAACTAGCTAGCTATGAGCATCTCAAATCTGAATCCATCTCTCTGTTTGTCTTGCAGAGGAGGAAAGAGGAGTTACAAGCCGACGGCCAAGCCGTATACCAATTCGCCAAATCCACACATACACCGTCGCGCTCTATTAATAGGCACACTATACTACAGACTACACACCCCACTCGTCAGCGTGGTAGCGGCTCGATGGCTTGCGGGCCCTCTTGTCAGGGAGAGCCTGGACTGTTGACCCGGTCGCCTCTTGTGGTTCTTTGTCAGTGACCTACACTACTCATCACTTGGGCTGGATAAGGGGGTGTCGTTCTAGGCTTGGGCCGCTCAGAAGCAACGGGAGCTGGATACTACAAATACCAACCGATCGACGACGAGCAACTCGGCTCGGACGGAAGGGGCTTCGGCCTTGGCTTGGTTGGCGTGTGTGTTGGCTCTTCTCCTTTTCCTCGTCTCTCTACTGTTCATCTTCCTCCTTGATCTCCACCTTCCTCTGAGCTTTCCCTTGTAATCGAGTTGTAATCTTCGAATCCCTTGTTAATGGAGTCAATATAGTACTGGGTACCTAACATTTGGTATTCAGAGCCATAGATCCTACCCCCAAAAATTTCTCTCCACCACCGCCTGCAACCTGTTTGACCATATGCCAACACACAAGTTCATCTGCCCCGGGGGTGTGCTCTACGCCCGGGTCACTGACGTCCACCAACCACTGACCATCGAGACGCTCCGCCTGCTATTTCGCCACTCCGGAGATGGGGACGTGATTTGTGCATTTGAGCGAGTGGTTGACGGGATGTATGGCGTGGAGGCCTACATCCAGTTCGGCTCTCGGTGGAAGGCGGTCAGGGCTCGTGCTGCACTGGACGGCCACGCTATCTACGACGGGAGCTGTTACCTCGCCGTCGAACTCATTCCACCGGTCTACACCACCATCACGACACCCGACGAGTTGCCTCTGGAGTACTTCTACGACGACACGCCGTATGCGGAGTGGGCTGCAGCCTTGGCCGCGGCCGAGCGCCATGGCGAGGTGCCCGTCTCCAGTGACGACGTCCAGATCGCCCCTGAGATCGACATCTCTGTTTCGTCGCCCACCAGCTGTTCGACCTCGGACCCCTGCCTTGTTGATGGTGCCATACAGGTCGACACGGCAACCCTGCTCATGTCGGACATGATGCCGACTGATCCGGCGTGCCTGGAGTCCTTTCCGGCCCTGCTCCGGGCATTCCCCAGCCCTGGCCACGACGTCGCCTTGGCCATCAACTTGCCAGTGGCCGTGTGGACAGCAACAACAGTGGCAGCGGACGATCTCCACCTCGAGCCATCCAGGGGTGCCATCAGCGCACCACCGTCCAATTCTACCTCGTCCACAACACCCTCTTCATCCTCAACAAGCAACGACGTAAGTCTGGAGCTTGGTGTGAGTAACAAGGCCCCCGACGTTGACGTAACTGGCATCGTTGCACTGGCCGCCATCTGCTCGGCTGCATGTCCTGGTGGTGCCGAGACAGATGCAGGAGTGCCCGTGTTGTTCGACGTCGGCCTGGAGATCTTGGTTCCCACTAGGTGCTTGGTAATGGGCCCCAGCCTCGTCGAAGACGCGTTGGCCATGCCTGAGAACAACACCATTGTGATAATAAGGTCAGTTCCTATCCCAGAAGCTGCAATGATGGAAATTGAGTTGTCACACATTCAGAAGGCTACATTGAGCGATTATAGGAGTTTGGCCGACATTTATTATCCATTCAGTAAAGTTCCTAAGGTCTCAATTGGCACACCAAGTCCGAAGGCAAGTTCTGTATCAAGAAGCAGAGATGCTACTGCTTCCTTGTCGATTGCAAGGAACTTGTCTCAAGGAACTAGTGAAAAATCTAGACCCTCGAATGGTGATAATGCCTCGCTCCGGGTCTCACAAGAAGCTGCAAACCATGGCGGACCTGCTACAAAGGCATCTGAAGCCGCCCTTGTTATGATTTCTCTATCCCAACCTCATGACCATACTTGTGAGCAACCTAGAACATTTTCCTGTGGAACAAGACGGGGACAAGATAGCCTACTTGACCAACTACAAAAGCCACCACTCATAACTGATTCTTGTCTGCTTTATAGTGTTGCCCAACAGGATTTTGGAAAAATGGGCAATGTGGCTGTAGTTGTATCATGGTTATCAGCTCTTGCGGTCATGCGTAATTCAGAAGTGTTCTGGCCAACTTCTTGGCCTGCTACAGATATTGGAGGGAGTGGACATGTCATTCACTGGTGTAAGTTGCTGGGTCAATCGACAAAATCAATCTTCATGCTCTTCTTACCAGGACCATTCTGTTGCACAAGAGTACAACCAACTAGAGATGCTTTGCCATATGAACCAGTGGAAATTCTTTTTCCTTGTCTACCACTAGCAAAACCACCTGAAACTTATGGAACTTTTGGTACTATTATGGCTCCTGACAGTAGACTGTGTGTTATAATTCTTCGAGTTCCAGCAGTATGGTCATTTAGTTGGGAGAGCTCTGAAAATGCCAGTACAAAATTCAGAGACTTATTGCTCCCTGATATGGGCGAGGACATTCTTCAGGCCAACTCCATAGCCATCTGTTATTGTGCTATTGGTATCCTTGTTATCTATCGCAAGCAACTTTCAGTTCTGAACACAAGCATTTCATGGTCCATTTGTTTTGGGAATCTTCAGTCTGAGCAATTGCAGGATCTCCTTGTTATTTTGCTGCTCCTATGTAATGCTTGGTTTCAGTTGCCATCTCTTTTTGACATGAGAGTATTGTTGCAGAAGGGATTGATGTGCAGGCAGTATCCCCACCCATCGGTCACAAGGATGATTAGCTACCAGGAAATGGGTCTTGATTCCTCGTATATTATTCTGCAGTTACAAATGTATAAAACAAGTAGCGAGCTAGTAACAGTTCAAGAATTAGCAGGGTTCACATGCATTGTTGCAGCTTGTGAAACATTGAAACCTGATTTTGATGCTGTTGTTGTTGGTGTTCACAGTTTCAGACAACCATTTTCTGAAGCCATGCTAAGGGTGCCCAGTATTATCCTGAGTTCTAATCTTTTTGCGTTGGAAATTGCTTGGGTGTATGACATCGAACATTCTGATGGTGGTGAGATGTTCATGCCCGTCCTTCACCTGGGAGACTGTTATGTGGACTATTCTTTGGAAATTGCAAAGGACTACTTCTATTGCTTGTTTACTAGTAGTGCAGTGCCATACATGGGGAACCAATGTAATGGTGAGTTGTTTCAGTGGGAAATTGATTGGTTACTTCCTATGGAATGCTTGCATCAGGAATGTCTGCTTTGCAGTACCAGAGATGCTCCAACCTATTATTTTCAACTATCACAGTGGATTAATACTTGGTGGTTCTCCTCTGTTTCTGCTGTTTTGGTGGACAGTGCAGGTTCAGATTTTGGAGAAGGTGGGCATGTCACTAGCACGTCCAAACCAATTGGTCGTAATTGCATTTTACCACCACCTAAAGCTTTGCCGATTCAAGCTCCTAATCTTTGCCATTCTGGATTCGTTGAACTGAAAATTGCCTGGCTCCTTGCTGAGAGGCATGTTGACATGTTCAAGCAACTGCGCATCCGTTTGAAACTTGATCAATCTATGAGATGCCTGAGTTCTCTGTTTCTTCGACTTGGATCTCCACTAGTATGGCCAAACTTCGCAATGATTCAGATTGACAAACTCTGTTCAGAAGATTTGAGCTCTTGGAATTATCCACCACCAAGTGCACACTCTGAAATGCTGACAAGTGTGAATTTTATGGAATTATTGCTCTCTAACATGGCCAGTTGTGTTGCCCGGTTCAATCTCGAGAAGGCATGGGATCAGTGCACCATGCAAATGCTACAGTTGCAATGGGATCCAGGTGTTTGCTCTGTTTCAATTTGGTGTCGAGGCAAACTTGGCAATGAAGGGTGCCCAGGTATGGACAAACAAAGTGTGAAGAAGTTCCTGCATATGACATGGGATCCCGGCGGTTGGCATGGTTTCGGCTTGAGGGCAAGCCGAATTTTATGGGGGAGGGATTGTCAGTGACCTACACTACTCATCACTTGGGCTGGACAAGGGGGTGTCGTTCTGGGCTTGGGCCGCTCAGAAGCAACGGGAGCTGGATACTACAAATACCAACCGATCGACGACGAGCAACTCGGCTCGGACGGAAGGGGCTTCGGCCTTGGCTTGGTTGGCGTGTGTGTTGGCTCTTCTCCTTTTCCTCGTCTCTCTACTGTTCATCTTCCTCCTTGATCTCCACCTTCCTCTGAGCTTTCCCTTGTAATCGAGTTGTAATCTTCGAATCCCTTGTTAATGGAGTCAATATAGTACTGGGTACCTAACATTCTTCATACGACGTGGACGAGCTAACACTCCCCTTCCCTTGACGACCAGCTTGTCCCCAAGCTGGTGCTCGAGGAAACCGTTGCTGGAGTTCTTCCAAGTCTTCCCAGGTGGCGAGGCTCTCTGGCTGGTCAGACCACTGGACCAAGCCTTGTGGCACTGCGTCGTCCCCGCGACGACGGAACCGGCGCTGCAGAACACGTACAGGAATAGAAAACTGTGCATCAGTAGGTGGAAATTCAGCTTGTACCTGACAGCGAGGCCCGACAGCCAGCTTGAGTTGCGACACATGTATAACAGGGTGAATTTTACTACTCTCTGGTAATTGAAGACGATACGCAGCAGCCCCCACGCGTTCTAGAACTTTAAAGGGACCATAAAACTTGAAGAGCAATTTATGATGCGCACGCGGAGCAACTGAAGACCGAATGTATGGTTGCAACTTTAGATAGACTTAATCTCCAACGTTAAACACACGGTCGGATCTCTTCTTATCAGCCTGATTTTTCATGCGAGTTCGTACTCGTTCCAAATGTTGTTGCAGCAAACGGAGCATCAGGTCACGGTCTTGAAGCCAAGAGTTCAGATCAGTCACAGAGCAAGCATCAGATGCTGATAATCCAAAGTTGCGGGGCGAATGACCATACAGTACTTCAAATGGCGACTTGCCATCGAGAGCAGAGTGAGCACTCGTGTTATACCAATATTCAGCTAAAGCAAGCCACTGCGCCTATTTCACTGGACAAGCATGAGTGAAACAGCGAAGGTATGCCTCTAAACACCGGTTCACCCATTCAGACTGACCGTCGGTTTGCGGATGATGGGAGGAACTCATGCATAATTTAACTCCTGTCAGACCTGCCATCTCACGCCAGAAGCGGCTGGTGAATATACGATCCTGATCTGTCACTATGGACTCGGGCATTCCATGCAGCTTATGAACATTATCCATGAATGTAGCTGCCACAGTTGGAACAGTGAACGGATGCTGCAAACCAATAAAATGAGCGTACCGGGAAAGTTTGTCCACCACGACAAGAATACAATTGAAACGGCCAGATCGAGGAAGTCCTTCAATAAAATCCATGGTCAGCATCTGCCAGAACTTGGTGGGCACCAGAAGAGGTTCGAGCAAACCAGGATAGCGGCTACGGTCTGGCTTGGCACGCTGGCAAACAACACATTCCTGTACATATTGATGTACTTGAGAGCGCATCCCCTTCCAATAAAACAATTGCTTCAAGCGCCTGAGAGTCACAGGAATGCCAGAATGCCCACCAATAGGGCTGGTGTGGAAAGTATCTAGCAGTTTCAGAATAAGAGGAACACCAGCAGGGAGCCACAATCTGTCCTTGTAACGACTCAATCCATCCCGCAATGTATAGTTGTTGTCTTCTGCAGATTGCACTGCTACTTGTGTAAGCAATTCTTGAGCTTCAGAACTATCTTGATACAGATCCAGTATATCTTGAAGCCAAGCAGGCTGCTGTTGGGACACGGCCATGAGATGGGTGTCAGAATGAGGTCGACGAGACAATGCATCAGCCACATGATTATCGGTTCCTTTCTTATATTGTATTTTGAACTGGAAGCCCATCAATTTTGTGAATACTTGAAAGCACAACATGCTCCCTTGGTGGTTTTGATAATTCATGACAACATACATTGTCTCTTGGACTAATATTTTTACCTAGTGTATTTCAGATAAAGTCCACATAGAGTGTTGGCAAAAAGGATTGTGAGGAGAAACCCCAAGATGCAAGGAAATGGATTGGCAAAGCTTCAAGCAAGAGGACTCTACATTTTACTTTGTGAGAAATCACTTTGAGTCCATAGGAAAGCCAATACTATTAAAAGGGGGTGAAGTGTTGTTGGTGAACAAGATGCTCCACGTGCACAAGTGATAGTCACCAAAAACACCCACAAGCTCTTCCACAAATACTCTGTCTAGAACCCTACCACTAAAATCGGTAAGACCAACAATTCCTATTCGGTCTCACCGAGATTCAAACCCTAGACAGACCCTTAGCCAAACCCATCTCGGTACTACCAACATTCCACTTCGGTGCCACCGAGTTCAGTTGCCAACTTTCTGGTTAGCTATTTTCAAGCATCGGTACCACCGAGTTTTGCCAATCAGTCTCACCGAGATTTGGACCAACTTCCTGGTTAGCCATTCTCAAGAATCGGTATCACCGAGTTTTGTGAATCGGTCTCACCGAGTTTTTGGACCAACTCTCTGGTTAGCCGTTGTCAAGAATTGGTACCACCAAAATTTGAGAATCGGTCTCACCGAGTTGTGCAATCTGACCGTTGGTCATCTGATTGGTACCACCGAGAGTTATGTATCGGTCTCACCGAGATTCAAAAGTTACTGCCTTTTGGTCACTTCGGTACCACCGAGTTTTATACTTCGGTGTCACCGAGTTGGTCACTTTAGGTGTAACGGTTGGATTTTTGGGGATGCCTATATATACCCCTTCACCACCACCCACTCGATAGAGAAGCACTCAGAACTATTCCATACTTGCCCCATCCAATTTTCTGAGAGAGAGCCACCTACTCATGTGTTGAGATCAAGCCATTCCACTCTATCCATATGAATCTTGATCTCTAGCCTCCCCAAGTTGCTTTCCACCAAATAAATCTCTTCCACCATAGCCAAATCTGTGAGAGAGTGATTGTGTGTTGAGGAGTCTATCATCTTGAAGCACAAGAGCAAGGACTTCATCGACATTACTGAGCCTATTACCTTTTGGAGGGTGGTGCCTCCTAGATTGGTTAGGTGTCGCTTGGGAGCCTCCTACTTCGTGTTGTGGAGTTGAACCAAGAAGTTTGTACGGGTAAGGAGATCGCCTACTTCGTGAAGATCTACCCATAGTGAGGATAGTCCTTCGTGGACGGAAGCCGTTTTGGAATAGTCAAGGTTGCTACTTCGTGGACCCTTATGGGTTGAGCCCTCCGTGGACTCTCGCGACCGTTACCCTTCGTGGGTTGAAGACTCCATAAACGTGGACGTACGATAGCACCACCTATCGGAACCTCGGGAAAAATCTTCGTGCCCCTCATGCGTTTGATCTCCCTATCTCAACTCCTTACTTCCATGCGCAATGTCTTTATTTTTCCGCTGCCATACTTGTTGACTTGCATGTGTAGGGTGTGCTAGACTTGCTATAATTGCTAAAATCTGCCAACCAATTAACTTGGGAAAATGTTAGGTTTTAATTCTTGCTAGTAGTCTATTCCCCCCCCCCTCTAGACACACACTTCTAGTGATCCTACAAGTGGTATCAGAGCATTGGTCTCCATTGCATCGGTTTCATCACCGTGGAGGAAGATGGATGTGTCTAGTGTGGAAAGTTTGAGTTGTAGAGTGCCTATTCTTGATGGGGAGTACTATAGTCAATGGAAATATAAGATGCTTGAGCTATTCAATGAGTTTCATTTAAGCAAGTATGTTAAGAACCCCTATGTACCTCCCATTGATCCTTTACATCCCACACACGAAGAGGAAATTGATATGCTATGCAATCTTAGAACTGTTAATCTTATCGTTAGAGGATTGCCTAGGATTGTGCTTAATCAAATGAAGAATTTTGAATGTGCTTATACTTTGTGGAATGACTTGGAGAAACGATATCCAAGTTATTCATTGAGTAATCTTGATGAAATTCTTCATAAGACTATTGTCTTTCACAAAATGATGCCTAGTAATCCCAACTTTGATGACTATCTATTTGAGCTTAGAGACCTCATGCGTGCTAAAGGAGATGTCATAACTATCAACAACATCATTGTAGAAGCCATTCGAATTCATAATTTTGAACATTGTCATGATTACAACCCTAACGAATCTCTTGTTCCTTGTGACGAGGATTTCCCACTTGATGATGACAATGTGGAACATGGCTACTATGATGAAGATGAGTTGTTCGACATCGAGCATGAGAAGATCATGAAGAATCTAAGTCTCATAGCAAACTTCAAGGATTACATGTAAGAGTGGATTCTCGATAGTGGATGCACCGATCGTATGACCGGAGATAGAGAGATGTTTGAAGAGATCACACCAAACCATGGACCGCGAAGGTATGTAACTTTTGGAGACAAATCCAAGGGTAAGGTACTTGGTCTTGGTAAGGTGGCCATATCCCATGATAGCTCTATTCAAAACGTCATGCTTGTTGAATCCCTTGGCTACAATCTTCTTTCCGTATCTAGACTTGCCGACTTTGGTTTTAATGTGCTATTCACGAAAGTAGATTGCCAAGTGTTTCATCAAGATAATCATAACATGGTCTTTACCGGTTTCCGTAGAGGTGATCTATATATTGTCGATTTCACTAAGAGATCCAAACCTCGTACTTGTCTTATTGCAAAATCTTCTAAAGGATGGCTTTGGCATAGAAGACTAGGACATGTAGGCATGCGTAATCTAGACAAGCTTATCAAAGGTGATCATATACTTGGTGTTAAAGATGTTATCTTTGACAAAGATAGACTTTGTAGTGCTTGTCAAGCTGGAAAGCAAGTAGGTGGAAGTCATCCCCGTAAAGAATATCATGACTACTAGGAGACCACTCGAGTTACTTCACATGGATCTTTTCGGTCCCAATGCTTACAAGAGCCTCGGTGGAAATTCCTATGGTCTAGTTATAGTTGATGATTTTTCCAGATTTACGTGGGTATTCTTTCTTGATGATAAGTCGCAGGTACAAAAGATCTTCAAGAACTTCGCTCGCAAAGCGCAAAATCAGTTTGAAGTGGATCAAGAAGGTTCGGAGCGATAACGGATCGGAGTTCAAGAACACCCATGTTGATACCTTTCTTGACGAAGAAGGTGTTTCACATGAGTTCTCGGCTACGTACACGCCTCAACAAAATGGAGTTGTTGAGAGGAAGAACCAGACTCTTATTGAGATGGCAAGAACGATGCTTGACGAATACAAGACGCCAAGACACTTTTGGGCAGAAGCCGTGGAAACAGCATGTCATGCTACAAACCGACTCTACTTGCACAAGCTTCTCGGTAAAACGGCATACGAGCTACTCACCGGTAACAAACCCCAAGTTGGATACTTTCGGGTATTCGGCTCAAAGTGCTACATTCTTGATAAGCATCGTCGTACTAAATTTGCTCCTAAATCTCATGAAGGATTCCTACTTGGTTACGGATCGAACTCTCACACTTACCATGTCTACAACAACTTCACTCGAAAAGTTGAAGAGACGATAGATGTGAAGTTTGATGAATCTAATGGTTCGCAAGTCGAACAATTGCCAAATGATGTAGGAGATAAGGATCCTTCGGAAGCTATCCAAGACTTGTCCATCGGCAAGATTCGTCCCATGGAGGTGAAGGAAAGTACTTCGTCAACTCAAGTGGAAGCCCCTACTTCACGTCAAGGTGAACCTCAACACGACATGGAGGCATCCACAAGCGGTACACGACAAGATGAAGAGGAGGAAGTACATCATGAAGATCCATCACAACCTCCTTCACCACCACCTCAAGGAAACGACACCTTCAACAACAACAAAGATGAAGGAGATGATGATGAAGAAGCTCCACCATCCAACAAGCCGAAGCTACCCCGAGTTCGAGCAAGAGTGACCAAGAACCATCCTCTAAACCAAATCTTTGGTGACATACAAACCGGGAGAATCACTCGCTCTAAAACTCGCTTAGCTAATTTTTGTGAGCATTATTCTTTCATCTCTAGCATTGAACCCTTGAAGGTAGAACAAGCTCTTGAAGACCCAGATTGGGTGAACGCAATGCATGAAGAGCTTCACAACTTCGAGAGGAACGAAGTGTGGACACTCGTAGAGAAGCCCAAGGACGAGCACAACATCATCGGAACCAAATGGGTGTTTCGGAACAAGCAAGATGAAGACGGTCAAGTTGTATGCAACAAGGCGCGTCTCGTAGCCCAAGGATATACGCAAGTCGAATGTATGGACTACGGTGAGACCTATGCACCCATTGCTAGACTTGAAGCTATTTGCATTCTTCTTGCTTATGCTAATCACCATGATATCACGCTTTATCAAATGGACATTAAAAGTGCATTTTTAAATGGTGAGATTGAAGAAGAGGTCTATGTCAAACAACCCCCTGGTTTTGTGAATCCTAAGAAACCTAATCATGTTTACAAGCTTCATAAAGCTCTTTATGGTCTTAAGCAAGCCCCACGCGCTTGGTATAAATGCTTAACGAAGTTTCTCATTGAAAAGGGTTTTGAAATTGGTAAAATTGACGCAACCTTATTCACTAAAAGAGTTAATGGTGAATTATTTGTGTGCCAAATTTATGTGGATGATATTATCTTTGGATCTACTAACCCACAATTTAGTGAAAGATTTGGAAGGTTGATGTCCGAGAAGTATGAGATGTCCATGATGTGTGAGCTAAAATTCTTTCTTGGTTTGCAAATCAAGCAAACAAGAGAAGGAACTTTCATCTCTCAAACCAAGTATACCAAGGACTTGATCAAGAAGTTCAACATGCAAGAGTGTAAAGGTATGAAAACTCCTATGCCTACTAGTGGACATGTTGATCTTACCAAGGAGGACGAACCGGTTGATCAAAAAGTTTATCGATCTATGATTGGTTCATTGCTATATCTATGTGCCTCCCGTCCCGATATTATGCTTAGTGTTTGCATGTGTGCTAGATATCAAGCAGCACCTAAAGAGTGTCATCTTTTGGCCGTGAAACGTATTGTGAGATATTTGATACAAACACCAAACTTTGGCATTTGGTATCCCAAGGGATCTTCCTTTAACCTTGTTGGCTATTCCGATTCGGACTATGCCCGTGACAAGGTTGATAGAAAATCCACCTCGGGTACATGTCAATTTCTTGGTAGATCTCTTGTGTCTTGGTCCTCCAAGAAACAAAACTCGGTATCTCTATCTACTGCCGAAGCTGAGTATATTGCTGCCGGATCGTGTTGCGCACAATTGCTATGGATGACACAAACGCTTAAGGATTATGGAATCCATGTAAAAAATGTTCCGTTACTTTGTGACAATGAAAGTGCTATTAAGATTGGTCATAATCCCGTGCAACACTCTCGAACTAAGCATATTCAAGTTTGACATCATTTCATTCGTGATCATGTTGCCAAAGGAGATATTAATCTTAAGCATGTTCGCACTAACAAGCAATTGGCCGATATCTTTACTAAGCCACTTGATGAGAAAGTGTTTTGTTATTTGAGGAGTGAGTTGAACATCATTGATGCTTCAAACTTGAGCTAAGCTCACTTGGTTGCATGCAAGGGGATGAGCTTACTTGACCATTCCATGCCATCATTACCATGAATTTCATATAACTTGGAATTCTATGCTCCCTTGTATTGCATCTAACCTTTTGTAGGTACTTGGAAGAACTTCATTCCACAAGATTGCCAACAACTCCAATCATAAGCAATCTTGTCATGACCAAGTATCCACAACCCCTCTTGATGATGGAAGGAAGAAGACAACTCAACCATATCCTTGACATATATTTGATGTGATCACATTTACTAATACTCAATTGATATCATGTCAAATGGATATATATATTGTTGTTCCTTGCATGACTAACCTATGTAGGTGATAAGTGTACTAAAACAAGAAGGATTGCTCCCAACTCAAGGTGATCTTCATCAACATCGAGCATCCTCAACAAGTTCATCTACAAGCCACGCCATCAACATCACTCAAAGGTATGTACTCATATCCTTGAAAAGGCTTTACTCCAAGTCATGAGATAAAGCAACTCAAGTGATATGAAAACATTAAAATGTTTAATCGAAAAATGGTAACCCCATTTTGAGCTTAACGATGAGTATGACCTATGATCAAGCATTCTTGCTTGACTCCTAAGTCAATATACTCTAATATAGGTGACCTAGTCACCGCCCATCATCTAGATTAAGTATCTTGTTTGGTTCATTCTCTATTTGCAAGATTTCTTGGAACCACTTAAATCTTTTCTAGTTGATGTTTTGCTGTAAAGTCTTTTGCATTTCCTTTGAAGATCCTTTTAACACTTTGTTACAAGTTTTACAAATTCATTTGCAAGTTTCTAAAACATTGCCAAGTTTCTGTTTACTACTCGGAGCCTCCGATCCAAATGACTCGGTTCTACCGATTATGCAGATAGGTTGCAAATACACATCTTGGTTCCACCGACTTATTTGCCTCGGATCCACCGACTTTGCTATCTTTTCTATCCTTTGTTAAACTTAGCAATTCTCCATTTCTTCTATGATCCCTTATTAAAAAAAAGAAAAAAAGGGGAGAGAGAAACTTTACTCTAGGACCCCGAACTCAAAGGAGGAGAAGATCTACAAGCTATTAGTTTTTAATGCTCTCTATGATTCTACACCTTCCATGATCCCTACATTCTATGACCCTTGTTCTCAAGGATCCCTTCTTACTCCATGATCCCTGTGTCTGACCCTATGTATGAACCTTTTTGGCAATTGATGCCAAAGGGGGAGAAATACCAAAGCTTCAAATAGCTAAAGGGGGAGATACATGCTTATGCAAAGGGGGAGATACAATCAAGGGGAAGAATATCAAAGCTTATGCTTACATAGACAAGGGTAGAATACCAAAATAGGGGGAGAAGTTTCGTTGTTTCCCAAAGGAGAGAGAGAGCATGCTTAATCTTATTCTAATTTGATACTCTTATTTGTTATTCTCATGTTAGAATTTTCTCACCCTATCCAATCCCAATATCTACATGCTAAGATTCAGAGGGAGAGGATGACCTACTACTTCATATCTAGGGGAGAAAGTTCTAAATGATTTTGGAGACATATCAATCTTAAGGAATACTATCTTCTATATGTTCTCCACATCTTGGTACTATTGAGTTCTATTGCTTTTTGATTGGTAGAATACTCTTGTGTTTCCTAACATTGTTTTCTCAAGTGTGTTTCTACTATTAGGATGCTCAAGAACTCAAGGTAAGTATATGCATCATATCTTTGATCAAGATGATCTCTTGCTTCTTGCACATATTGTTTGCAAGAGTGAAGTCTTGAACAAGGATATGATGGGGAACGTCGCATGGGAAACAAAAATTTTCCTACGCACACGCAAGATCTATCCATGGTGATGAGCATCTACGAGAGGGAGAGTGAATCTACATACCCTTGTAGATCGCTAAGCGGAAGCGTTAAGAAATGCGGTTGATGTAGTCGAACGTCTTCGCGATCCAAATCGCAAGTCGTCCCTCGATCCAAACACGATCTAGCGCCGAACGGACGGCACCTCCGCGTTCAACACACGTACGGCTTGATGACGCCTTCACCTCCTCGATCCAGCGAGCGATGGTGAAGTAGTGGATGAGTTCCGGCAGCACGACGGCGTGGTGATGGTGGTGAGGAACAATCTCTGCAGGGCTTCGCCAAGCACTACGGAGATTATGACGGGAGGAACTAGAGGGTTAGGGTTGCCGACACACGGCTTGGGAAATCTTGATGTATCCCGTGTGCTAGCCCTGCCCCTCTACTTATATGTTGAGCCCTGGGGTCTAAACTTGGAGAGAAAGCCTCCACAAGGTCGGTTTTGCCCGCACAAGGTCGGTTTGGCCCGCACGGAAAGAGTCCCACTCGGATTCCAGCAGTACCGCGTACAAGCGGTAGTACCGCTCATGAGCGGTAGTACCGCTTCACACAAGCGGTAGTACCGCTTACGCGGTAGTACTGCCTTACCAGCGGTAGTACCGCTTAAGGCAGCAGCAAAACTTCCTTTTGCACTTTCCAATACCTCGTGGACTTTACCCCTTTGGCCCATATAAAGTGTTGCTGCACCCGAACACTTCGGTAAACATCCGGAACCCCTTCCGGTGAATTCTGGAACCCTTCCGGAGATCAAAACACTATTATCACATACATCAATCTTTACCTCCGGACTCTTCCGGAGATCCTCATCATGTCCGGGATTTTATCCGGGACTCCGAACAACCTTCGGTCACCAACACAATAACTCAACTATACTAATCGTCACCAAACGTTAAGTGTGTAGACCCTGCGGGTTCGAGAACTATGTAGACATGACCGAGACACCTCTACGGTCAATAACCAATAGCGGGACCTGGATGCCCATATTGGTTCCTACATATTCTACAAAGATCTATATCGGTCGAACCTCTATGTGAAGGATTCAGTTAATCCCGTATGCTGTTCCCTTTGTTCTTCGGTATGTTACTTGCCCGAGATTCGATCGTCGGTATCTCTATACCTAGTTCAATCTCGTTATCGGCAAGTCTCTTTACTCGGTCCGTAATACAAGATCTCGTGGCTAACACTTTAGTCACATTGCTTGCAAGGCTCATTGTGATGTTGTATTACCGAGTGGGCCCTGAGATACCTCTCCGTTACATGGAGTAACAAATCCCAGTCTTGATCCATGGCAACCCAACAGACACCCTCGGAGATACCTGTAGAGCATCTTTATAGTCGCCCAGTTACGTTGCGACGTTTGATACACACAAGGTATTCCTCCGGTGTCAGTGAGTTGCATGATCTCTTGGTCATAGGAACAGATACTTGACATGCAGAAAACAATAGCAATAAACTGACACGATCATATGCTACGTTTATAGTTTGGGTCTTGTCCATCACATCATTCTCCTAATGACGTGATCCCGTTATCAAATGACATCTCATGTTCATGGTTAGGAAACCTTCACCATCTTTTGATCAACGAGCTAGTTAACTAGAGGCTTACTAGGGACACAGTGTTGTCTATGTACCCACACATGTATTTGAGTTTCCAATCAATACAATTATAGCATGGATAATAAACGATTATCATGAACAAGGAAATATAATAATAACCAATTTATTATTGCCTCTAGGGCATATTTCCAACAGGATACACCTCACTCATATTTATTTGATGCATATAGCCAAGATACACATGACTCATCATATCCCTTCTACTATATGTGTGTCCATGCATTCCAAAGCAACTACCCTCTAAAGGGATTGCACACGTTTAGGGGGAGCAAATCTAAGTCACGTGTCTTTCAAAGTCTTCATAATATCTATGCATATCTTTATTTGAAGCTTTGATTGTATGTTGTCATCAATTACCAAAAAGGGGGAGATTGAAAGCACAACATGCTCCCTTGGTGGTTTTGATAATTCATGACAACATACATTGTCTCTTGGACTAATATTTTTACCTAGTGTATTTCAGATAAAGTCCACATAGAGTGTTGGCAAAAAGGATTGTGAGGAGAAACCCCAAGATGCAAGGAAATGGATTGGCAAAGCTTCAAGCAAGAGGACTCTACATTTTACTTTGTGAGAAATCACTTTGAGTCCATAGGAAAGCCAATACTATTAAAAGGGGGTGAAGTGTTGTTGGTGAACAAGATGCTCCACGTGCACAAGTGATAGTCACCAAAAACACCCACAAGCTCTTCGACAAATACTCTGTCTAGAACCCTACCACTAAAATCGGTAAGACCAACAATTCCTATTCGGTCTCACCGAGATTCAAATCCTAGACAGACCCTTAGCCAAACCCATCTCGGTACTACCAACATTCCACTTCGGTGCCACCGAGTTCAGTTGCCAACTTTCTGGTTAGCTATTTTCAAGCATCGGTACCACCGAGTTTTGCCAATCAGTCTCACCGAGATTTGGACCAACTTCCTGGTTAGCCATTCTCAAGAATCGGTATCACCGAGTTTTGTGAATCGGTCTCACCGAGTTTTTGGACCAACTCTCTGGTTAGCCGTTGTCAAGAATTGGTACCACCAAAATTTGAGAATCGGTCTCACCGAGTTGTGCAATCTGACCGTTGGTCATCTGCTCGGTACCACCGAGAGTTATGTATCGGTCTCACCGAGATTCAAAAGTTACTGCCTTTTGGTCACTTCGGTACCATCGAGTTTTATACTTCGGTGTCACCGAGTTGGTCACTTTAGGTGTAACGGTTGGATTTTTGGGGATGCCTATATATACCCCTTCACCACCACCCACTCGATAGAGAAGCACTCAGAACTATTCCATACTTGCCCCATCCAATTTTCTGAGAGAGAGCCACCTACTCATGTGTTGAGATCAAGCCATTCCACTCTATCCATATGAATCTTGATCTCTAGCCTCCCCAAGTTGCTTTCCACCAAATAAATCTCTTCCACCATAGCCAAATCTGTGAGAGAGTGATTGTGTGTTGAGGAGTCTATCATCTTGAAGCACAAGAGCAAGAACTTCATCGACATTACTGAGCCTATTACCTTTTGGAGGGTGGTGCCTCCTAGATTGGTTAGGTGTCGCTTGGGAGCCTCCTACTTCGTGTTGTGGAGTTGAACCAAGAAGTTTGTACGGGTAAGGAGATCGCCTACTTCGTGAAGATCTACCCATAGTGAGGCTAGTCCTTCGTGGACGGAAGCCGTTTTGGAATAGTCAAGGTTGCTACTTCGTGGACCCTTATGGGTTGAGCCCTCCGTGGACTCTCACGACTGTTACCCTTCGTGGGTTGAAGACTCCATAAACGTGGACGTACGATAGCACCACCTATCGGAACCTCGGGAAAAATCTTCGTGTCCCTCATGCGTTTGATCTCCCTATCTCAACTCCTTACTTCCATGCGCAATGTCTTTATTTTTCCGCTGCCATACTTGTTGACTTGCATGTGTAGGGTGTGCTAGACTTGCTATAATTGCTAAAATCTGCCAACCAATTAACTTGGGAAAAGGTTAGGTTTTAATTCTTGCTAGTAGTCTATTCACCCCCCTTCTAGACACACACTTCTAGTGATCCTACAATACTTTCTGCTGCCAAGGCGTGTGCAAGCGTTGATCTTCTAAGTGCACCGGACTGTTGTGATCTGTCAGAATCAGAAATTCAGCGTGCTGCAAGTACATGCGCCATTGCTCCACGGCCAGTATGATTGCCAGGTACTACTTCTCATATGTCGAGGGGCCACACATTCGCGGGCCAAGCCCTCTGCTAACATACGCCAACGGATGCTCTGCTTGAAGTAATACAACCCCAACCCACGTGTCACAGGCGTCGGTCTCTACAATAAATTGTTTACTGAAGTCCGGAAGAGCAAGCACCGGTGCCGTGGTCAAAGCCTTCTTTAACTGATCAAAAGCAACTTGAGTGTCCATGGACCACATGAACGACACATTCTTGCGTAATAGGTTGGTCAATGGCTGGCTAATCATTCCATAACGCGACACAAATTTACGATAATAGCCTGATAGCCCTAAGAATCCCCGGAGTTCCTTCACATTTGTTGGTTCTGGCCAACTATTCACAGCTGAAACCTTGGTAGGATCCGTGGGCACGCCTTGCTCAGAGATAACAAAGCCCAAATACGAAATGCTTCTTTGTGCAAAAGCACACTTAGACCCCTTCACTTTCCATTGATGTAATTGGAGTAATTGTAATACCTGGCGAACGTGTCGTATGTGATCAACCAGTGTTTTACTATAAACCAATATGTCATCGAAGAAAACAACTGCACAGATGCGAAGAACAGGCGCTAACGTCACATTCATGGCCGATTGGAAGGTGGGAGGGCCATCTATTAAACCAAAAGCAAGCACCTTAAACTGGAAGTGACCATGGTGAGTGTGGAATGCTGTTTTATACTCTTCCCCCGGTGCCAGTCGTATCTAATGATACCCAGCTCGCAAATCAAGCTTAGTGAACCAAGAAGCCCCGGTGAGTTAATCAAGCAATTCATCAATTACTGGTAATGGGAACTTAGTTTTCAATGTCAGTAAGTTCAGATGCCTATAATCCACACAGAGGCGCCATTGGCCATCTTTCTTCCTGACCATGATAATAGGAGAAGCAAACGGGCTAGTACTAGGCTCAATTAAACTAGCCTATAGCATTTCTGCAATTTGTTTCTCAATCTACGTTTTCAGTTCTGGAGAGTACCGATATGGACGGATGTTAACAGGTCTTGCTCCTTCCATCAGTGGAATCCGGTGATCACAAGCTCGTCGAGGCGGAAGGCCCGTTTGGGCTTCAAATACAGAGGTAAATTGTTCCAGGAGCTCTTGCATTTGTGCTGGAAGAGGTATAGTAGGGGTGTCGGTTGTTTTGTCATCCACTAAATGCAACTCCACAATAGTGCAGGCAAACTCATCCGGAGGGTGTCCTTGTAAGAAAATGGGGACTCCTTTGTAATCAAAAGCCAACCATTTCTCAAGCCAATTCACTTGCATAGTTCCTTGGGCAGAGAGCCAATCCATACCAATGATTCCATCATAACGTTGCAGAGGTAATATTTTGAAATCACATTTGAATTCATGCTCACCAGCAGTCCACTTGCAGTTAGGTACCACCTGAGTATAGAGCAAATGAACACCCCCAGCAACTCTAACAGTTTGCTGTTTGGACAGATTTTCCACACCCGATAAATGTGCTGCCAATCTGGAGCTGAGAAAGGAGTGGGAACTCCCAGAGTCAAGCAACAGAACCACTTCATGTGTGGCAATTTGGCAATCCAAACGGATAGCACTAGAGCTAGCACTGGATGTTTGCATCTCAGCTGACAAAACCATGAGATCCACATCACTGTCATCAGATTCAGGACTGTCCAAGGTACAGAACTGAAGCATTTCCTACACTACATGAAGCTGGACAGTAGTACTGCATTTATGATCTTGACCCCAACGCTCCCCACAAATAAAGCAAAGACCCTTGGCTCTCCTATATGCTTTCAGTGTGGCTAATTTTTCCTCTGCCCCTGAATTGCCTTTGGTTCCTTCCGCTGTCCTGTATTCTTCAGAATTTTTGGTAGTGGAAGGCTTGTTCTGACGATAGCTGGAACTAGCACCAAATTTACGAGCAGGAATGAGAAAGTCTTGGTCCATCTCACCCATTTCTTCCTGAACGGTAGCAATAGAGTAAGCATTGTCCAAATCGGCTGGCCTCTGAACAGCAACCACCATACGCACACTTGGTTTCAGGCCATCAACGAAATGAGTAGTATAATGAAGCATATCAGGATTAGCTTCATAAGCAGTCAGTTGATCCATCAATTCAGCAAACTGACTAATGTACTCCTCCACTGAGCCCGTTTGTCTTAGACGGTATAAACGGCGAACCAATGTTTGATGCTGATTCCTACCAAAGCGATGAAGCACTGCTGCACAGAAATCTTCCCAGGAGGCACGCATATACTTGTGTTGCACCGACGACAACCATCGTGCTGCTGCTCCTTCAAATTGCATAGAAGCAACCGCAATCCATAGACCAGGGTCTGTGTCAAACATGTCAACATAATCTTCACATCGGGTTTGTCACAGCTTCGGGTTTTCGCCATCAAACTTGGGGAAGTCAACTGTTGGAAGTTTACCATGGCTAACTGAAGAAGATAACGCACTGCGCCTTTCCCTCTGGAATAGACTAGAGAAGGATGAATTGGGCCTAGGTAGTTCTGCAGTACCTCGAGCTGGGGGAGGAATATACGGACCTGGTGGAGCAATTCCTGCGCCCTTGCTCGCCACGGAAGGCCGCCCCCCATCTGCAGCGAATTCTGAACTGCTCCTCAGGATCCTGACGCCCGGGTCCAGATCTCCAGGATTGGCGACGAAGCCCTTGGACGCCCACAACTCCTGGATCTGCTTCATAATATCTGCCTTGGCCCCGTCGGTGTAAGCCTGCATGTCGTTGACGATGGTGCCGACCGCCGCTCCGACCGCCTTGTCGACGGCCGCTCCGACGGAACGCGCGACTGCCGCATCGACCGCACTCCCCACCGCCGCCACGATGAGTGCGTCGAGCTCCTTCTGATGCCGCAGGTGAGCCGCCTCGCTCGCTTGATGTAGTGTGTCGTAGACCGTTCGACCTTCCGGAGTCAGATTCTCCATGATCTCCTGCCGTCGGCGCGCCGCCGCCGCTGCCAACCTCGTATCGTGGTGGTGATGATCCAACGTGGGTGGAGAATTTTTGGAGGCTCTGAGTACCAATTGTTAAGGACAAACTTGGGAATTGGAGGAACTAGCTAGCTATGAGCATCTCAAATCTGAAGCCATCTCTTTGTTTGTCTTGCAGAGGAGGAAAGAGGAGTTACAAGCCGACGGCCAAGCCGTATACCAATTCGCCAAATCCACACACACACCGTCGCGCTCTATTAATAGGCACACTACACTACAGACCACACACCCCACTCTTCAGCGTGGTAGCGGCTCGATGGCTTGCGGGCCCTCTTGTCAGGGAGAGCCTGGACTGTTGACCCGGTCGCCTCTTCTGGTTCTTCATACGACGTGAACGAGCTAACAGTCTGAGTCCCACCTGCCACCTATTTTAGACAATCAAGGATGGTTGATGCGTCGGCAAGAATAATTATTTGAAGTTGTTGCTCTTTTGAGATGGCCGGCATTGGTTGAGATGCTTTGTTTAGGGCATACCCTTTTGCATTGGAGTTGTATCATTTGTGTTCGATTCGGTGTGGTGTTTGCTTCTCACAGGTCCAAGGTGAGAGCTTGTGGCCTAAATTTTTGTACTTTACCCCTGCCTTCTATAACTATGGCACATAATTTGCGTGCTCTAGAAAAATTAATATATAGTGAATCAAAAATTAAGTTGGGAATTTTTTTGTTTTTGCCACTCTAGCTTTTATCCATTTTTCTTATGCCACTCTAGATTTTGGCATCTCACTTTTGTCACTCTTTGCTTTTGACAATTATCATTCCGTACATAAACAAAATTTTCAAAGTGGGAATTATGATACATTGTAAAATTTGAGAGTGGCAAAAGTGAAATAAAATTATTTTATTTTTGCCATAAAATGACAATTTTGATTTGTTAAAAGCTAAGAGTGTCAAAAGTGAAATATTAAAATATAGTGCCATAAGAAAAATTCGCAAAAATAGAGTGAAAAAAAAATTCCCAACATTTAATGTCAATAGATCTCTATATAGTACTTTATTATGTTTGTGAATCGATGCCATGTATAACAAGTATTAGCATGATAATTATTGGTTAAAACTCGAAATACTATCTCGTGTCTTTAGAAAGACCGAGTAGCATGAATTTTTTGGACGTGGAGCTTATGCTCTCGGGATGAACACTAAATGTAAGCAAATTCAAAGAACTCTTAAATTATGTTGCGACAAACATTGTTGATGTTTTATCTGCATGTAGAGTTTCATGATACAAAAAACTATTCTATGTGCAAAAAATAAAAATAAAAATAAAAATCGATGTTTTAAAAATGCTATTTTCAAAGCATTTTGGAGCATAGATGTGTTCTGCACCCAGATTTACATGAATGTCCTCCTTCCATCATGGAACTTTGCACGTATGTGAACAATGATTGTTTAAGGAAAATCAGATTTTTTTTTAAATTTTTTTGTTTTTCGCATTTTAGTGTACAACTTGGGTGCATTTGCACCCATGAGCAGAAGGACGCTTTTGGGATTTTCCCCTTTTGTAACCCCTTTTGATATGGGGCAGACCCTAGAGGTGGACGAGTCTACACAAATTGGAGATGAATTTGAGAAGAAACATAAGACCAAGGCACAAATCCAAGAGAAGCACAAGAGAATAACACTATTGGACAAGATCCGCACCAAGTACTCCTCAAATATCAAGCCAATACAAGAGGGCATCTTAGATCCGAGAACAACAAAATGGAAATAAAGGAAAACAAAGGGGTAGTTATTCACAAACCCATAGAAGAGATGGGTTCTCGAGAGATTGTCTTCTCCATTCCAAAGATATTGAGGTATTGATATTCCAAACGGATTTTTCTCCAATATGAATGCCTTGGTCCTACTAAGAGGAGATATGATGAGCAATGCATTTATGCTTTGCTAAGAAATTAGAGGAGGTACAAAATATATAGGTGCTAGGCAATGTTGAGGAAATCATTAACTGGTAGCTGTTCGCTCGGCTTGGGAGTAGCGATTAATCGCTTAATCCTCCTATTAACTGGATTAATTGATCGACCATTAGTCGGAGTAATTTTAAACTCAATAGAAGCAAATTTTGTGTGGAGGAAAAAACTACATTGCAAGTATGAAGCAAATGGCACCATTTTCTTTACTCAATAGATGAAAAACATGTATACAACAACACTTTTTTGCTGATTTCCGCATGGGACGCAACTCCGAGAGATGATGACCACACGACGGCGGAAAACGGAGGAAAGGTGACGGCGCTAGTGCATGGCGTTTGAACGAGTCAGTTGCCGGAGGTGGTCGGTCGCGAAGGAGTAGGGTGTTACAGTATATGTGGATTGCACTAGCCCTTTCCACCAGTTCGGACTTTTGGTTGCGTGGGCTAGTGCATGAAGCCTAACATGGTATCAGAGCTAAGGTCTTGAGTTCAAGTCCTGGCTTTCGCAATTTATCCCAAAATTGCTAGTAGCCCCCTTTGTGTCCACGTACAGGCCTCTTGAGTCATATGTGAGTTTCGCGCGCCGTCGCTCTCTTCGGGTTACACGTGTTGACTTGTCTTCTCCGTCACACGTGAGAGGGGGTGTTACAGTATATGTGGATTGCACTAGACCTTTCCATCAGTTCGTACTTTTGGTTGTGTTGGCTAGTGCATGAAGCTTAACAGAGGGGAAGTAGTGGTGCACAGAGGGAGAAGTGAAAGCGGTTCCACAGAGGTGAGCAGGGAAGCGGCGGCGCCCCGACGAGGACCTGGCCAACCGCCATCTTGGTCTGGAGGGGATGAATGGAGCGGGAGGGGCGGGTGGAGGGATAAACCCTAGCTCTTTAGGAGCGGGGGCTGGGAGGGGTTATGGGCCGAATAATCGAGCTTTGTTTGCCCATGAGTTAGCGGGCCAACAATGATTAATTGGTTTGACAACCGATTAATCGGTCTGACATGCCATTTAATCGGCCTGGCAAGTTAACACGATGAATATGTGTTATTCGATTTAGCCACCAAATATGTAGCGATTAACTGATTAATCAGATGAATTCTTGAACAATGGTGCCACGGAAGAGAGGGGTAAGTAAGGGATACAAGGGTCATTTCCTATCCTTTGCACACATGCATGCATGCGGGGCAACGAGGGTGGGGGCATGAGGTTTTGGACCCCATGGGTATAGGGTGCCCAGAGAGCTCGGCATAGAGAGGGCCTTGGACATGGGGCGTCTAGTGAGTGCTTCCTGTGTTGGTCTTCGCTCAGACGCTCATCGATGCTTCCTGAAACTCACCTTCGTCTTCAAGGTTCATTATCCACTTCCATGCACCCCTCACGGATGGTGTAATCCCTCTCTTGTGCATGACCTCCTCCATTGCATGTTCGTCATTCGGCTCAAACCTATAGGTGCAAAGGAAACAAAGGTTAAGTAGTATACTATTCATGGGAGAACCAAGAAGATTCAAATAAAGGATAAGATTCACCTTGGTACATGTGATGCGTGTGTCCGTTGGTGATCGAGTCAAGGACACTGTAATGACCCTACGTGACTTGGCATAAGTTTTTTTACCCAGATTCGGCTCTCACGGAGGAGATAATACCCTACGCACCGCTCTTTGCTTTATTGCGCCGGGGTGTATACAAAGTACATAGTACCAAGGGATTTCCATTGTTTCTATCTACGAGCCCGGTCCTCAGCTTATATAGCACACCGAAGCCCCTAGGGTACATGGATCCTAACCGGCTACATACGAGGATGTAGAGTCCTTCACGACTCCAGCGTCTTGTCTTGCACGCCAAGCCTTCTGGAATCTTCCTATTATTTGCCATGGCCCGCCGAAAGTAGCTAGGACAAAACCGACAAAAGGGGTCCTCAGCCTGGCCCACCAGGTCGGGAGTCGACGTTGTGGGAGGCCCCTTAGGACACTGTTAATAGCCCCTCAACCGGTCTTCAAGCTGGCTGCACCTCAGGCCATCCGAGCTGCACATTTTCTTCGGACACCAGTGTTGAAATAGACACCCTCTATATAAGTTACCCTCCTTCACTTGGACGAGGGTTCACATTCCTAGCAATTCCCATAGATACACAGAGAAAGAAGGGCTACTAGAGCACAGGATGTTGGGCTTGTTACTCCTCTGAGAGGGGCCCGAATCTGCTAAAATCTATGTGTCACATTCCTAGTGAGATCCAACGATAACTCTACCCCTCTCTCATACTATCAAGATCAACCTGTCACAATCCTAGAATATTGTTTATAAATAGTTCAGTTGCATTCATGCATCATATTTAAAATTTACTTAAATTTGAAATAGGGATGATCAAACCCTATTAATAAAGGGGCAATTTCTTCTGGCGGTATGTCACGAAAATTGCCTCTAAAGTTACAAAATATTACCCATCAATGTCACCTATAAGTGACAATAAATATTTCACACAGGGGAATTCCCTACCTCGGCCGGCTCATGCAGTAGGGACCACCTATACTACGCTCTGCCCGCTGGGACAAGACGTAGCGCACCCGTTTGGGCCGGCCCATGTCCGGTGACCTGATTTTTAAATTTCGTTTTTTCTTTTTTTTTTCTTTTCTGTTTTTGATTTTTCTACTTTAAATAATTTGGGACTTAAAAAAATTCCGAAAATAAAAAAATCGAGAATTTTGAAATAAAATGTTTAATAAATCATAAAATGTTTGTGGATTCAAAAAATGTTCGCTATATGGCAATAAAATGTTTGCTTATTCAAAAAATGTTAGAAATTTTGAAAAACAATGTTCTGGAAATAAAAAAAATCATGATTTTTAAAAGGTTTGCATATTAAAAAATGTTAATGAAATTGAACAAAATTTCGCCAATTCAAAAAAATGTTCATGAATGGAAAAAAATCCTCAAAATTCAAAAAGTACTCATGGCTTCCAAAATAGTTTATTCATTCATAAAATGTTTGTTGATTCAAAAAATCTTCGTTAAATCAAAATAATTTGGTAAATAAAAAAATGTGAATTAAAAAAATTGTTCCACCAATTTCCGAAAAAATGTTCGTCGATTCTAGAGATGCTCAACGATTTAAGAAAATTGTTTAAACAAATGGTCTCCTTTTTTAAAAAATGTTTGCAAATAGTATAAAATGTTCATAAATTCAAAAAATGTTTGAAAATTTGTAAAAGTGTTCATGAATTTGAAAAATATTCATGATTTCAAATATGTGCATCGGTTTAAAAAATTGTTCATGATTTCACATATTGAGAGTGATATTGTATCTCGGTGATGCAGCAAAATGTTGTTATAGCCATTGGAGATTATATTTTTTTTTCTGTTGCAACGCGCGAGCCCTTTTGCTAGTTTAGTTCAAATAGGTTGAACAAAAATAATTTGAATGAATACATATTGGCTTTAAAAAATGTCCATGATGTTTGGAAAATGTTGAAAACATCAACTAGAGATGATGCACATTTTTGTTAGTCATTTTGGTTTTTGAATTAACCCATTAGATATTTGAATTGGATCAAATAAATGGGTACAAAAATATTCATAGTTCCAATAATTCTGAAATTAGTTGTGGGGTTGTGGAATAATCCATTTCACCTCCACAATTGTTTTCAGAAGCAATAATAATGATTTTGGTTGAAAATCAAATTCAAAATCAAATTTGCAAAATAGAAAACAGAAACAGAAATAAGAAAAAGAGAGGGACTTACCTGGCGCAGCCCACCTGTCCGACACAGCCCACCAGGAGCAGGGGGTTTCTTCCTCCTCGCGCCAGAAGGACGGGCGCATACCCGACGCACGCACGCACCTGCCGTGCCACCTCCTGCTAGCTTCACGACGCCTCCTCGACGTGGATAAGCTTCCCAGAGTCGTCCCGATCGGGCTGACTCGCTCACTCGCCTTCTTTCTCACTCTTTCGCCCACATCCCACCATGGCCGAACCCCATCGTCGTTGTCGCCCGCTGCCCGCATAGCCACCATTGTCATCTAGCCCAACCAATAGTCCAACAACCCCGCCTCCGCGAGTTGCCTCACCTCATCGACGGACGCGAGCTCAGGAGGTCCACAACGTCGCCAGTGTAGTCTTCTTTGCCGTCGACGCTCGAAGAACTTCGATGGTTGATTGGTCGTCATCAGCCTCTCGCCGACCCTGGAAAGCCGTCCATCGCATCTGCTGTGAGCTCGCCGTCATTTCCCCCTCCTTCCCCTGTTTGTTTTCTCCTCTATCCGCCTTCCCGACAAGCACCGAGCTCCGGCCGTCGCCATGGCCGATGAGCCTCGCACTCGCGAGCTCCTCCGCTCAAATCCGTCGCCACCTTCATGCTCATGGAGTTCCCAAGGTGCCGTAGAGCCCCTCCGCTGGCCTCCCCGTGTCCGATAGCCCCGTCGGCGTTGAGCTCATGCTTCAGCCGCCGCTATAGCTTGTCGCCGACGTCATCTCCGACCACCTTGCTGAAGCCGTTTGCACAAATGAACAATGCTCACTGCCAGCTCTCCGTAGAGCCCTTCCGCACACAAAATCGTTGCATGTGCCGTGATTCCAGCGTGTATCCACAGTTGGTTTAGGTCGTCGATGGCTAAACTCCATTTAGATGACATGACAACAACTAGATTAGGTCCTAACAAAACCTCCACAATCACTCACACGTGGGTCCAGAACCCCTACTAATCCTGGTTAGTGTTTAAATTAACTTAATTAACAAGTGAGTCACTCACCAGTGGGACCCACTAGTCAGGTCTGACCTAGACTGCCCCAGTTGACCTACTGACATCATACTGAGCAATGCTGACGTCATAAATACTTTGATGTTTTTCATAATTCAAAACAATTTAGGAAAATCTAGAAAATAGTTTAAACTTTTAAAAATCATAGAAAATAATCGATAACTCCAATGAAATAAATTATATATGAAAAATGAACAGAAAAATCCGAAGAATCCATTGGTACCATTTTCATGCATGATAGAACAATTTATGTCCTTTGTTTAGGACAAATAAAACAAATGATATTTAAATAACCACATATGGAGTTTGAATTTGAACCTTTGGTCCAAACCAACTTCATTTAATCTGGTTGCTAGTTGCATTAGCTCAATCAACATCATGTTGCCATGTCATGATCATGCATCATATTGTTGCATTTTTGTGAATTGAATGTTTTTCCTTTTTGTTTGTCGATGTTTGTTTCTTCTCGGTAGAAGACGATTCTGACGTAGCGATCGACACCGATGAAGAGCATTACTATCTTCAGAATTGTCAGGCAAGCAACCCCCCTTGAGAATCCTGATACAATCCCACTCTCTCGCTGTTGCTCCCTTTTACTGCATTAGGACAACAACGAATCAATTCTTACATGTTTCGGTAGTTAAACCCATTCCTCTACATGATCTATCTTTGTCATAGTAAATAGTTAAACCTCTTAGCATGAGTAAGAATTGCTTGAGCCATGTTGTGACTACTCATCCATGCTTGCTTTCTATGCTTAGAGTCATGGAGGGTCAGGTCCATCTGGGCGATGAATTGGAATGGTTGTGATCATGTCCTGGTGTTGAGAGTTAAGTGATGAACCTGTTTTGGTAAAGGTAGTGAGGAGAGTCCATGTAGGAGTACATAGTGGGTTGTCTCATCGGGACTGTCCTTAAGAACCGAGTTCTGTGTATTTTATTCAAGAATAGTTACTACTGCACATTGGGCCTTGAAATACGACCTGCTTGACTTATTAATCGACTTGAACTCTGTCAAGGAGTAGCAACTAGTTTCTGGTGTTTGTGGGATGTACTGGGGGCCGTGTTTAGCGCTGCCCAATGGGATCGGCTTCATTGAAGTAGATGCACCAGTGGCACGATGTACCAAGTGGCACCCGAATGGTGGGCTTCAGGAACCCTGCACACATCGTTTGGGGCCGTAATGGAAACTTCAACCGGACTTCCTTATGGGTTTAGTCTCAAATAGGCAGTAGACCTGGACTAAAGTCTTGTGCGGTTAACGGTCGTGGTCTACTCCCACGCTGGATTTTGCTTGAAGTCTGCTGAGTACATGTCACGTACATGCGCTAATTGGTGGACACATGTGTGACAAAGTACACCCCTGCAGGGTTACCTATATGTTCGAATAGACGCGTCCATGAATATGGACTACTTGGAAGCTTATATGGTTCGTAGTTAACTTTAATGGTTACTTAAAGATGCCAGATAAGTGTGAGTGCTATGGATGGCCACCTCGTAGGGAGATGGGAGATGATCCATAGTAGTGTATTGTTTTGGTGACTAGATAGATGGACTCGGCTGTGCTCTCTTGCCTCAAATGAAATACCGGTAGTCGTAGTACATGTTAGCCAAGAGTCAAACTGGCTTGCTCCAGCACAACCACCTTTATTGATACTGATGCATATGTAGTTAGTTTTGACGTAAGTCTTGCTGAGTACCTTTGTACTCGGTTTTATGTTTTTGCAAAGGAGACGTTAGTCTCACTAGTGGTTTCAACAATGAGTTTGATGTTGACCGAGTAGCTTGGGAATCCCAAACAAAGGTCTGGCTCCTTTAGAGGGTTGTTGTAGATTTTCAGGCTCTTCCAGCCATTTTCAGTAGATGTTTGTACCCATACATGCTTACCTTCGATACGTCCATTTTCAACATGTTTTCCTACTATTATTTCAATTTTTTGTCATTATTTCACTTTATGATGTGATTTAAATGCCTTTTCTCTCTTAATTTGGAAGATATACATGAATAGGGAAATTATCGACAACTGCAATTCTGGACCTAAAATAGCTATAGCAGAGATAGTTATTCTACGGAGCTCCAAATGACCTGAAACTTCACAGAGTTTTTTTTATTGAATATACAGAAAGTACTGGAAAGAAGAACCACCAGAGGGGAGCCACCTGCTTTCCACAAGACAACAGGACGCGTCCATCCCCTCAGGGCGCGCCCTAATGTCTTGTGTGGCCCACAGCAGCCCTCCAGTGCCCTCCTTCTGAGATATGAAGCCTTTTACCCTAGAAAATAAATAAGAGGAAGACTTTCAGGACAAAGTGTCATCGTCTTGAGGTGGAATCTGGGCAAGAGCACTTTTCCTCTCTGATGAAACTATTCCGGTGGGGATACTTCCCTCTGGGAGGGGGAAATCGAAGCCATCGACATCACCAATGATCCTCTCATCGTGGGAGGACCAATATTCATCAACATCTACACCAACACCATTTCATCTAAAACCCAGTTCATCTCTTGTATTCAATCTTTGTCCCAAAACCTCAGGTTGGTACATTTGGGTTGCTAGTAGCGTTGATTACATCTCATAGTTGTTGCTAGTTGGTTTACTTGGTGGAAGATTATATGTTCAGATCCTTATCATATTCAACACCCCTCTGATCTTCAACATGAACATGATTTGCAAGTAGTTAGTTGATGAGTGATATTTTTACACTCATTTCACCATTTTTATACCGAGATATTTCATTAAAAGAGAGATATTCGCTCCGATATTGCCACTAATGACTAATGAATGCAAAGGATTCCACAAATCCTCTCTTTGATATTTTTCCACAGGAAATGGGCTAAAAAGGGAAGAAATCTCGTGGGAGAAAGGAAAGGAAGGAGAATGGAGAATAAACAAGTCACCAGGAGGCGCCAGAAGGCCACCAGAGTCAAAGACGACGTTCCATGCGACCGCACATGGCCGTTTGAGCGGTCGTTTGGCGTGGAAACCGAGGCAGGTCATCCACCTGAACACCTTTTATAAAGGGGACCCCGTTGAAATGTCAACAGAACAGCGTCGAGTACAACCAGAACCTCTTCATCAGCATCTCCATCCATAAACCCTAGCTGCCACCATTTTCATCTCCATAGCCATCTCCACCACCATAGTGCTCTCTCATCTAGTTCATACTTGTAATCGTGCATCAAACAAGGCATCTATTATAAGACATATTGCAATCATTCAATCCCAATATGTGTTCTTCAGTGATTTCTTCTCGTGATATGATCTCCATGTGTGAGTAGTTCAGTAAGGTATGGAGTGAGGCATGAGCCTTGCAACCGTAGGTATTTAGTGAAGGGATCAATGTGAGTGTTTGACCCAACGTCTCGTATGTGTTAAATAAAATTGTTTCGTGAAGTGTCTCTTGTCTTGTCCACGATCTTCATCCCAGCAGGTACCCAGGATCATGGAGATCGAGCACCGGTGAGGCTAGGAACAAGGGGGCTGTGAAGTGTTGTTCCGAACACTGGTGATAGTAAGGTTTAGTGGGGTAACATGGATCATAACCTTGGGGATTCATGAGATGTAGTCATTGAACACCCAATGTTGTCTGATATTATTATTTTAATTATCGGGGCAACCCCATGAGACGGATTGGGCCTTCGGTAGGACAACTGATTCTTGATGCAGGACTCGAGCCGGTCAAGATGTTATTTGGACACATCCCCCACTCCGATACGAAGCAAGCACCTCTTGATGGGTGACTTCCCGAGCACAAAAAAATATCATCTTTGATCCCAACACCAATACATGGTTGTAAGCATTAAGACCTCATCCCCGTACCTTCTTTTTCTTATAGTTGTTGAATCACAATGTGCTTGCTGATCCGGTCAAAAGCTGGATTGAGACTTTCACATAAACTTGCTAGAGACCATTGCTTCAAGGGAGTCTTCCTATTGTGGGTTCGATACCCAGGGTCACCTCTGGGGAAATAGGTGCGGGGTACCCTTTCTTGTTCCAATACCGGATCAATAAAAAGGAGACATCAAGCCCTTTTTCTAGTGCCGTTCCCGGGGAGGAGTTTAATATTCCTAGTCTTTGTGTTTAGAGTTTTGTTAAAGTTAAGTTTCATTTTTTGTTTTTACTTTTGATTTTTTAGTTTAAGTTTCATTATGTTGCAAGTCTTTTAGTTGAAAATACCAAAAATTTACTATGGCTCGTAGTCTTGGGAGTTCTGCTACTCCTAGCAACAATTTCATGCATGAACCAATAGCACAACCTGATGTTGCAGCTGCAGAATATGAGATCAAACCGAACCTAGTTTCCATGGTTCAACATGACCAATTTGGAGGCTCTGCTTCTGAAGATACATGTATGCATTTACATAATTTTACTTAATTGTGCAACACGACATGCATAAAGGATTATGACCCAGATGCTCTGAAACTTCACTTGTTTCCTTTCTCTTTGAGAGGAAAAGCTAAGGAATGGCTTTTAGCTTTGCCTAAAGGCAATATTACTTCTTGGGCTACTTGTTGCAATAATTTGTTATCTAAGTTTTGTACACCTACAAAAATAATGCAATTGTGTTCACAGATCACAGGTTTCAAGCAAGAAGAACGTGAGCCACTAGCGCTTGCATGGGATAGGATGAAAGAAGCTATAAGAAACTGCCCCAATCATGGAATGGAGGAGTGGTTAATCCTCCATATGTTTTATAATGGCTTAAATCACATGTCAAAAACTATGCTTGATACAGCTGTAGGAGAAACAATCATGGGAAAGCCCATAGAAGATGTCAAGAAGATACTAGATGATATGCAAGAGAACCATGCCCAATGGCATGTTGAGAGAACCACCACCAAGAAGGTGAATGTCATAGAAGAAAATAGCCCAGAGTTGACAACCAAGCTAGAAGAACTTATCTCTTTTATGAAAGGTAAAAAAGAGGTAAATGTCAATGACATCACTAATGAAGATACTAGTGATGTGAACTTTATTAATCGTAATAGCTATAATCCCAATTGGAAAAATAATGGTTTTGCTCCTAAACTTCCCTATCCTAGTAATGGAGGAGCATCCAATAATTTTAATGGAGCTAATGGTATCAATAGAAATACTCTTGAGGAAACTCTTAAAAGTTTTATTGCTAGCCAGACTGAGCAAAATGAACATTTCAAGAATATCTTGAAGAATCATAATAACTTACTCGGTCAATTTACCGGTAAGATTGCTGGACTAAAAATGATGTACAGATACTTGAGGCCAGATTGAAGAATATGGAGGCACAAGTGGCAAAGATAGCAGAGAGTCAAACCTTGATTTTGGCTAAGTTTGTAGGTAAACCGGAGCTTAACCCGGTTGAAGAAGTTAAAATGGTAAGAAGCAACGAAGAGAAAGGTGAGGTACTTGACAGAAGCCATGTGCCAAAGTAAAATTATATCGTTGCAGATTTTGTCAAGATGATATCCATGAAGTATCCACTAGCGGAGGTAACTAATGATGAGGCATATAATGTCTTTGTTGGACAAGTTGGAGCCAAAGTACGTGAACTTGAGGATAAAAGAAAAACGTTATTCAGTAAGTTAATAGCTAAGCAAGAGGATGCTTTTGACCTTACTATAGAGATTGAGATAGGATTTAATAAGTTTAGTGCTTTATGTGATCTAGAGGCAAGTGTTTCCACTATGCCCAAATTTGTTTATGATAGTCTCAATCATGGTCCTTATGCTAATACTGAGATTATATTGAATATGGCTAACTCTACTTTTACTCAGGCAGTAGGCATTAAGCATGGAGTTATTGTTCAAATTAATGATTGCCTGTCATGATTGATCTTGTCATAGTAGATATGCCTGAAGATTCAATTGCTCCTATAATTCCCGGTAGACCTTTTCTAAGGACTATCAAAGCTGTGATAAATGTGTTTGAGGGGAATGCTCGTTTTGATTTACCAGCTAAAGATCCCTTTATAAGGCATTTCCATTGGAAAAATAAATTGAAGACCTACACATGAGGTTGCATCATTTTATATGCCATAAGCTATTGTCTTGGTGTTCTACCACCACCTTGATCACCACTACGGTCGAGCTATCCGACCGAAAATAAGCGCTTCATGGGAGGCAACCCACGCAAATAAAGTAGACAAGTAAGTTTTTATTTTTGTTTTTAATAAAAGAGTGATTGAAGTTCATGTGAAGAAGTAAGTTTGGAAGAGTTGTTCTAATGAAGGCCTAGCCTTATGCAAGATGATTTATATGATTGATGTTTGAATGCCTGGAAATATGTTTATGTATTGCTATGGAACTAACACCATAGGAAAACAAAGAAAAATGCAAGTTTCAGAAGAAACAAACCAAAAGATGGCCTTTCCTATGACCCTAGCGGTCGCACGGGTGGTCGTTTGACCCGCAGGAGGTACCAGCGCAAAACAGCTAGAGGCAACAGAGAGAAAGACGGTGTTTCAAACAGGCGCACACACCCGTTCGAGCGATCGTTTTGATTCTCTACAGAAACCATCGCCAAGTCCAGAGTGTTCGATGTTGTTCCAAACGGGTGCACGCGCCCGTCCGAGCGGTCGTTTGACATCTTCGACCAGGAGCACAAAATAGACAGAACGAACGACAGCGTTTTAAACGGACACCGACGCTCGTTTAAGCGGTCATTTCAGCTGCACGCAGGCAAATGTGAGTTAAACTGGGTTAAAGACGACGTTCCATGCGGGTGCTAGTGCTCGTATGAGCGGTCGTTTTGCGCGCTGATGGCTTCAATAAGCCCGAGGAAGGAGGTAAATCGCCCCAATCTCTCTCTTTTCTTCTTCTTCCTCCAAACCTCTCCAAACCCTAGCAAAACTTCGCCCGATCTCTCTACTTGTTCGCTTTAAATTTGAATCCTTCCGTGTGATCGATCTACGGTACGTTTCTCCTCCGGTCCCCAACTTATTTTTCGCAAATACACGTTCTACATGCCTAGCATTGCCATGTCTAGGATATGCATATTTTTGATCCAAACTTGAGTTTGGCATCGATTCGTTGATGTTTTTAGAGGAGTATGATGTTGTGAGTACCGTAGGATCATTGATTGTTTCATTGTATTGGGCTGAAAATTGGCATGGTAGATGTTTACACGGAGGTCTTCACGCGTACGCGGTGGCTCGCCGCATGTCGAGGTACGAGAATCTATGGGATCGGCAGGGCCCCTTTGCAGTTCTACTAGGGGAATCGACGTGCACAAAGAGCAGAAACAACAGTCAACGCAACGGATTTACCTAGGTTCGAGCCGCCGTGAGGTGTAAAACCCCACTCCTATGGTCGATTATGAGTGTATGTCCTGTTTATAGAGAGCGTAGCTTGCTTGCTAGGATGCATGGGAGTGAAGCTACCACGTGCAAAAGGACAGGGAGTCGATCCTTGTAAGTGTTGCCATGGACCTCCTTTTATAGGGAAAGGGGTTACCATAGTGGGAAAACAGTAAAATACTATGTTGGTAGTGGCTACAGTGTCTAATACCTAACCCTAACGACTTAGGACAAACACATTAAATGCGCCGTGAGGTGTCAAGCCGACGCCGTCTCCCGGCAAGGATGGCCTCTCCTTCTGTGCCGTCCGCCCAACTACCTCTTATTCCTTCGCCACGCCACCAGGACATATGTTAATAAAGGTGGATTAATCCTCCGAGCCGCCACGTGCTCCGGCAGGCTCTATCTAACCGTCTGCTCGCTCAACACCTCACTGATAAGTGATAATCAGGCTGATAAGGTGGAGCGGTGGCCTGGTAGTGGGAGCCTGCCGGCACGGAGTTTGTCGGGCCTTCTCCTGTCGGCAAGATGGCCTGGCGGCAACTTGGTCTTCAGTTGCCTATGTCTTGAGCGCAGTTATCCTCCAACAAGGCTTGCCGGGTGAGAAGTACTGTTGTATGTGCACAAGTCAGGGTACTAAAGGACCCATTCCTTAGTACACCGACAGGAGCCCCCGGTCCTGGGCCACACTTGCGTCCGTGACATTGTTGGGCTAGGCCCAAAACAGTGCACATGATACGTGGCGGGGAATTACTGCATTGTAATGATGCTTTTTACTGGCTACCTACAACGCACATTAAATGCAGGGCATGGGTGAGGTGGCGCAAAACGACGCCTGGGTCGTGCACCTAAAAAGGCACTACCACGTCAGGCGAGGAGAGCCAGCCTCTGCGCTTTCCGCCTTATAAAAGGGACGCTCGCAGAGGCACTACTCATCTCAACCAGCCGTTCCCCATCTCACCGCCGTTGTTGTCTTCAATCTCGAGAAGAACAGAGCACTCCACCACTTCACCATTCCCACTCGCTTCCGCCTTACAACTTCTCTGACCCCCCATGGCGCCGAAGAAGTCCAAGCAGGCCGTCGCTCCGGCCATGGAGAAGAAGGCCAAGAAGGCCATCGACCCTGAGGCGGAGAAGTGCAAGGAAGCGGCTGCGCGGTGATCACGCGTCATCTTCTACCCATCCATGCTGAACGCCAACGACCTCATCGAGTGGTACACTTATATGTGGGGGAAGGAGACCAAGGCGCACACTATGCCGGTGGTGCTCCATTGCAACGGCAAGCCTGGCACAGAGAAGTACCCGTTCTTCACGGCGTACTTCTACTACGGGCTGGTCCCCCTTTTTCTGCGTTCTTCACTAATCCGATGTTGACGTACGACTTCAAGCTTCTGGATTTTACTCCAAATGCCATCACCATCATGTTTGTCTTTGCACACATGTGTGGAATTTTTGTCGGTGTCGTGCCCAATGTGGCCTTGTTCCGGCACTATTTTTATCCGTGCGAAGAAGGGGACGCTCTCTCCGACAGCATTACTTGGATCCCAGAGCCAACCACAAGGAGGTATACCCTGCTGGCAACCTGCACCAAAAGTGGGAAGAATGGCGCGTGGAGTGGTGCTACATCAATGAGAAAGAGTTCCGGATTTCTGCAAAGCCTGGAAGGAGTTGCCGGTCCACAACAAGGAATGGAGCTATCTTGATGCCCACAAAAACAAGCTCGCCATCGCCACCACCCGAATCCTCCGCTTGAAGGCTGCCGGGCTCATAATCGAGATGGTGGGCTAAGATTTCCTTCGTCATCGCATCGTGCCCCTGCAGGAGTGGGGGCATTTTTCCTGGGAGTTCGTCAATGCAGCAGACTAGGTTCCAATCTGACGGTAATGGAACATTCCTGCCTCTTCCATCAGCTCTTCCGCGTCAGCAAGTTCAAGCGATCGGCACACATCGTCCCCCTTTGCAATAGCTTTGCCCAGGATTCTATCTTGGCGATGATGTCTACCTGCAATGCACATGGAGTCGACCCCACGTAGCGCGCCAGCACCAGAAGTGGTGCTGGAGTGGTTTGACAACTTGATGGAGAAGGCGATCCGAGAGGAGGGGCAACTCACCTACGAGACCACCGAGGAGGAGGTCTAGTGGATCAGCAAGAGGGACGAAGAGGCGGTCCTGACGACAGGTGGCAGCGGCTCTGGCCATGACACGACCGACGATGAAGGAGGCGCCAACGACGAGGAAGATGACGAGGAGGGCGAGGACGAGGCGCTGACAATAGACTTGCCAGAGGGTCTTGCCGGGGGTGAAGAGCATGAAGCCGCCCAGGAGCAGGAGGTTGAGGAGACCTCAGCTCCTATTACTCCAAGTAAGAGGTCTCACGCTCTTCGGAAGGCGACCACTAGAGAGCTGGTTCGTCCGCCACTGCCAGCAGACGAAGAGGAGGAGCACCCCACTGCCGATGTCGCCCATCTACGGCGGATGCGACACACTATCTCGAAGTGCCCGACCGTGGCCTTCGCCAAGGCGGCATGGTCTTCCCATGCTGCCGCGTCTTCGGCACACACCAAGACTCCTACGCTGCCATCCGCTCCTGTTGCCGGTCAAAAGCCTGGTTGGTATCTGTTTATCCTTAGTAGCTCGGAGGACGAGGAGTAAGAGTAAGTGTCCGCACTTGTCTTTGATTAATCTTGAATCCTTGATACTTCCATTTTTCTTAATCTCGTTGTTGACGTCTTGCAGGGACCAAGAAACCTTGGCTCATCGGGCGGCCAAGAAATCCAAGCCTACCCCTGCCACGGAAGTGACGACAAGCTCCGCGCCAGAGGTGGACGCTGTCGTCAACAACCCACAGTGCAGCCCGCAGTTCAGCCCCCAGCAGGGAAGTACTTTTTAGTACCCGCTGGCGAGCACTGTTGGAGGTGCTGCCGCTTCTTTGGTTCCCTTGCAGACGGGGGCGGAGCACTAGGAGGAGGAGCACCCAAGGGTGGACCTTCCCGAGGCGGCTTAGACGCACTCCACTCCGGAGAGGAGTTCCCCGGCAAGGGCTGCTGCCGATGACACTACTAGGAAATAGATTATAGGTAGAATATTACCAGTAGCGCCTTTTAGGGACCATGCGCTACTGTTAATTACCAGTAGCGCTATGCATAACAAGCGCTATGGGTACACATTAGCAGTAACGCTTGGTCGAGAACACAACACTACTGCTTAGTGGGCCACACGGTGCCCCCAGGTCAGGACATACTAACAGCGGTCGGTTTGCCCCGCACTACAACTAAAGCAGTAGCTGTAGCACATGGTTAATAAAACGCGCTACCGCTATTATTCTACGGGTAAGCTGGTGGGCCCCTGTTAGCAACATCGCTTGTTTCAAGCCAGCGCTACAGCTAGGGCAACTAGCTGTAGCGTGTTTTGTTACCCAACACTACTGCTATGGTTGCCAGCCATCACTACTGCAGGAAGGTGCTAAGATGACACATCAATCTGAGACTCTTCGACCAAACTGTGTGCGAAGCATGATCGCAAACGGTATAGTTCTAGCTCTGTCGCCAATAACGCGAACTGTGTGCGATGGTGGGTCCATGAAATACGGTTCAGGAAAAAGTTGTGTGTGTAATACGTGGAAAACAATTGGTACTCATGAGCTATTTTTTATTAGCCAAAATAACACAAACGGTCAACCAAATACATATGTGTGCGATGTACGACATACAGCTCACTCGGATAATATGTTTGCGATGATCCAGCAGAACACAAACAATTCCTGAGATGATTATGTGTGTGATAGACAACATACATGTCACCCGGATGAACTACTTGTGATGAGATAAAATAACACAAACGGTTACACAGATCAAGATGTGTGTGATAGACAGCATACAGGTCACTCAAATGAACTGTGTGCGATGAGCCAAAATAACAAAAATGGTTTGGCATAACAAGATGTGTGTGATACTCGGCAAATAGGTCAACTATCTGAATTGTGTGTGAAGATCGATAGACAGCATACATGTCACTCGGATTTTTGTCGTTTACTAGCAAACATGCCCGTGCTTCCAATAGGTGGAAAAAGATCACCCTCTTATAAACACTCAAGGATATAAGCAAATTCATTGAAATCTCCACACGACAAATAACATGATAAGTGGTGTTGCGTAAACAACATAATGATTGGATGATTTTTGAAGTGTCTCCATGGAGTTCTAGAAATGAGTAACATGCAAGATCATAGCATATTTGAAATATACAAATTTTTCTATGCGATTTCCATATATAACATGTCAAAAATAGAGTTAGGGCTTGAAAGATTTGAATATTTTAAAAGGCATTTGAAGTCACAGAAAAAGGACATCACATAGAAAAATTTAGAGTTAGGGTTTGAAAGATAAGAATATTTTTAAAGGCATTTGAATTTACAAAAAATGAAAAAGAAAAGGTGTCTGGTTTGGGATAGAACTCAAGTCTCTTGCATGGTGAAGTAAGGCTTTGGCAAGTGGGCTGAATGTGCTATTGTGCTCAATTAGGGTCCGGGCATCACATAAACCAGAGGAAAAGGCCCATGTAGCGTATCAAACCATCTTGTTCACTTATGGGTGGCACCCGTGGGAAGCGCACCGGCCCATCGATGGGGCACGATGAGGATGTGTGGACCGTGCGTGATTGTGGGCAGAAACATTCACATCCGAGAACGCGGGACCACCTCCGCCATCCCACATGGTTTCTGAACTGTTTCGGGCTTGAAAACGAAAACCATCAATAAATTTTAAGCTTGTTTCCCTTCACATTCCAAATTCCCATGCTATAATTAATTGCAAATCTGTTCACACCTACGAAACTTAAATGTGTTCCAACTTAGCACCTGTTTGCCAGTAGGCTATAAAACAACCTAGTCGAAGATCACTGCACATTCCTCTCCTCGTCACGCCCAAAACATGTCTTTCTTGTTAGTCATTCCTTGTGTCTGCCATGGCCGGTAAGAGGAGTTCTGGGTCAATATATAACCAACATCCAAGACCAACCGCGGAAGCAATAGAGAGGTCCCACTGCCTGGCCACGTTAGCCACAACAGAGACGTCCGAAGGTGCCGCGGAGGCCTCAAATGATCTCTCGCGGAGAGGCAAGGGCTCTCACAAGCGCGTTCACCTCAGAGGCGAACTGGACGACATGGCAGTGTTGGATTCCTCAGCCAGCGACAACATGCGCCCTGAGCTCAATGAGAAGGAGGAGGTGATCGCCGGCTTGGTGAATCTGCTGGAGAAGAGCAATGCCGCGCTTAACAAGGCGACCGACTTCATCATGAAACTTACGGGTGAGAAGGCAAAGCTCCGTAACGAGAGCGAAAAGCAGAAGGAGCTGACCACCGGCTAGAAGAAGCAGCATGAGCAGAGCACTACCTCGACGGATAAGCTGAAAGGACTCGCCGTGTTACTTATGGATGATTTGGCGAAGCTCCGCATCCAGCACGAGAAGTTGGTGCATGAATCCTTGGCTGCTGCCAAGGAAGTCATGCATATGTGAAGGAGAGCATCGACGCTCTCGAACAAAAATCCTGTGCCATGGCCGCTATGCGAGATATGGCGGAGGAGAGGTGACAGGACATGGAGGTCATGGAGGCAATTAAGGAGGAGTTGGAGGAACTCCGTGCCGAGCAACCCATCAAGAATTAGAGAGCAGCAACCAAGATCATTGTCTGTGCCTTCCTTCTTCTACGTCTTCTTCCTTCTTCTTTTGCCCTCGTGTCTTTGGGGAGTTGTCGCATGTGGCATTTTAAATTACCCTGAATATGTAAGAAAATTATTATCTGTTGCCATTGCCAATTTGTCGTTCGTAAGTACATGTATACGAGTCGAAAAATGGCTAAAATTCACAGTCTCAGCGAGGCACGAACAAAACAATTGTTACGTTGAGCGGGGTAATGGGATCACAAGCAAATTACTCCCTTCGTCCAGGTGCATTAACCACATGATAAAAAATGGGTCGACCGCCATTAATTCAAAAGTCGGGAGCGAGGCGGGTGGAGGGTGGCGGTCAAAGGCGCAATTCCCGATGAGCCTTGGAGTAGACTGCTCGCACACGTCCTGTCGAGCCTGCGCAGCGAACAGCTCGCACGCGTCCCGTCGAGCTTGCGCGGCGGACTTCTCACACACGTCACGTCTAATCAAATAGCTGCCCGCACGACACCTCATTACCATTAAGAAAATGGGACGGTTCTTAACCACGTAAATCCTTAGCGAAACGCACACGATTAACGTAAAACAACCGTTTTTGATTATAACGTGGCAACTATTTGTTCGAAAATGTCTATGTTGCGTGCTAATGTGTCCGCCTTCTCAAATTGGAAAACATATGGTACCACGGCCTACATGTACCATGTCATGACACCGGAATAAGTTCTTGAATTTCAGACGAGTTTTGGGTTTACTGGGATTTAAAAACCAAGATTCTCAATATTTGCGGCATAGATACGATGACGCGAAGTTTGAAATTCATTCATATTCCTTGCATGGGACCTAAACGTTCACCCAAGGACCGAAATATGATTTTTCAACCTATTTTGGTGCACCAGAGCATGTGTTTGTAGTTCAAATTTGAATTATCCGTATTAAATGCATAGAAAACTCAATTAATGCATATAAAGGCCAAACAAACCACTAATAATTCCATATTTTAGCATGACACTCGTATTGTTCTATGTTGCCTCTAGAAAAAAAATTCAAGGCGAGAAGAGGCACTGAAAAATGTCGTTTCGCCCAAAAATGTGACACTTTCCCTATCGAAAACGACGATGATTCTTGTGAGAAGATCTGGTTTGTAAGATGCTTGCCGCAAAAGTTGTCCCAAACTGGTCAATTTTTTGCCACAACGTAAATGTGCCGTGGCATGACATGACGAAAATTATCACGAATTTCAAACAAGTTTTGGATTTACGGGAATTGAAAACCCAAGATTCTCAATGTTTGTGGCCTAGCCACGACGCCGAGATGTTTGAAATTCATTCCCATTCCTTGCATGGGACCTAAACATGCACCCAAGGAGGAAAATATGATTTTCAACCCATTTTAGTGCACCGGAGGATGCGTTTGTAGTTGAAATTTGAATGATGTGTATTAAATGCATAGAAAACTCAGTTAACGCATAAAAAGACCAAACTAACCATGAATAATTCCATATTTTAGAATGACACTTGTATTATTCTATGTTGCCTCTAGAAAAAAATTCAAGGCAAGTAGAGCCACTGGAAAATGTCATTTCACCCACAAAGGTGACACTTTCCCTATGGAAAACCACGATGATTCTTGTGAGAAGCTCCGGTTTGTAAGATGCTTGCCCCAAAAGGTGTCCCAAATTGGTCAATTTTTTACCACGGCGTAAATGTGTCGTGGCATGACACCAGGAATATTTTGATGAATTTCAGACGAGTTTTGGATTTACGGGAACTTAAAAACCAAGATTCTCAATGTTTGCGGCCTAGCCACGACGCCGAGATGTTTGAAATTCATTCCCATTTCATGCATGGGACCTGGACATGCACCCAGGGAGGAAAATATGATTTTTCAACTCATTTTGGTGCACCGGAGCATGCGTTTGTAGTTCAAATTTGAATTATGTGTATTAAATGCATAGAAAACCCAGTTGATGCATAAAAAGGCCAAACGAACCACAAATAATTCCACATTTTAGCATGACACTCGTATTGTTCTATTTTACCTATAGAAAAAAAATCAAGGTGAGAAGAGGCATTGAAAAATGTCGTTTTGCCCACAAAGGTGACACTTTCCCTATCAAAAACCACGATGATTCTTGTGAGAAGCTCAAGTTTGTAAGATGCTTGCCCGAAAAGTTGTCCCTAATTGGTCAATTTTTTTACCACGGCGTAAATGTGCCGTGTCATGACACCAGGAAAATTTTCATGAATTCCAGGCGAGTTTTGGATTTACAGGAATTTAGAAACCAAGATTCTCAATATTTGCGGCCTAGCCACGACGCCGAGATGTTTGAAATTCATTCCCATTCCTTGCATGGGACCTAAACATGCACCCATGAAAAAAATATGATTTTCAACCCATTTTGGTGCACCGGAGCATGCGTTTGTAGTTCAAATTTGAATTATGTGTATTAAATGCATAGAAAACTTAGTTAATGCATAAAAAATGCCAAACAAACCACGGATAATTTGAAGCAGTTCTAGACAACTGCCTCGCACCCGCACGTGTGTAAGCATTGTGTGCGAACGTGTCGTGCTAGCTCAAGCTTCCTTCTTTCCTAAGTTATCCTTTTTATATTAATTTTGTTCTATCCAAACATGCTTCTGCCGCCACTCCCCCCAAACAGTCTCCCGCCACTCCCCCGATCGGTTTCCCGCCGAGCGCCGGTCCCCTCATCAACCTCTTCGACGAGTAGAACGAGATCGAAGCCATCCACCAAGCAAGAGACAGACGTCTGTCGGCCCAGTGGGAACTAGGGTACCATGACCCGTCTACTGCTGGCCCTGAGGACGACGCTTGGGCTGGCCTTCGAAAGACGGCTCTTCCCTGGCCGCCCCGGAGGGAGCCGCCTCGCGAGGGGCAAGCCTGCATAGGCCCCTTGCCACTAGGTCGAGCCCTCCTGAGGCCGCTAGGCACCAGATCGCCTGGCGAGGCTCTCCACGCGAGGCTGCCTCATGAGGTTTGACGTACGACACTAGCCGTGGGGCTTCATGCCCGTCACGATGGTGACATTCCACTGTCAAGATAAGGATGGCGGGGCATGACCGAAGCCAGTTTCTGTTTTGGTGATAAGGGAGCAGCGGTGTGTGCCTCCCCCAAAGTAGGTTCCCAAATCTTGCCATTCCGGTGAAAGAAGATCAGAACGGAGGTCATCACCGAGCCCGCAAGCGCGTCACAAAGACTACTTTGTCAGGCGAAGACCGCCTTTAGTCAGGATAAGCCTGGGCTCTTGTCCCCCTTCGAATTGCCGCCCTATGGCCACCCTTTCCCATTGATATTTTTGGGGAAGAGGACCAAGGCACTACAAAAGAGTCAGGGCCGCTTCCATGTATGGGGATCGAGCCATTCTCTCCCCCACACCTCGTGTACTCGAGCCACAAGCTCCTCATTGCAGAGCAATTCAACACAAGCAGGAGTAGGGTATTACACCGCACGGTGGCCCGAACCTAGGTAGCTCGCGCGTCCCCGTTGTTTCCCGTGAGAGGGCGTGAGCTCATCGTCGATCTTGTTGTGTTTGACGTCGTGTTGCAGGTTGCCAAGCCAAGCCCCCCAATGTTCGAACCTTGGTTCTTGGAGAAGTTCTTGGACGCAGATCCCAGACTCCGACATCTAGCGTGCCAGGTAGGGGGACTTGCCGTCTTCGCGCCTTCGACCTCGACATCAAAATCGACATGGAGGAAGCCACCGCTCGCCAGGAATGTGCTGCACGCCAAGGCCCCTCGGCGCCCGCTGCCCGAGGTGCCCCGGGGCAGCGCCCCCGCACCGCCATCGAGCCCGTTGGGGAGCGAGTGGCCTCCACCGTTCACCCGCCAGCGAGCGAGCAGGCGCGTGGCCGTTCCACCACTGCCTCCTCGCTTGCACGTTGTGACCCTCCCGCTCCGCATGCCGCGCTGCTCATGGCACAGGAGCTGCTGCGCTACCATCCCGCCAAGGACGGCTACGACGTCTGGCTTGGGCCCATCACCAAGCTCGTCGACGCCGCGCGTGATGGCCAGGCGACCTCTCGCTCCCTACTTGCTCCTCCATCACGCGCCGACCAGTCTGAGCACGAGGCTCCTCCGCCACACTTCAATTCCTTTACCCAAATTTAAGTGGCAGCTGTATTTCAACCGCCGCCCTCCGTCGTCCACCACCGACCTTATAGTAAAATTTTAGTTGCCGAGGCATTTGAACCATCCCCATCCCTCGTCCACCACCATCTCCACCCACCATTACTAAAATTTTCAGTAGCCACGACATATCCGCAAACACCACCCCGCCCGCTTCATAGTCCACACAAACTGACCCCCACCCCTTCTCCCACGCTCGAACCCTAGCTCGTCGCTTCCGCCGCCCTCCACCATCAACCTCAGCCGGTCTGCCTGTGCCTCCTAGCTGCATAAGTTCATGTTACCCACCGATCCACATACACCCTCGCCGCCTTGAGTTTCTAGATGAGGTCTGCGGAGTCCCTTTCCCCCAGATCCCCATCATGTACTCTAGAGAGTCATAGCCTAAGCCCGACCACATATCCCGGGGAGCCCGAGGAGCATACGGCCAAATAGAGGTCTATCGTGTCCTCTCCGCCGGACGATGGCGAGGTGGCCGCCGTTCATGTCGACTCGTCAATCTAGGAAGAACACCTCGCCGCGGAAGCCTGCGAGGACGTTAAATACATTGCCATGCCGAATGATATGTCTCCAACGTATCTACTTTTCCAAACACTTTTGCTCTGGTTTTGGAGTCTAATTTGCATGATTTGAATGGAACTAACCCGGACTAACAGTGTTTTCGGCAGAACTACCTTGGTGTTATTTTTGTGCAGAAATAAATGTTCCTGGAATTGGAAGAAACTTTTTGTGAATTATTTTTGGAATAAATAATGAATTATGGAGCAAAGATCCACCGGAGGGGGGCTGCCTGTGGGCCACAAGCCAACATGGCGCGACCACCCCCTGGCGCGCCCTGATGGCTTATGGGGCCTACATGGCTCCCCCAACCTTAATTCCACTCCTATAAATTCACATCTTCGGAGAAAAAAAGCAAAGTGAAGATTTCATCATGTTTCACAAGACGGAGCCGCCGCCACCTCCTGTTCTTCCTCGGGAGGACTGATCTGGAGTCCGTTTGGGGCTCCGGAGAGGGGGATTCGTCGCCATCGTCATCACCAACCCTTCTTCATCAACACCTCCATGATGCTCACCACCGGGAGTGAGTAATTCCATTGGAGGCTTGCTGGACGATGATGGGATTGGATGAGATTGATCATGTAATCGAGTTAAGTTTGATAGGGCTTGATCCCTAGTATCCACTATGTTCTGAGATTGATGTTGCTATGACTTTGCTATGCTTAATGCTTGTAGGGCCCGAGTGCCATGATTTCAGATCTGAACCTATGATGTGAATATAAGAGTGATTTGGATCCTATCTTTCAAGTTGTATGCACCTATTACGTTTCTTGATACGCATACCCCAAGGTGACAATAATTGGGATTCTTTCCATTGATTGCCGTAGTTTGAGGATTTCATGTATTCACCATGTGTTAATGCGTTGTTCCGGTTCTCTATTAAAAGGAGGCCCAATATCCCTTAGTTTCCATTAGGACCCCACTGCCATGGGAGGGTAGGACAAAAGATGTCATACAAGTTCTTATCGCAAGCACGTATGACTATATACGGAAAACATGCCTACATTACATTGATGAATTGGGGCTAGTTCTGTGTCGCCCTAGTGTGTAACTATTACATGATTGATGTCATCTAAATCATTATCCATCACCGATCCACGTGCCTATGCTTTTCATATACTAAATCTTGCTAAGTTACTATTGCTGCTGCTACTATCACAACTGCTACAAAATTCTGCTGTCACTGTTACTGTTACTGTTGCTACTACTATTTGCCGTGCTACTAAAACTTCGCTGCAGGGAGATATCCCAGGTGTGGTTGAATTGACTACTCAACTGGTAAGGCCGACAAATATTCATTGGCTCCCCTTGTGTCAAATCAATAAATTAGGGTGAAATACTACCCCGCGAATACTGTTGCGATCCCCTATACTTGTGGGTTATCAAGACCTTTTTCTGGCGCCGTTGCCAGGGTGCATAGCTATATTTATTGTGTTAACTTGAGGATATCCAATTTCTACTATGAAGAATCTGAAAGATACTCGAACTACGATCATCCCCTCTCGCACGAGAGGAGGTAAGGAACTGCCATCTAGCTCTGCTTTTGATTCACCTACTGTTTTGAATCAGCTTGTTACACCACAACCTATTGATCGTCCTGATTTGTCACATGATCTTGGTGATGCTACTTCTAAAATTAATGATGATACTATTGCTACACATGATGAAACTGAAACTGTGCCACTGAGTGAATTACTTGATGCTCATATTGCTAAAGCTAGAGAACTGGAAAACGCTGAAACTGATGAAGATTTTGAATCACCTGTTACACCTCGCTCCCATAATAGATATGAATTGCCTTATGTACCTGAAGGTTATGTTATGGATGGATAGGTAGCTAGGGACTTTCTTGCTTGTGAGAATAGAGATGATTTGAAGAAATTACTATGCAAACTAAAAGAAAAATCTATGATGGAGAAAATGAAACATGATCCTAAATTTGCTACTCCTCCTATATTTGTCACTGATATGGATAATGAATTCACTATAGATCCTGAATTGATTCCTATAGTAGAGTCTGATCCTTTCCATGGTTACGAAACTGAAACTGTTGTCGAACATCTCATGAAGTTGAATGATATTGCTGCTTTATTTACTAATGAGGAAAATATACGCTACTATTATATCCTTAAGATTTTTCCTTTCTCGCTAAAAGGCGAGGCCAAGGAATGGTTCCTTTCTCTTACTCCTGGTTGTGTGCGTAGTCCCCAGGATATGCTTTATTACTTTTCTGAAAAATATCTTCATGCTCATAAGAAACAAGCTGCCTTACAGGAAATATTTAACTTTGTGCATATTGAAGAAGAGAATCTCCCTTAAGCTTGGGGGAGGCTTCCCCAGTTACTTAGAGCTTTGCCTGATCATCCTCTTAAGAAAAATAAAATACTTGATATCTTTTATAATGGACTTACTGATGCTTCTAGGGAGTTCCTAGATAGTTGTGCTGGCTTTGTTTTCAGGGAAAGAACTGTTGGACAAGATGAAGAACTATTGAATAACATATTGCAAAATGCCGATGATTGGACACTTCCTGAACCACCACCAGAACCTATTCAAAAGAAGAGAGGTATTCTATTCCTCAGTCCTGAAGATATGCAAGAAGCAAAAAGATCTATGAAAGAGAAAGGTATTAAAACTGAAGATGTCAAGAAATTACCACCTATCAAAGAAATACATGGACTTGACACCCCGACATAGGTAGTAGAGGTAAATTCACTCCGTACCTTTAATGGAAGTGATATACCTTATACTAAGACTCCTAGTCAATGCATGGATGAATTTGATAATTACATTGTTAAGCAAGAGCACTTCAATAATTATGTTAAGCATCAATTGAGACGTAATGCCATGATGATAGATCGCTTGAGTACCTTGATGTTTAGAATTGCTAATGATGTGAAGGGTGTATGTAAACATGCTTCTATGGTTCACACCCAAGTAGACTAAGTTGCTAAGTCACAAAATAATTTGCTTGCTGAAATAAATAATAATATGAATTATCATGCTGTTAGAGTAATGACTAGAGGAGGTAGAATGACTCAGGAACCTCTTTATCCTGAAGGTCACCCTAAAAGAATTGAACATGATTCTCAGAGAATTAATGATGATGCACCTAGTCCATCTAAGAAGAAAAATAAAAAGAAAAAGAAAAATAAAAACGACAGGACCTTGCATGCTTCTAGTGAACCTGTTATAGGAAAACCCGCTGAGAACCATAATGATGTTTCTATTTCTGATGCCGAGACACAATCTAGTAGTGAACATGCACCTAGTGATAATGAAAATGATGATATTCACGTAGATGCTCAACCAAATGATAATAAAGAACATGATAATGATGTGGAAATAGAACCCGCTGAAAATCTTGGTAACCCACATCCCAAAAATAAACGCTATGCTAAAAGCGTTTTTGTTGGTAGGAAACATGGTAGGGAAAGAGCGCTATGGGTTCAAAAACCCATGACGTTCCCTCATAAGTCTTCTAGAAGTAAGGATGATGAAGATTTTGAACACTTTGCTGAAATGATTAGACCCGTCCTTTTGCGCACTCGCTTGACTGATATACTGAAAATGTCTCCGCATGCTAAGTATATGAAGGATATTATTATCAACAAAAGAAAAATAACTGAAACTGAAATTGCTACCATGCTTGCTAATTATTCTTTTGATGGTGGAGTACCTAAGAAGTTGGGAGATCCTGGTATACCGACAGTACCTTGCTCTATTATAAGAAGTTATGCTAAAACTACTTTATGCGATTTAGGAGCCGGTGTTAGTGTTATGCCTTTCTCTATAAAAGACTTGATTTGAATAAGCTTACACCTACTGATATATCTTTGCAAATGACTGATAAATCCACTGCTTTACCTATTGGAATTTGCGAGGATGTTCCTGTTGTGGTTGCAAATGTTACTATCTTAATAGACTTTGTTATTCTTGAAATGCCCGAGGACGACAACATGTCGATCATCCTTGGTAGACCCTTTCTAAATAGTGCAGGGGCTGTTATTGATTGCAACAAAAGCAAGGTTACTTTTCACGTCAATGGCAAGCACCATACTGTGCATTTTCTGAAGAAGCAAACTTTGCTTAATAATATTAATGTCATTGAGCCTAGTGCCATGGTTATCATTGGACGTTTTGAAATACCTCTACCCACTACCAAGAACAAATATTATAATCTTATTGTTGGGGAGATACAAATCCCCATTGAGGGAACTTAGTGTTATACAAAAATTCTTAGGTTTCATGTCAATCAGAAACTGTTATTAATAAGATTGGATCAACGTTATTAATGGATCCTTTTTGAAAGACATGTGATTGATGAATTTAGTATGCACAATTCTCTGTATCACAAATTTACCCTTTGTTATTTTTAGTTGAATAAAGTAAAATGCCATGATTATCCTGTTTTTCTGATTTCCCTGTGTAATAAAAAATGACCCAAAAAAAGTCTCGGATTGCCACAAAATTTTAACATGATTTTTTTTGGAATATTTAAGAATTTTTGGTGCTGAAAATACATCAGGGAGGTGCACCTATGGGCCACAAGCCAACAGGGTGCGCCCACCCCCCTGGGCGCGCCCTGATGGCTTGTGGGGCCCACAGGCCCCCTGCCTTATCCCTTCAGCTCACTTCATCCCTTACCTCCAGCAAAAAATCTCTAGCTCTCTCTCTCTCTCTCTCTCCCGTGTTCTTCCACCTGAAACTGAAATTTTCGATCTCTTTGCTCGGAACTCCGTTTCCGAAACTGTTTTGAGGGATTGCTCCTTGGTATGTGACTCTCCCATTCCTCCAATTAGTTTTTCCTTTATTGGTTTATATTTTGCATATTTAGTTGCACTTGGTGCTACATAAAATGAGCTTGCATGTTGAATTCTTTGAGTTCTAAGTAGTATGAATGCTTGATATGGCCTCTAGGTACCTATATGAGTAGTTGCTACCAATCTTACAAAGTTTTATTGACATAAATTTGTGGCTCAAAAATTTCAGAAATTTGTGCTTAGGAAGATGAGTTTCTTTAGGAGGAGCTCCTCAAGAAGGCGTACTTCGGGCGAGTCATTGAGCGAGGGCTTTGTACGACAAGCTTATGTTGAGCCCCGGACAAGCCTGATAGTCATGGCCGACGCCAAATCGTGCCGTTGGCCAAGTGATGAGTTCATGAGAGGTGTAGGTATCAAGGAGGAATTTGATCATTACATTTATAATACTGGCCTCACTAACTTCCTTGCAGATAAGTGTGTCCAACACTATAACCTTACCCATACATTCACGCATGGATTTTGATATCATCCCAATACTTCTAGGGCTCTATTTAATATCCATGATAAATCCTTTAGTATGACTCTAGAATAATTCTCTGTTGCATGCAAACTTCCAATATGGGGCTCTCTAGAAAAAACAAAAACAACTGATTATAATTTGTTCCTTGAAAGTCTTTGCGTTGGAGAGGATAGAGGAGTGACACAAGCTAGAATAAAAAGTATTAATTTCCCCTCTATTCTTTACTTTGGATTGTTTAATGGGAAATGTGTAGTAGGTAAACAAGATTGCAGTGCATTGTGTGCTCCGGACATGAGCCTTATTCACACAGCGGTGACCGGTGAAAAACATTATAACCTTGATGCAATTGTTGCCTGCAGGCTGCATGCTAATGCAGGTAGCAGTGATTTGTATGTAGGAATTTATGCCTCCCACGTAGCTGCAAAATTGAGAGTGTCACCTCAACCTAATGACCCTATTTTGCTTGAGAGATATTTAGACTTTGAAGCCATGCATCGTCATGACTTTATCATGGACAATGCTAGGGGTTATGAGTACAACTTGATGTTCAATAAATATACACCTGTTTCTCTAATGTTGCTTGTGATAACCCACAAGTGTAGGGGATTGTTTGTAGCCTTTTTCGATAAGTAAGAGTGTCAAACCCAACGAGGAGCTAAAGGTAGAACAAATATTCCCTCAAGTTCTATCGACCACCGATACAACTCTACGCACGCTAATGCTTGCTTTACCTAGAACAAGTATGAAACTACTTTGCGGGAATACAACTAGAAGTACTTTGCAAGAAAATAAAGAACGTGGAAATAAAAGTTAGGTGCTGTTTTAATAAAAGAACAAAAAGAGTAAATAACTTAGCAAAGAGCTTTTGGTGTAACACAAGAGAAAGATTGTCCCTAGGCAATTGAATATAATATGATAGATACTTGTTATATGCAATGAGGGAGAGGCATACGCTAACACACTTTCTGTACTTGGATCATATGCACTTATGATTGGAACTCTAGCAAGCATCCGCAACTACCAAAGTTCATTAAGGTAAAACCCAACCATAGCATTAAGTATCAAGTCCTCTTTACTCTCATACGCAACAACCCACCTACTCGGGTTGATGCTTCTGTCACTCAAGCAACCCACCATAGGAAAATCATGAACATATTGCAACACCCTACAGCGGGGATCCCTCACGTTTGCGCGACATGGAGGGCACCATAGGACAGCACCATATCAAAATACAACTCACATCCATAACATCATACCACAATTAACCCATAGGACAAAAGAGATCTACTCAAACATCATAGGATAGCCAAATATCATTGGGAAATAATATATGGAGTTGAGCACCATGTTTAAGTAGAGATTATAGTGGGGAAGAGAAGTGTTACACCGGTGCATAGAGGGGTAGAGAGTTGGTGTTGATGGCGGTGAAGTTGTTGGTGTAGATCGCCGTCACGATGATTGCCCCGGCGGCGTTCCGGCGCCACCGGGAGAGATGGGGAGAGAGCCCCCCTCCTTCTTCTTCCTTGGCCTCCTCAGAGATGGGAGGAGAGTTCCCCCTCTGGTCCATGGCCTCCATGGCGGCGGAGGGGCAGGAGCCCCTCCTAGATTGGATCTCCCTCTCTGTTCTCTTCTGTTTCGCGTTCCTGTTTTCTGGCCAAAAACCGTTTCTTATATTCCCGGACATCCGTAACTCCGATCGGGCTGAAATTTTGAGGGGATTTTTATCAAAAAATTAGCTTCCTTGCGCCCGAAGTAGAGCTCCAACCGACTTACGAGGAGGGCACAACCCACCACCCCGCGCCTGGGCCTTCTGGGCGTGCCCTCGTGTCTCTTGGGGGCTGTGGGCCTCCGTTTGCGTTGATTCCACTTCTCAAAATTCACAAATATTCCAAAAAAAATCTCCGGAAATTTTTATCGCATTTGGACTTCGTTTGATATGGATATTCTGCAAAACAAAAAACATTGAACAAACAGGAACTGGCACTGGGCACTGGATCAATATGTTAGTCCAATAAATCATATAAAATGTTGCCAAAAATATGTGGAAGTTGTATAATATTGGCATGAAACAATCAAAAATTATAGATACGATGGAGACGTATCAGCTTGCGCCTGCTCTCTTTGATTTTCAGGCTCGCCAGAGATACTATGTTTTTGAAAATGAGGTGCGGGAGTACAATGCTGCAGTAGAGGCCGCTCGCTTGGCCGAGGTGGCGACACGGAACGCCTCCACGAGCTACCCCTTCAACTATTACCCTGACCAGCAGTGGAGATCACTAAGCTAGGCAAACACCTAAGCTTGGGGGAGTATGTATTTCTCACCGACATTACATTCATGTTCACACACTTCATATAAATTGTTGGTGTTCATCCTCTTTCATTGTATATCCATGTTAGCTTTATTTTTCCGCCTTCTTCTTGTGTGTTTTAAAAACTTTGAAAATCCAAAAATATTTCTCGCTTCTTTTCGGTTTCCCTTTCCCATTTAATTAGTTGTAGTATTAAAAGAAAACCCAAAAAATATTTCCTTTGAATGTTGGGAGCTTTATCGTGTAAATAATTTTTCTCTTTCTTGTTTTTTCCTTTGTTTATTTACTTTCTTGAGAAAAACAAAAACTCCAAAAATATTTCAGTGTGTTTCTCTGAGTTTCTTTTCTTTTTATTGAGTCGTGAAAGGGGAAGACCACGATGAAAATGTTGAGTGGCTCCCATATGCTTTATTTTTTATCTAATAGAGAGCCAATATTACCTTGTCTTCTCCTTTGTATAAAACTGCCCTGGAGATTCCAGCTTAGTCCACGGCATTCTTGCACTATTATTATTATCACATCATTCGGTCATGCAAGTGCAAGGCAATAATGACGATATTTGATAAAGTGGTCGTGGTAAAGGAAGCAGGTATGAACTCTTCTTGTTTTCCGTTTTTGTAAATATGTTTAGCTTGTTCGATCTTGATTCAGTATATCATGAGTGAACATGTTTATGATGACAATTAGAGATTATAGTTTCTCATGCCATGCTCAAATAGCTAGGAGTGGATAATGATTTATCTTATGTGTCAACATGCATTAAAATGGTTATGATGTGGTATGGTAGTATGGTATTCCCCTCTGAGTAATTCGAGCGGCTTGACTTGGCCCATGTGCAAACATGTAGTTAATTCAAAACGAATGCAGCCTTCATGATGTTTAAATTCAGAGTGTTCATATCCTACTCATGCTACATCCAATGTTAATTATTCACAATGCATACTTATGACCGTTTTCGCTCTCTAGCTGGTCACTTCTCAATCTATTGTTAGCCTTCACGTGTACTAAGCGAGAATACTGCTTGTGCATCCAAAATCCTTAAACCAAGTTATTACGCATGAGTCCACCATACCTACCTATATACGGTATTACCCTGCCGTTCCAAGTAAATTTGCATGTGCGACCTCTAATATTCAAATAAACATCAGTTTTGTGCACCCATACCGCTCTTGGAGCGATAGGGCGGTCAGTATCTTCCATGCTAAGTGTGTTATTCTCGAGATGGGCGTTTATTCACCTATCATTACATGAGAGAGGCTGGTAAAAATGATGCCCAATCCTGCAAAACAAAATTAATTAAACAAAACTCCTGGGACAATTGAAATGTTGGAGGGCATCCGTGGATTCAGTCAACCATGGCTTGTGTATGTATGGTGGATGGGAGTAAACTTTACAATTCCGCTTGGGAACCGCCAATAATGTGTTTAGCATGGAAGATATTGAAATCCATTGTCGTGACGTTGACATGAAAAGTGCACCACCCAAAAACTATAATTTCAATCCTGTTTTAAACCTTGAGCTCTGCACCTCTACAAACCAATGCTTCCCTCTGCAAAGGGCCTGTCTATTTACTTTTATGTTGAGTCATCACCCTCTTACTAAAAGCACCAGACAGGAGAGCACTATTGTCATTCTTATGCATTGAGTCTAGTTAATGTTGGATATGAGCATGATTGGATCTTTTCTACCCTGAATTATAACGTTTAGTCGCTGCTTGAATCTTAGAGGAGCTCTGCATTTATGTTTTGCGGTCTCAGAAGGGGCTAGCGAAATACCATGTCACCATATTATATCATGATTGTTTTGACAAATTGTTGGCATCTGAGATATCTTATTATTGCTTGCTAGTTGGTTATGTATCGCCATGAGTGAATATGATGTTTAACTGTTATCATGGATATGGTTATTTATGATTTATGTTGAAAACTTGAACACTAGCTAAGCATGTGTATAACGATGAGAACAAAAGAGTTTGTAAAAGTTTTCTTTATCACATTCAGTTTATCAACCGAACTGCTTGAGGACAAGCAATGAGTTAAGCTTGGGGGAGTTGATACGTTGCCAACATATCTACTTTTCCAAACACTTTTGCTCTCGTTTTGGACTCTAATTTGGATGATTTGAATGGAACTAACCCAGACTGCCGCTGTTTCCAGCAGAACTACCTTGGTGTTATTTTTTGTGTAGAAATAAAAGTTCCTAGAATTGGACGAAACTTTTTGTGAATTATTTTTGGAATAAATAATGAATTCTGGAGCGAAGATCCACCGGAGGGGGGCTGCCTGTGGGCCACAAGCCAACATGGCGTGCCCACCCCCTGGGTGCGCCCTGATGGCTTGTCGGGCCTACGTGCCCCCCCGACCCTAATTCCAGTCCTATAAATTCACATCTTCAAAAAAAATCAAAGAGAAGATTTCATCGCGTTTCACGAGATGGAGCCGCCGCCACCTCCTGTTCTTCCTCGGGAGGGCTGATCTGGAGTCTGTTTGGGGCTCCGGAGAGGGGGATTCGTCGCCATCGTCATCACCAACCCTTCTTCATCAACACCACCATGATGCTCACCATTGGGAGTGAGTATTTCCTTTGTAGGCTTGCTGGACGGTGATGGGATTGGATGAGATTGATCATGTAATCGAGTTAAGTTTGATAGGGCTTGATCCCTAGTATCCACTATGTTCTGAGATTGATGTTGCTATGACTTTGCTATGCTTAATGCTTGTCACTAGGGACCGAGCGCCATGATTTCAGATCTGAACCTATTATGTGAATATAAGAGTGATTTGGATCCTATCTTTCAAGTTGTATGCACCTATTACGTGTCTTGATCCGCGTACCCCAAGGTGACAATAATTGGGATTCTCTTCGGTGATTGCCGTAGTTTGAAGAGTTCATGTATTCACCATGTGTTAATGCTTTGTTCCGGTTCTCTATTAAAAGGAGGCCTTAATAGCCCTTAGTCTCCATTAGGACCCCGCTGTCATGGGAGGGTAGGGCAAAAGATGTCATACAAGTTCTTATCGCAAGCACGTATGACTATATACGGAACACATGCCTACATTAAATTGATGAATTGGAGCTAGTTCCGTGTCATCCTAGTGTGTAACTGTTACATGATTGATGTCATCTAAATCTTTATCCATCACCGATCCTGAAAGCACATATGCTCCCTTGGAGGTTTTGATAATTCATGACAACATACATTGTCTCTTGGACTAATAGTTTTACCTAGTTTGTTTCAGATGAAGTCCACAGAGAAGATTGGCCATGGATTGTGTGGAATATCCCCAAGGAGAGAATAAGAATAAAGTGAATAGGATTGGCAAATCATCAAGCTTGAAGACTCTACATTTTACATTTTGTGAGAAATCACTCTTTGAGTCCATAGGAAAGGCAATACTATTACAAGGGGATGAGGTTTCTATGATGATCTGGTTGCTCAAGTGCTTAGAGATTAGCCACCAAGAATACACATGAAATTCTCCCACAAAATGTTTGTCTAAACCCTACCACTAAAATCGGTGCCACTAACTTCTCAGAATCGGCTACACCGAGTTTCACCCTAGACAGATCCCATGCCAAACCCCAAGGTCTCGGTGCCACCAAGTTTCCATTCGGTGCAACCGAAATCAGTGACCAACTTTCTGGTTAGCCATTTTCAAGAATCGGAATTTCCGAGTTTTGAGAATCGGTCTCACTGAGACTTGGAATCTGCCTAGGTCACCCATATCGGTACCACCGAGATTTTTATATCGGTCTCACCGAGAAGCCGAAAGTTGCCACATTTTGCACTAGTCGGTGCAACCGAGTTTTTACTCCGGTTTCACCGAGTTGGGCAATAATGTTGTAACGGTTGGATTTTTGGAGACGCCTATATATACCCCTCCACCTCCTCTCACTCGTAGAGGAAGCACTCAGAACATACCTACACTTGCCCCATCCATTTTTTTGAGAGAGAGCCACCTACTCATGTCTTGAGATCAAGATCTTCCACTCTAACCATATGTATCTTGATTTCTAACCTCCCCAAGTTGCTTTCCACCCAATCAACCTCTTCTACCAAGCCATATCTATGAGAGAGTGATTGTGTGTTGAGGAGACTATCTTTTGAAGCACAAGAGCAAGGAGTTCATCATTGTTACCACATCTATTACCTTTTGGAGGGTGGTGCCTCCTAGATTGTTTAGGTGTCGCTTGGGAGCCTCCCTTCTTCATGTGTGGAGTTGAACCAAGAAGTTTGTACGGGCAAGGAGATCCCCTACTTCGTGAAGATCTACCCATAGTGAAGCTAGTCCTTCGACGGAAGCCGTGATGGAATAGACGAGGTTGCTACTTTGTGGACCCTAATGGGTGGAGCCCTCCATGGACTCTCGTGACCGCTACCCTCCGTGGATTGAAGTCTCCATCAGCGTGGACGTACGATAGCACCACCTATCGGAACCACAGGAAAAATCTTCGTGTCTCCAATTGCGTTTGATCATCCTACCTCTACTCTTCTTACATACGCGTGTCTTTACTTTCCACTGCTATACTTGCTGACTAGCATGTGTAGGGTGCACTAGACTTGTTAGAATTGCTAAAATCTACCAACCATTAGAATTGGGAAAAGGTTAGGTTTTTAATTTGTCAAGTAGTCTATTCAACCCCCTCTAGACGTCCCTTCTCGATCCCACAATTGGTATCAAAGATTTGCTCTCCACAGCCTTAGTTTTGTCACCATTGGAGGAAGATGGATGTGTCTAGTTTGGGGAGTCTTAGTTGTAGAGTGCCCATTCTCGATGGGGAGTACTATAGTCAATGGAAATATGAGATTCTTAAGCTATTCAATGAATTCCATCTGAGCAAGTATGTTAAGAGCCCTTATGTGCCTCCCATTGATCCCTTACATCCTTCACATGAAGAAGAAATTGACATGCTTCATAATCTTAGAACTGTTAATCTTATCATGAGAGGACTGCCTAGAAATGAGTTCGATCAAATGAGAAAGTTTGAGTGTGCTTATACTTTGTGGAGTGATTTAGAGAATAGATATCCAAATTACTCTTTGAAAAATCTTGATGTCATTCTCCATAAAACTATTGATTTTCACAAAATGAAGCCTAGTGATCCTAATTTTGACAATTATCTATTTAAGCTTAGAGACCTCATGCGTGCTAAAGGAGATGTCATAACTATCAACAACATCATTGTTGAAGCCATTCACATTCATAATCTTGAACATTGTCATGATCACAACTCTAACGAATCTCTTGTCTCTTATGATGAGGATATCCCACTTGATGATGACAATGTGGAACATGGCTACTATGATGAAGATGAATTGTTCGACATTGAGTATGGGAAGACTATGAAGAATCTAAGTGTCGGGGTACAACAATCTATGGGGCCGGCAAGGCCCCTTTTGTGGTTCGGCTGAGGGAATCCTCTGGCGCAAAGAGCATCACCGGACACTGCACGCGCGAGGGTTTAGATAGGTTCAGGCCGCCGGAGTGTAATACTCTACGTCCTGTGTGGAGTGGTTTATTCGAGTTCACAGTATAGGAGTGTCGCTGCCCGACAAGGATGCTTCGGGAGCGTCGTTACACGTCTAAATGAACGGAGTGTCGACCTTTCTAAAGGTAGCCATAGACCTCCTTTTAATCCAAGGGGCTACCACAGTGGCTAAAATGGTCTTTACACAAGGTAAATAATGCACACTATCGCTGCCCGAGACACTGGCAGGAGCAGTAGTGGAAAATATCTAATTCTGACGGACTAAGACAGGCGCATTAAATGCGCCGTGAGGTGGCGTGTGATACGTCTCCAACGTATCTATAATTTTTGATTGTTCCATGCTATTATATTATCTGTTTTGGATGTTTTATATGCATTAATATGCTATTTTATATTATTTTTGGGACTAACCTATTAATCTAGAGCCTAGTGCCAGTTTCTGTTTTTTCCTTGTTTTTGAGTATTGCAGATAAGGAATATTAAATGGAGTCCAAATGGAATAAAATCTTCGGAATGATTTTTCTTGGACCAGAAGAAACCCAACAAACTTGGAGATGAAGGCAGGAGACCTACCGTGGAGTCACAAGCCACCAGGGCACGCCCTAGGGGGGGGGGGGCGCCCCCTGGCTTGTGGCCCCACGGCAGCCCTCCTAACCCTATTCTTCGGCCTATAAATTCCCAAATATTCCCTGGATACCAAAGAGAGCCACGAAAATACTTTTCCGCCACCGGAAGCCTCTTTTCGCGTGAGATCCAATCTTGGAGCCTTTTCCGGTAATCTGCCGGAGGGGGATTCGATCACGGAGGGCATCTACATCAACTCGATTGCCCCTCCGATGATGCATGAGTAGTTTACCACAGACCTTCGGGCCCATAGCTAGTAGCTAGATGGCTTCTTCTCTCTCTCTTTGTTCTTCAATACCATGTTCTTCATGATCTTCATGAAGATCTATCCGATGTAATACTCCTTTGCGGTGTGTTTGTCGAGATCCAATGAATTGTGGGTTTATGATCAGCTTATCTATGAATATTACTAGATCATACATGGCGCGCGTTGCTGCGCCCGTCTATTTTATCACTAAAGTTATAGTAATTTATGTAAATATATGACCGGATTAAAGTTAGTAACAAAACCAAGCTGCATGGTATTTTACGACAAAAAAAGTGAAGATTAGAAAATAAAGCACCAGTAAGTGTGCTTAGGAGACTGCAGCTATAAGATCAGTTATCGATTTCATGCATTGTCATGATTATCTATTCCGACAACTCAATAATAAATCAACAATCCAACTCAAAGAAAAATACAATAAATCTACAAATATATGAGAAAACCAGAAGGTACAACATTCCTTGGATAGATGCACGTTTAGCATGGTCCATGGTAAACTACAACATGCCATCGATCGATAGCAACTGGCCAAAAAAACACTGGTGCTAACTTTCTCAAACATTATGGTGTCTCGGAGCTTAGAATCACTAAAACCAAAGCATAAATAGGAGAGAAAGCACGCCATGTGTAGATCAACATGCTATGGTAAGACATTGGAATCCAAATGTTTTATTATCTCTAGTGACATCAACTATCTTCCTGTAGAACACAATGATGAAGTTGTCAGTATTATTTCAAAGAAAAATGTAATGCAAATAGAATGTGTACAAAAGGGAAAATTCTGGTATCACGTACATGGACCATTAAAAATGTGCATGTCGCGGCAAACATGGTTCACCTTATAATTGTTTTTATAACAGATAGTTATGTATGAAATGCAGATTGCATGTTAAGCTAAGGAAAATATTGTGAACAATTATAGAATTGTATAGATAATGTAATCAAACATAAATGTAAGAAGCATGATCCAAATAGTACAATCTACTGGTCATCTTTTTGGCTTTCGTTTTGTTTGATTTTCAATATCTTTTTTGTAGTTGTGTTGTATGTTATTTCTTCTAATACATAATGGCACACATTTGATGCATGCTCTCGAAAAGAAAGAGCCTCCATGATGCAGGTTAAGTAAAAATCTGCAAACAGGGTAATGAGGTAATGGTACTGAGCTCCAATAGCATCGAATAGAAGGTTTTGACACCAATTGTTATGATTTTAGAAAGAAGGGTGAACCCATGAATATACCAAAGTGCAAGGTGGGAAATAAAGAAAAGAGTCACCAGAGAAGATAGAAAACCGCACGTGTGAGTAGACCCCTCTGACATGCGACATCGCTAGCCAATGAGTGATGTCAATGACAACCCAAGTACTATCTCCGTAAACTAGAGGCAGTACAAGTGAACCATAAAGACAAATAAAATCCCGACAAGTCACAAAAACCGATGCCACCACTGCAATTCTCAAAATGCTATACATGGCATTCAAAAATTTGAAGTTAATTTGTTAGATGTTAAACCTAAAATTATGGCATCTGGATGGAACAGGATGGTCATATGTAGGAAATTGCATGGCAAAGCAAATAAATGAGTGTTTGCTGCAAAACATTCGCCAAATTATGCACTAAACAGAACCTCAAATGCCCTATACAAGAGGACTTCAACACAGAGCAGAGGAAATTTACTCACTTTTGTTTTATTTTAAATTGTCCATGTGTATTTTGCCAATAATTTGAATAACAAATTGCAGTGCCTAATTTTATCAAATTCCTTCTAAAATATTGGAGTGAGAAGACATGTTACCGTGCTCGTCCCCTGAGTGCAAAAAAAATTCTCTTACTCTGAATCTCTTTGCTTTCAATCAATTAAATTTCAGCTTCAAGACTACACAATTTTTTATCGCTGCAAAAGTTAAGCAAATAGAAAAGCTGAGCTGACCTCCAACCATGCAGCAAATTCCTAACGTGGTCGTTCACCTCTGGTACCGAGCAGCAGTAGTGCAGGACATCTCCTTTTACAACACTTCTTCCTTGAATAATTATAGTTGTGACCACAACTTCACAGAAGTATTTTTTTTGCCTGAACGAATCCCTACCAAGATAGTTCAGAACTCTATACTAAATATCAAATAATATAATTACATGGTCCCAAGTGATGGAACATAGCACTCCATTCTCTTTTCATCTAGAAAGGCATGACATAATATAACTACACTCCAGAATGTGCGAACTTTTAATGGAGAGGCAACACACCACAAGGACATACCAAAAGGCAGACTCCTTACACCGCAATTCAATGCATCTGCATAAAAAAGTACTAACTGTCAAGTTCATCAGTAGACCAATTGTTTTCACCCCATCCTTTCAGTTCACGTATATTATCACAATATAACGTCCATAATCGAAATCAAGAATGCAGTGGCGACCTAGCGATGACATGCAATAGAGCAGTCAGTTCCATCTAGAGCAATCACACTGCATTAGAGCAGTCACTTCCACCTAGAGCAATCAGAAAATCGCGTCGCAAGATAATTAACTTGAGGCATAACAGTGCACGAGCACTAACCTGTGTTAGCTATTGGAGCTTCACAGAATCTGCTGGAAGGTAGAAGACAACGCAGAAGAAGCGGCAGACCAAGTAGTATGCAACTTGAATTCGTTTTCCTAGAACACATGGAGTCAATTCAAATTATGTTAGCATAAAGCACAATTGCTGGAAAAGCATAATTACATGTTTCTCCCTCCTGCGACTAAACGTGACATAGAATGCATAAGAAGAAGTGGATGCTTGTACTATGAAAGATTCAGAAGTACTACTAAATAGGAAAAAATAAATAAACATAAAAGGGCAAGTCATACTGTACAATTCTGATGAATACTGGAAATTAATTTAGAAGTGTGAATACTATGGTTTCTAGAGAGATGTGACTGCGTTTGCTCGTGAGCGCCATCCTCCGCTGACATTGGGCAATAGTGAGTTGATATGCACGAACCGGAGTGCCCGCCCGCGTCTTCCTGGCCGAAGGAGCCGTGGCGGTCACCATCTCCTCCTCCACCTCCTCGAGCCCTCACTCAACCTTCTCCTCCACCTCCACCATCTGCACAAATCCAAACCAATCTGAATCAAAACGCGACACTTATTTGTGCAATCCGCGATGACACATATCTGAATCAAAACGCTACACTTATTTGTGCAATCCGCGATGACACATCAATCCCACCTCTAGCACGAGATGAACAGATCAGTGACTAAGAACTTGTTGACGACCTGGTGCCAAGAACAACATCAATAAAAAATCCTTGCAGAATTTGGTGGCCATGGGAGGAGTACAGAGAAGCCACGGGAGAGTAAGAGAGGATGCCCCGGGAGAGGGGAAGAGAAATTAGTTTCTTCTCAGCGGGGTTTAGAGGCAGGGAAAAATGAGATGGAGGTGGCAGTGTCACTCCCCTGCATCAGATGATAGTGAGGCCGAGGGTGGCGAGACGCCGTCGCTGGGAGGGGTGCAGGGTGTCCAGGTCGAAGAAGCTGCAGTCAAGGGTCGCAGGAGAATCCAAGATTTGCAGTGGAGTTAGATCGGCAGTGTAGTTAGATCACTACCGAAATGAATCTAGCGCGTAAATACGACAGCGAGAGGAGCTGCGAGACAGAGAACATGGTGGCGGCGGCGTCACCTAGGGTCTCGTCAGCCGCCACGCGAGGGAGACGAAAGGAGAGTGGTGAGAGGGATGTATTTTTTCCAGGATGCACGGGCGGAGACACGTAGAAGCCCATTAGGCCCAAATTTACACCAATCACCCGAAATTGTGACCAGAGTAGCGGCCCAGCAAGGAAACCGCTCAATTGTAGCGAACGCAGAGAGTCAAAGCGGGATTAAGTGGAAATCCAATGGCCGAAAATGCCCGAACCGATGATCTGACGGTTGGCAACGCAAGTGGTCTAAGAGGGCAGGAAAAGTGCTCAGTTATAATGTATTTAAATTTGAATCTTCTCTGAATTCTTATATGCATGATTTCATATCTTTGCAAGTCTCTTCGAGTTATTGGTTTGGTTTGGCCAACTAGATTGGTAATTCTTGCAATGCGAGAAGTGCTTAGTTTTGGGTTCAATCTTGCGGTGTCCTCACCCAGTGACAAAGTAGGGGTAGCGAGGCACGTATTTGTATTGTTGCCATCGAGGATAAAAATATGGGGTTTTCATCATATTGCTTGAGTTTATCCCTCTACATCATGTCATCTTACCTAATGCGTTACTCTGTTCTTCATGAACTTAATACTGTAGATGCAGGCATGAGTCGGTCGATGTGTGGAGTAATAGTAGTAGATACAGAATCGTTTCAGTCTACTTGACACAGACGTGATGCCTATATGCATAATCATTGCCTTGGATATCGTCATAACTATGCGCTTTTCTATCAATTGCTCGACAGTAATTTGTTCACCCACCGTATTATTTTCCTTAATGAGAGAAGCCTCTAGTGAAACCTATGGCCCCCGGGTCTATTTTCCATATTATATTTTCAGATCTATAAACCAAAAATACCAAAAATATCTCGCTGCATTCTTTTTACTTTTGTTTTACTTTTCGTTTTAGCAATCTTTTATATCTATCTCTGTCAGATCTCATCCTTGCAAATAACCATGAAGGGATTGACAACCCCTTTTAGCGTTGGGTGCAAGAGTTTGATTGTTTGTGTAGGTGTGAAGATTGGGGACTTGCTTGTATCTCCTACTGGATTGATACCTTGGTTCTCAACAACTGAGGGAAACACTTATCTACTTTGCTGCATCACCCTTTCCTCTTCAAGGGAAAACCAACGCAAGCTCAAGAAGTAGCAAGAAGGATTTCTGGTGCCGTTGCCGGGGAGATCTACATCAAGCCTACCAAGTACCCATCACAAAACCATCTATTGCATTTACTTTATTTGCCATTTTCCTTTCGTTTTCCTCTCCCCCACTTCTAAAACGATTTTCAGAAAAAACCAAAAAGATTTGCCTTTTTATTCGCCCTTCTTCCGTTCGTCTTTTCGTTTGCTTTTTGTTTGCTTGTGTGTTAGATCGCTTAAACTCATGGCTAGCCTTGCTACTATCGGTAGTACTCCCGAGAATGAAGTTCTTAATTTTAAGCAAATGGAGGGAGAAAACTTAAAAGATGCTTGGTATAGAATTTGCAATGCTGAAAATAGATCTACTCGTAAGCAATCTACTACCGTTCTCCTTCGCAATTTTTATGTGGGTGTCTCTCCTTGGAATAGATATGTTTTGGATACCATTACGGGAGGAAACTTCTTGGGTAGCCATACCTTTGATTCTTATAATGCCATGACAAATTTGGTAGGTTCACCCCCACTCATGGTTAATGAAACAATCTTAACTTTGGAACATGTGACGCGAAGGCTTGATATTATTGAAAATAAAGTTGCTACTATAGAGCTCATTGAAAACTTGGATAAAAAGATTCATAATCATATTACTCAATATGGATCTAAGGTAGGAGTTACTTTAAAAAACTTAAGGGAAAAGGAACCCATAGTTAATGAAAAACTGGATCAAGATTCCTCTAGAATTGGAAAGCTAGAGGACATTATTACCAACTTGGGTTCCACTTTTGCCTCTGTTCAAACCACTCCAAAATTTCCTCCTTCTAAGACTGCCAAGTTTGTTTATGTTCCCAAAAATAAGGGTGAATCCTCTAGAAAAGGGGATGAAGATCTTAAGATGATAAGTGTTCACCCTAGCTTTATCAATATTGTTAGGGAACCTATTACTACAAGTGAATTTCTTAATTTCTTGCCTAGGAGTATGATTATTGATAAAACCAAAGGATCTCCTAGGGTTTACAAGTGTGCAATTGAGGAGTTGCATACCAAAGATGACAATACCTAGAACTATTGCGTTATGCCTAGCTAGGGGCGTTAAACAATAGCGCTTGTTGGGAGGCAACCCAATTTTATTTTTATGCTTTTGTTTTTGCTTATATTTTTGAGTGTTTTACACATTATTACCTCTGTACTAATTGTGTTTTCTTGTTTTAATTAGTGTTTGAGCCAAGTAAGACCTTTGGGATGGTCTACGGTGTTTGTGATTTGATTTTGCTGAAAAACAGAAACTTTTGCTCTCAGTCCAGGAATTTTGTAAATTCACTGGAACGTGATTTTGATCTGAAATTTCTACACAAGATTTATATACAAATTTCCCTGATTGTCCTAATTTTTCAGAATTTTTGGAGTTACAGAAGTATTCGAAGTCTATAGATTGCTACAGACTGTTCTGTTTTAGACAGATTCTATTTTCTTTGTGTTGTTTGCTTATTTTGATGTATCTATGGGTTGTATCGGGGGGTATGAACCATGGAGAAGTTGGAATACAGTAGATATTACACCAATATAAATAAAGAATGAGTTCACAACAGTACCTAAAGTGGTGGTTTATTTTTCTTATACTAACGGATCTCATGAGTTTTCTGTCGAGTTTTTTGTTGTGAAGTTTTCAAGTTTTGGGTAAAGATTTGATGGACTATGGAATAAGGAGTGGCAAGAGCCTAAGCTTGGGGATGCCCAAGGCACCCCAAGCCATATTCAAGGATACCAAAGAGCCTAAGCTTGGGGATGCCCCGGAAGGCATCCCCTCTTTCGTCTTCAATCCATCGGTAAATTTACTTGAGGCTATATTTTTATTCACCACATGATATGTGTTTTGCTTGGAGCGTCTTGTATGATATGAGTCTTTGCTTTTTAGTTTACCACAATCATCCTTGATGCACACATCTTTTGAGGGGGACACGTATTAATCGTGAATTTATTAGAATACTCTATGTGCTTCACTTATATCTTTTGAGCTAGGCAATGTTGCTCTAGTACTTCACTTATATCTTTTTAGAGCACGGTGGTGTTTTATTTTATAGAAATTATTGAACTCTCATACCTCACTTATATTATTTTGATAGTCTTTAAACAGCATGGTAATTGGTTTAGGTTATGAATTTAGTCCTAATATAATGGGCATTCAAGAGGGATATAATAAAAACTTTCATATTAAGTGCAATGAATACTATGAGAAGTTTGATTCCTTGCATATAGTTTTGAGACATAAAGATGGTAATATGAGAGTCATGCTAGTGAGTAATTGTGAATTGGAAGAAATCCTTGTGTTAAAGTTTGTGATTCCCGTAGCATGCACGTATGGTGAACCGTTATGTAACGAAGTCCATGATTTGTTTAATGATTGTCAACCTTTGTGTGAGGGTCGGGAGCGCGCGATGGTTAACTCCTACCAACCTCTCCCCTAGGAGCATGCGTCTAATACTTTGCTTCGATAACTAATAGACTTTTGCAATAAGTATGTGAGTTCTTTATGACTAATGTTGAGTCCATGGATTATATGCACTCTCACCCTTCCACCTTTGCTAGCCTCTCTAGTACCGCGCAATTTTCGCCGGTGCATTAAACCCATCCTCCTCAAAACAGCCACCATATACTTTCCTCAAAACAGCCACCATAGCTACCTATTATGGCATTTCCATAGCCATTCCGAGATATATTGCCATGCAACTTCCACCGTTCCGTTTTTCATGACACGCACCATCACTTTCATATTGCATATAGAGTCATATTTTGTTCTAGGTATCGAGTTGTAATTTTTGAGTTGTAAGTAAATAAAAGTGTGATGATATTCATTATTAGAGCATTATCCCGTGAGAGAAAATGATGATGGAAGCTATGATTCCCTCACAAGTTGGGATGAGTCTCCGGACTTTACAAATAATAAAAGAGGCCAGCGAAGCCCAAATAAAAAAAGAGAGGCCAAAGATGCCCACCAAAATAAAAAAAATGAGAGAAAGAGAGAAGGGACAATGATACTATATTTTTCCACACTTGTGCTTCAAAGTAGCACCATGATCTTCATGATAGAGAGTCTCCTATTTTGTCACTTTCATATAACTAGTGGAATTTTTCATCATATGCACAACCACTTAGTTTCTTTTTGAGCTTTCATACACTTATAGCTCCAGTGCATTCGTTGCATGGCAATCCCTACTCACTCACATTGATATCTATTGATGGGCATCTCCATAGCCCGTTGATACGCCTAGTTGATGTGAGACTATCTTCTCCTTTTTCCTCACAACCTCCACCATATTCTATTCCACCTATAGTGCTATATCCATGGCTCATGCTCATGTATTGCGTGAGAGTTGAAAAGGTTTGAAAACATAAAAGGTGAGAAACAATTGCTTGACTTGTCATCGGGGTTGTACATGATTTAGATACTTTGTGTGGGGAAGATGAAGCATAGCCAGACCATATGATTTTGTAGGGATAACTTTCTAAGGCCATGTTATTTCGAAAGGACGCAATTGCCTTGTTAGTATGCTTGAAGTATTACTGTTTTTATGTCAATATTAGACTTTTGTTTTGAATCTTATGGATCTGAATATTCATGCCACAATAAAGAATATTACATGGATAAATATGTTAGGTAGCATTCCACATCAAAAATTCTGTTTTTATCATTTACCTACTCGAGGACGAGCAGGAATTAAGCTTGGGGATGCTTGATACGTCTCCAACGTATCTATAATTTTTGATTGTTCCATGCTATTATATTATCTGTTTTGGATGTTTTATATGCATTAATATGCTATTTTATATTATTTTTGGGACTAACCTATTAATCTAGAGCCTAGTGCCAGTTTCTGGTTTTTCCTTGTTTTTGAGTATTGCAGATAAGGAATATTCAACGGAGTCCAAACGGAATAAAATCTTCGGAATGATTTTTCTTGGACCAGAAGAAACCCAGCAGACTTGGAGATGAAGGCAGGAGACCTGCCGTGGAGTCACAAGCCACCAGGGCGCGCCCTAGGGGGGGCGCCCCCTGGCTTGTGGCCCCACGGCAGCCCTCCTAACCCTATTCTTCGGCCTATAAATTCCCAAATATTTCCTGGATACCAAAGAGAGCCACGAAAATACTTTTCCGCCACCGGAAGCCTCTGTTCCCGTGAGATCCAATCTTGGAGCCTTTTCCGGTACTCTGCCGGAGGGGGATTCGATCACGGAGGGCATCTACATCAACTCCATTGCCCCTCCGATGATGCGTGAGTAGTTTACCACAGACCTTCGGGTCCATAGCTAGTAGCTAGATGGCTTCTTCTCTCTCTTTGTTCTTCAATACCATGTTCTTCATGATCTTCATGGAGATCTATCCGATGTAATACTCTTTTGCGGTGTGTTTGTCGAGATCCGATGAATTGTGGGTTTATGATCAGCTTATCTATTAATATTATTTGAATCTTCTCTGAATTCTTATATGCATGATTTCATATCTTTGCAAGTATCTTCGAGTTATTGGTTTGGTTTGGCCAACTAGATTTGTAATTCTTGCAATGGGAGAAGTGCTTAGTTTTGGGTTCAATCTTGCGGTGTCCTCACCCAGTGACAAAGTAGGGGTAGCGAGGCACGTATTTGTATTGTTGCCATTGAGGATAAAAAGATGGGGTTTTCATCATATTGCTTGAGTTTATCCCTCTACATCATGTCATCTTACCTAATGCGTTACTCTGTTCTTCATGAACTTAATACTGTAGATGCAGGCAGGAGTCGGTCGATGTGTGGAGTAATAGTAGTAGATACAGAATCGTTTCGGTCTACTTGACACGGACGTGATGCCTATATGCATAATCATTGCCTTGGATATCGTCATAACTATGCGCTTTTCTATCAATTGCTCGACAGTAATTTGTTCACCCACCGTATTATTTTCCTTCATGAGAGAAGCCCTAGTGAAACCTATGGCCCCCGGGTCTATTTTCCATATTATATTTTCAGATCTATAAACCAAAAATACCAAAAATATCTCGCTGCATTCTTTTTACTTTTGTTTTACTTTTCGTTTTAGCAATCTTTTATATCTATCTCTATCAGATCTCATCCTTGCAAATAACCGTGAAGGGATTGACAACCCCTTTTAGCGTTGGGTGCAAGAGTTTGATTGTTTGTGTAGGTGCGAAGATTGGGGACTTGCTTGTATCTCCTACTGGATTGATACCTTGGTTCTCAACAACTGAGGGAAATACTTATCTACTTTGCTGCATCACCCTTTCCTCTTCAAGGGAAAACCAACGCAAGCTCAAGAAGTAGCAGCGTGTTGGCGACGTCTTCCGGCAAGCTTTGCCTCTCCTTCTGTGCCATTCGCCCAACTACCTCTTATTCTTTTGCCACGCCGTAGGACGGGTGTCATTAAAGCTGCTATGAATCCTGGAGAAACTGCCACGCGCCCCGACCAGCTTCACCTACCCGCATGCCCGCTGGACACGTAGCTGATGTAGACAAGCAGCCCAGCGACGCGGAGCGACGGCTTGGCGGGCGTGGCCTTGGCAGGTGCGCTAGCGTCTGAGCCCCCCAGGCAAGGAAGGCTTACCGGTTCGCTCGAGCCCTTGTAGTATGTGGCTTGGAGTTCAGTTCCAGCCCGGCAGGGTCTTGCCGGTCCGGAGGCCGTGGTCGTCTGGTGCACAAGTCAGGGTACTAAGGGCCCCCTTTCTTAGTGCACCTACAGGAGCCCCCGAGCCTGGGCCACACTTGCGTCCGTGACGTTGTTGGGCTAGGCCCAAGAACAGTGCACAGATGCACGCGGCCGCAATTTCCTGCGGTTATAATGATTTTCACAGCTCCTCCCATGACGTGCATTGACTGCGGGTCGTGGGAACGATGGAGTGAGGCAGTTGCCTCGAGGCGCCGTGCCGGAAAGTCCGTGCTATGTCGGACTGGAAGAGGCGCCTCTCGGATCTCCCTCCTTGTTAATAAAAAGGGGATTTCTGCGAGTGCGCTGATCATTCCAGTTGCTTCTCTCTGCTCTGCTGCCTCGCTTCTCCTTCCCGTAGTGCAGAGCAGAGCCCCCCGAGTCGTTTCCTTGCTGTCACCGTCGATTCGCCATGGCCCCCAAGCGAGGACTCCCTTCCGCCGCCACGGGTTCGACGAAGAAGGCCAAGAAGGCATCGGATGCCGAGGCGAAGGAAGCATTGGTGGCAATGCGGAGGAAGTGCACCGTCTTCTCCCCCTCCGTGCTGACAATGAGCGACCTCGTCTCGAGGTACGTCGCGATGTGGGGGAGGGAGACCAAAGCACACCCGACGCCGGAGGTGCTTCTGGGCGAATCCCCGCCCAGCAATCAGAAGTACCCGTTCTTCGCGGCGTACTTCTACCGCGGGTTGGTTCCCCCCTTTTCTGTTTTTTTCGTAGATCTGATGGTGACCTACGGGTTTTGCCCGTTGGATTTCACGCATAATGTGATGACCACGCTGTTGTTTTTCGCACATTTGTGCGAGAACTTCGTAGGAATAGTCCCCAATGTGTCTCTATTCCGCCATTTCTTCTATCCGCGTATAGAGGGCGAGGGAGCTCTCTCCGGCAGCGTCACATGGATCCCTCGTGCTTCTCACAAGGAGGTGTATCCTCCTGGTGACTTGCACAAGAAGTGGGAAGAGTGGCGGGTGGAATGGTGCTACATCGTTGACAAGGAGCCCCCAGTCTTCTGCGAGGTCCGGACGTCCAAGCCCGTCCAGGACGAAGCGTGAAGCGCCCTTGCCCTTGACGACAAGAAGCTGGTGTTGGAGATATGCCCTAGAGGCAATCATGTATGATGATATTTCCTATGTGTTTATGAATAAAGATAGTCCTTGGACATTATCAATGATGTGTATTAACAAGTACGTGACTTGTTTGTGAGACTATGCATTGTATGATGGCTGTCCTAAATGGTCCCTAGTCGAAAGGGCTGTGTGGACGCGCATCCAGTTAGACTAGCATATGACACGATGGATGGTCCGGTCTCACTGACCATGTAGCATTGGATGCTAGACGGATAGTATGGACTCATAAAGATCTGGTCGGATTCGACGTAGTAAGATCCGAGTTGAGATAAGGTCTGAGTTGGACAAACCCAACTATGAGACGCAGCGATATGTCATATGTGAGTCTCTAGTACAACATACGTTCTATGTCCTAAGACCTGAGCTGGCACATGTACTCGGGATTGCGATAGACCTGCTTTGGGCTGACCAAACGCTACTCCATAACTGGGTAGTTATAATGGTAGGTTTTGTGCTTGTCCAGACCCATGCTGCAAGACAAGGCCGAACAAGATGGGATTTGCCCCTCCAATCAGGAGAGATATACTCTGGGCCCCTCGTGTGATCCGACCAAGATAAGCATGGCCATGCGACAAGGATTATGAGATAATCTGATTTGTGGTCCGCATCACTGGAACGAGAAAGAGGTCGGGCTAACACAAGGATGACAGACTCGCCTTGAGCCCGACAACATATATCGTGTGGCAAAGGGAACAGAAGTATGAAGTACAGGTTCGCCTAACCAGCTTCATCAGACACTTGGAGTCGGCACGCTTTGCTAGAGGCCGCTACCGACTAGTCGAGACGGATGTGATCTGACTCACGACCAAGTGAACGAGAACCTAAGGGGTCGTGCGCTTAAGGGAAGGAACACGTGGGCTTTAGGATCCGTGCGAGTCCCAAGAGTTGAGCCCGCGACGGATGCCTATATATAGTGGAGGTGTGGCACACTTATTCAGTTGATCGCCGTCATTAGGGCTTTGCATGTGTTGCAAGTAGCCACCTCTACTCGCTCCCGACTGTGTGATCAGACCTAGCAGTCCGCCGCACAATGTTCCTCTTGCACGCGCGGATACCGTTAGAGGCGGTGCACTTGCGCCGCTCCGGCGAACCTGTACGTGGGATCCGGTAACTGGCTGTTCGAGGGAGATCGGACGAGGAGGAGACAAACCTCGCGGACGCGCTACCCCAACCCTACTTCCGCTGCACGGCACTGCGCGTCTAGTGGTAACGATTTGTGATCCATCTTAGTAGCATGTTCTTGGTTGTTTTGCGCGTACAAATTTTTTAATTTGCATGCGATGCACCTACGGTAGAACCCAACAGTTGGGGATTGCCATAACTCGCATGCTCCGGTTGAAGGCTTTTTCGGTACTCTGTCACAGGGGGAATCGACCATGGAGGCCATCTACATTAACCTTGCTACCCCCTTCATGATGCATGAGTAGTCCACCAAAGACCTATGGGTCCATAGCTAGTACCTAGATGACTTATTCTCTCTCTTTGATCTTCAATACAAAGTTCAGCGCGATTCCCACGGTGATCTATCCAATTTAATCTTCTTTTGTGGTGTGTTTGTTCGAATCCGATGAATTATGGGTTTATGATCAGATTATTCATTGAAAGTAATTTAGTCTCCTGTGAATTCTATCATGCATGATTATTATAGCTTCATATTTCTCTCCGGTCTATCGGTTTGGTATGGCCAACTAGATTGATTTATTTTCAGTGGGAGTGGTGCGTTGTAGTGAGTTCAATCTTGCGGTGCGCTACATCCTTGTGATAGAAGGGGACAAGACTCATATTTGTATGGTTGCCATCAAGGATAAAACGATGGGATCTGGACATATTGCATGTCTTATTTTGTCTACATCATGTCACCTTTCTCCAAGCATTACTCTGTTTGTTATGAACTTAATACCTAGAGAGGCAAGCATAGAAGCGCTCTCAAAGTGGAGTAATAGTAGTAGATGCAGAATTGTTTTGATCTAATTGTTTATGGATGTGATGCCTTTATACATTATCATTGTCGTGAATAGCATGCATAACTATGCATAATTTTTTCAATTGCCCAACAGTAATTTATCTACCCGCCTTATGCTATTTTCTAGAGAGAAGCCTCTAGCAAACACTATGCCCCCCGTGTCTACTTAAATATAAATAAAAAACCCTAAAATACCTTGACGCGTTTTATTATTTGTTTTACTTTTATTATTTGCAATATCTATTCTATAAATATTGAATCCTTGCAAGTAACGAGTTCAAGGGGCTTGACAACCCTCTTGCCCGCGTTGGCTGCAAGTGTTTGGTTTTGCATGTGTAGGTGCTGTTGAAAGGAATTTGCTTGGTTCTCCTATTGATTCGATAACCTTGGTTCTCACCGAGGGAATTACTTATCTCTACTGTGCTGCATCTCCTTTACTCTTCAGGGAAAATCCCAACACAGCTCACAAGTAGGAGGAAGATTTTCTCGCGCCGTTGCCGGGGAGACATCATCAAATTCTCGTCATATCCCTATACATAAATTATCTTTCACTTGTTCTACTTTTTATTTGCTATCTAATTTTACTTTATATAAAAAACAAAAATACAAAAATATTTCTATTTTCTTGTTTGCTTAGTTATCTAGTTTACTTGACAGTTTACTTGTTTGCTTGCTAGTTTACTTGCTTTGCCACTATGTCTCAAGATAAATTTTATGATACTACTATTACAAACGGTTGTCTGAAATAGAAATCTCTATGAAAAGTTTCATATTCACACAACATGAGCACAATAAAGTTTTTCTTGAAGAAATTAAGGAACATTCCACTTTGCTTGATGCTATAAGTAAACAACTTGATGAGGTCATTAATTAAGTAGCCAACCTTCAATCTCAACTAGCCCAGACTGAAAATTTGCTAGGAAAGATTCCTGATAAGAAAAACACATTAGTAAACAAAATGGTTGCTAAACCCAAATCACTCCCTCTTGGTAATTATGATGAAGATGTTAAAATGATTGGTGTTTCTCCTATTGAATCTGTATTTACTAATATGAAAATAGATGATAAAGGGACTGGAGATGAGTCAACTTTAGCTAGAAGGCGCTCCGTTTGTTCGAAGGGTGATGATCTTATTGATAAAAATGAAAAAGTGGGTTGGGAGAGGTCAAAACTTTAAATAGTGATGCACCCACTACTTTGGATTACAAGGACTTTAATTATGAAAGTTTCTATTTAGTTGAATGTATTTCCTTGTTGCAATCCATGATTATCTCACCCAATGCTTATGAACAAAATGGAGCTTTTGTGTTAGGTGCAGAATTTCTCTGATTTTACTGGAATATGATTTTGATCTGAATTTTTTACACTTTATTTGTATAAAAATTTCCCAGGTTTTCCTATTTTTTCAAAAAAATTGAACTTACAAAAGTATGGTTTTGCTATAGATCTTTACAGAATGTTCTGTTTTAGACAGATTCTGGTTCTGCTTGCATAGTTTGCTTGTTTTGATGATGCTATGGATTTTATCGGGGGGTCTAAGCCATGGAGAAGTTAGAATACAGTATATGTATTATGAAATAATTAATATTAATCAATTTATAACAGTACCTAAAGAATTTGATACTATTATACTAACGGATTTCACGAGGTTTTGTTGAGTTTTATGTGCTGAAGTTTTCAAGTTTTGGGTGAGAGAACGATGAATGAAGGAATAAGGAGCGCCAAGACCTTGATCTTGGGGATGCCCAAGCCACCCCAAGGTAATATTCAAGGAAGATCCAAACGTCTAAGCTGTGGGATGCCCCAGAAGGCATCCCCTCTTTCGTCTCCAATTTATTCGTATGTCAGTTGGAGCTATATTTTTATTCATCACATGGTATGTGTTTTGCTGGGAGCGTCGTGTGTTATATTTTGTTTTTCTTTTAGTTTGACACAATCATTTTTTGCTGGACACACATATTTGAGAGACACACGCGGTTATCATAATTTTTTAGAATACTCTATATGCTTCACTTATATCTTTTGAGCTAGGCAGTTGCTCTAGTGCTTCACTTATATCTTTTAGAGCACGACGACGTTCAGATTTCGTAGAAATAATTGAACTATCGTGCTTCACTTAAATATTTTTGAGAGTATAATAATAAATAGGAATGGTAAATGGCACGAGTTATAAGACTAGTCCAAAAAGGATAGGTATTCAAGGGGGATATAATAAAAACTTTCATGTAGCTCACTAAAGAAGAAACATGAGTTGAGTATATTGATGTAGTAATATGAAAGGGCATGAGTACATGATTGTTGGTCAGTAGAAATATCAGTAATTAAAGCTTGTTATTTGTTATTCATCTAAGTATTAACCATGGCATGGTGATGATGTGTGAGCAATTTTATGTCTGAAATGAAATCCTATCGTGTTGTTTGAATCGGGGGCGTGCGATGGTTAAATTTACCAACCTCCTCCCTAGGGGTATGTGGTAGTACTTTGCTTTGAGAGAGCTAATAAGGATTTACAATAAGTATGTGAGTTCTTTATTACTAATGTGAATCAATGGATATACACACTCTCACCTTTCCGTAATTGCTAGCCTCTCCGGTACTGTGCATTGCCCATTCTCACCTCGAGAGTCGGTGCGACCTTCACTGGTGCATCCAAACCCCATGATATTATACGCTCTATCACACATAAGCCTCCTTATATATTCTTCAAAACAGCCACCATACGTACCTGTTATGGCATTTCCATAGCCATTCCGAGATATATTGCAATGCAACTTCCACTGTTCCGTCACATGACTTGTGTGTTCATCATCATATTGCTTTACATGATCATATAGTAGACATAGTATTTGTGGCAAAGTGTGGGGACCCCGACTCATAAGTCGTGATCACCGAATGTACGTGCACAGTGATCCCAGAGATCAATGCTCACTGAACACACAGAAACTGAATAACAAGAGTCTTACATCCATTACGTACCATTTGTACTCAAATATGGCCTTCATGACCAAGTCTTCATAAACTCACAGCGGAAATGTTCAACGATAGCATGGACCCCTACAGGCATTCTGACTGGGAAGTGTCCTAGCTTGCATGTTCGTCACCATGTTACTCTTCATAATACCCTGTTCTTTCATGCCTGGCCAATAAAATAACTAGTGGCAAGCCAATGTGTACTGTGAATGTACTCGCAAGCAACCCATGTTTGGAACAAGCTTTAACAATGCATGATATAGCACTAAGTAGGTAAGTTGCAGAAAGCTAATTTTGAGTGCAATGACATGTTCAATCAACTTGTAACACCAACATGTAGCAGATGTCCATATGAACAGGTTACAGATATCAATATAAACAGAGGTTGAACATCTCATGTTTAATCATCATGCCAAGTCATCTGACTTAACTCAGGTATCATCTTTCACACTCACACAAACACACCAAGTTTTGGGAAAACATCTGGACATAGTCTAAGCAGCACCACCCAACTGTCCTTGACCGTGGACACGACTATTTGAATAGTTTTACACTCTGTAGAGGTTGCACACTTTACCCACAAGACTCGAGGAACTTCTGTGTCATCCACGACTCGCGGTACATTACATACCCGAGGTAAGCACTTGAACAATGCCTTTCCCTTGACTACACTAAACAAAGAGTCCACTCATTGGCACACAGCCCGCATGATGTACATCACAAGTATCATCCATGAAGGGACCAACGGCGTGCCCGGTTTCTGTGAAAACAGCCCATGGCCGTCCTATCAGGCACGACCCCGTATAGAGAGTGACCACGTCACTCCCGCCACTAGTAATGCGGGCTCTCTGCTAGCATCGACCAAGGTAATCAACAAAGCCCCTTCCCATATAGGGGTAGAGTGGTTGTACATGTAAGGTTGGGACGGTCGACCAATCTTAAATCTAATACGTTTTCAAAAACACACACACTCAACTTGCCGCGGTACCCTACTTCTTTATCAAGTGGTTACCTAGCTCAACACCATCTCCCTCGGGCATTAGTGGCACCCGACGGGGTTTTCGAAAAGTCTTTGAAAGCATTTCCTTTCCGACACCATGCATATTCCCATCCCACTTGTGTAGCAACTACTTAGCATCCTAACTACTTCCCACCCGCACAACCCTCATAGGAAGGTAGGGTCATGCTCAGTGCAAGTATCAAGGAGGAAAGTAACGGAGGTAACCCACTACGGTGGTCACCGTTTCATCATGATTCTATGCAACGGAATAAAGTGCCATATGTCATGCATAAAATGGTTTCTTAGACATGGTCAAAGGGATGCTTGCCTGGCTCAGCAAGGTCTTCGAGGTCTTCTCACGCTTCTGGTCCAACTTCGAGCACTCCGTCTACTTCGTCAACAACCGCCAGAAACAACCATAATAAGCAACATAACAAGCAGAGAAATAAAAGTGCTTTATAAATAAGAAATTTATTTTCCTTGGACATCTCTGGTCACAAGAAAAATACCTAAAATTGCTCCACTGAAGTTGGATCAATGAGGCTTTTTGAATGGTGGAAATGGAGGTATTAGTGGTCTCACGAAAAGTCTACAGAAAATATTTTAAAAAAATGAGCGAATGCACCCATCAAATAGAGAATGATTTTAGAAGATTCTAGAAAGTGGTTTCGCTGGTTTTGGAGTTGGAATGATTTTCCTATGAATTTCCTAAGATGAAATAAATGGAAAATGGGGCCTTTATTAGATCCAACCAGAATATAGCATAGGAAAAATGTTATCTATTACTATAAAGATTTTTGGAGTCTCTGGAAATTGGAATCATCAAATTTGAAGCTATGATAAATACTCCAGGGATTTTAGAAAAGGGTCTTTAGTAGTTCAAATTTGAATTTAAACTTGAATAGTACAAAAACTTGTGGTGCAAAAATATGGAAGTTGCCCCAAATAATAGGTGGCATTCTTTGGAGGCTGTAGGAATTTGAATGATCAAATTTGGAGTTTGTATTAATTTATTAAGGATTATTTGCTTCACTGGAAAAGAAAAAGTAATGGAAATTACCAAAAGGCCAACTGCGCACAGGCGCAAGATAGCAAATGGGCCGACCCAGCAGCTCGACCGAGCGGGGAAGCAGCGACGTCGATGGCACACTCAGGGAATACGTTTTCCCCGAGCAAAGGTGGCTTCTAGCCAGCCCGATTCCACTGAAAAAAGGGGCGAGGCCCACTCGTCAGTGGCTCCATCCCGCTGACCGGCTGACATGCGGGGCCCGCTTGGCGGGTTTGTTTCCTTCCTCCCGCGGGTGCCTTGGGCGCGACCAGGGGCAACACCGATGCCGCTCGCCGGCGCTCCCGACCACAACTTCGGGCGGTGCTGCTACCAGAGCGCTCAGGGCGGCGAGCCGCATTCGCCTGGGTGCAGCACGCCCACGGGGGAGAGGTGCAACGGCGAGGGCTCAGGTGGCCACAGAGGTGGTCACCGGCGACGAAGGGCATGGCGCCATGAGCACGGGGTAAGGAAAATGGAGCGGCAGGGAGGGCCTTGCGGGGACAACTTGCTACAGCCGGATGCGAGCCATAGGATAGGGTTGTTGGGCAGAGCATCAGTTTTGCATGTCAATAGCGTGGTCACCACGCCAGTTCATGTCCAGGGCAACTTTTTGGTCGGCCAATGATGTCTGGCTATGAGGCACGCATGGTAAAGGTCTCTGGTAAATTTGCAAAGGAAATGGAGCTGGGTGTGGTTGGTTTCTAGTATGGGTAAGTTTGGAGTAGCAAGCTTGGGGCTCATCGAAAGTGTTTTTACTGTAGGACTCTTGGAACAAAACTTTGTCTAGTGGCCACAAGTATGGAAGGACTACATGTCCACCAAGTTTCAGATCAGGGAGATAAAAGGGCAAGGTACTTGTAGTACAAAGCTGCATTTGCTGCCATAATCTAGGTTTAGATGGTTCGCTCATATTTTTCATATGAGCATGCCATCTTTGTGTTTGCCATTATGCATTAGCATACTAGAGGTGTTGTGGAAGGACTTGGGGGCATTTGCATGATCAGAACAATGGGAGAGAGGAAGGAGAGGTGCTGCCATGGTAAAAAGAGAGGGAAAGTGAGGGAGTTACCTCCCAAATAATTGATCAGAGGCCATGGCAAAATTACTGAAGGTAGAAGGGGGTTAGAACATACTGTGGTAAAAAGTTGGAGGCAGGAGGAATCTTTTTGGGTCAACTTTTCTTGCCCACAAGCTTATGGCTGAAGGTGTTTGATGCTGTCCCAGGGCATCTAGGGGTATCCAATGGCCTTGAGATTTACCAGGGGTAAATGGTAAGTCCATTTGGCCCTGATAACAAGTTTTCAGCTCATTTGTAGAAAGTTGATAATCCAAACTTGGTAAACCCTAGAAATCAATAGAATCAGGTTTCTGTAGATCTAGTCATGCAAAACTATTCTCCTTGATGCTCCACTTGGTGTGGTGGCACCATTTGGTGATTAGAGCATGCCCATAAAGTTTGGAGTCAATTGGCAAAACTTGACAATGTAAAGTTGCTCAAATTTGATTCTGGACAGAGATGGTTTTGGGGAATTTTGTTGAACCAAAACTATTTTGATTGAGATGAAACTTTGCAAGATGATCACATATGGCATATGTGACATGCTAGAATTTCCTTGGATTTATTTGAGAATATTTCTTGTAGAAATATTTCAAATACTTGAAATATGCAGAAAAGGTTTTGGAGGGTTTTGTCCAATATTTTGAACATGACCATGTGTTGAAACTCATATATATGGAAAATATATGTGGCCTGAGTTTCCCTAGTTTTTCTCAAATATTTTGAAAGCATAAAAACATTTTTTCCCTATAAAAGACCATTTCTGGCCTTAAGAAAAAGCGTTTAAATAAAATATGAAAATAATCTTTAAAAATAATATTTAGTGGTTTTGGTAATTCTTATATAGAATAGGTTCCAAATATAGTTTTTGAAAGAATTTAAATACCCTAATTTAAGGACTTGTAGTTCAAGCCTCAATTCAGGGGGTTTTGAAAGCCTAAATTAAACAAAACCTTTTTGGCCAAAATAATATTTTATAAAAATAGTTTTATGTCCTATACACATGGCATGATCATTGGGCAAAGCTTTGGATCAAGGAGGTGAGTCTAGAGAGTAGGAGGAATTTTATGAGTTAGAGCACAAGCAAGCAAACAACAATCAACAATCAAGTCAAGCATCACAAGCACACAAAAAAGTTTTGTTGGCCCTAGTTTTTGAGTCATGTCAACTTAGTCATGAGGCAAAACACAGGGTGTGACAGACCTACCCCCCTTACAAGAATCTCGTCCCCGAGATTCCTAGGCTAGGCGGTGAAGAGATATAGAAATCTGGGTCTGAGATAGTCTTCACGTTCCCATGTGCTTTCTTCTTCGATGCGATTGCTCCGTTTTATCTTGAAGTGCTTGATGATACTGCTTCGAGTGCATCATTGGCTTTGTCTGAAGGTGAACGGGGTTCAAGCAAAGGTCTGGCTTGCGTGTGTATTCCAAAGTCGGAATACGGGGCAAAGTAGTCTGTCTGTGCGCTGGTACCGGGTTTAGTCACGCTGGTTAGTGACATGTAGATGTCTCGTGTTGGAATAGAAGGGTCAAAGTCTTGGTGTAGCTTCCCATCGACGGGGGAGTCCTTATCTTCCTTAAAGCAGGAGATCTTCAGTCGCAGGTGGTCTTCATCCTTGAGAGTGTTGAAGCGCGTCATCGTGGGCTTCTTGTCGAGATCCTTTACTTGAGTAAGTTGCCCAGGTATGTTATTCATTCATCTTCGGCCATTTGTGGGAAGGTTTTAGGAGGGGGGTCCTAGATGAGCTGGCTACCCAAAAGTATAGACCAGCCATCCAATCCCCAAGGTCTAAGGCTTGGCAAGTGGGGTGAACCACCTTTGACAGGGGTTTCACCATGATCCAGTCAGGATTCACGTCCTTGATTGGACCAAAAAGGGGCTAATGAAGAAGTCATGATAGTCTCTCCATTCCGTTCCAAGCATCTAGAGAGAGTAGAGACATCATGCTTATTGCACACCATCAAAGTGGTGGAGTGAGGGTGCTATCAACTTCTCGGTTCCATACTACTCAGGAACTGATATGTGACCATTAAAATAAGGGACCCTTAAATCCTGTTGATGTCCAAGGGTTTCATCGTGCTTGAACATCGGTGCTTCTTAATATAGTCTAGCTGATGTAGCCGGCTGAGGAGCGGTGGTTGACTTCCCTTGCTTCTCCTTCTTCGTCATTGAGGGAGTCCGGGACTAAGGGGTCTTCGGGCCATCGATTCACCTCCGGTGGGCCGCCTCAGTGGGCCACTCTGTGGCAGTTGGAGGAAGGCCAAACTACAGGACAATCCCATGTTCGAAAGGGAAGGCTCTGAAGACTTGGCGTGACCTCCAAGTCTAGAGAGAAAGAATGGGCGTATCTATGCCCGGATGGAAACCTATCATGTGTAACCCTAGGTACCCCTGGTGTCTATATAAACCAGGAGGCTTAGTTCGTAGGTGGACAAGTCAACTCATCTAGGGTTTAGCTCATTTGATCTCGAGGTAGATCGACTCTGTAACCATCATACTCATCAATATAATCAAGCAGGACGTAGGGTTTTACCTCCTCACGAGGGCCCGAACCTGGGTAAACATCGTCTCCTTCGTCCCCTGTTAACCATCGATCCCAGATTCATAGTTCGGGACCCCCTACCCGAGATCCGCCGGTTTTGATACCGACATTGGTGCTTTCATTGAGAGTTTCGCTGTGAGATCACCGGAGGATTGATGGCTCGCCTAGTCATCAGCGAACAGGTCTGTAGTGAGGACACCTTCGTCCCTGGACAGACCTTCGCGTTCGGCAGCATTGTGTTGCATGCTGACTCGACTGGCCATCTTAGCCAGATCGGAAGTTTCGCTCACAGTCAGGAGATCAGGTTCGAGAACCTAGAGTTCACCGCCGACTCCAATGGCGATCTGTTTCTTGCTGAGCCCCCAGTTTCATCCGATGGGCCCGAAAGCCCCAGAGCTTTAACTTCGGGCCCCCTATCCGTCCCTACCCTCAGATCTATCCCCGCCGGAGGATCAGCCTTGAGCTCGGATCCGGTGATAGCGCCTGAGTATCAGGGTTCGGTCCTTGCCGAACACGCTGCTACTTCTTGAGCTTGCGTTGGTTTTTCCCTTGAAGAGGAAAGGGTGTTGCAGCAAAGTAGAGATAAGTATTTCCCTCAGTTTTGAGAACCAAGGTATCAATCCAGTAGGAGGTACAAGCAAGGCCCCAATCTATGCACCTGCACAAACAATCAAACACTTGCACCCAACGCTATAAAGGGGTTGTCAATCCCTTCACGGTCACTTGCAAGGATGAGATCTAATAGAGATAGATATAAAAGATTACTAAAAGTAAAACTAAATAAAAGTAAATAAAATTGCAGCAAGGTATTTTTGGTATTTTTGGTTTATAGATCTGAAAATATATAATGGAAAATAGACCCGGGGGCCATAGGTTTCACTAGAGGCTTCTCTCTTGAAGGAAAATAATACGGTGGGTGAACAAATCAGCAAGTTCCCCGCGCTACCCCACGGAAAGTCTAATCGGATCAATCGGTGGTTCCATAATGAGTAGTCGAATACACATTGAGGGGGCCTTGCCTCCTCCTTCCCGCCCACACCTTCATTCTTTTCCTCCTCTGATCTTAGAAAGCATACTAAACTTCACTCCAATCTTTCTCCATTAGCAACAAGAGCAGCTCTATCTATCGGCCCTTGATGAGTAAGCTTAGCTATACCGCTTAGGTTGCAAAGTAGCAAGCTCCCTTCTAATGCGTTATTGCTTGGAGCCTTCTCGCTTAGTAAGCCGCCTTCGGCCCTTCCTCCTTCTTACTCTGTTTGGTATTCGCTCGCGGGTTTGTTTCCAGGTTCTTTCGTTTTTGGTTGGCTCTCTCTATTGCTGTTTGTAGATCGTGCGTCCTGCGCATTGATCCGACAGCGAGACCTGCCCTGGTTGTAAAGCGAAGCGAGCCGTCCTTCCTTTCATTCGTTGCTTTGTCTTCGGTTTGTTTTTAAACTCGACCTTCTATCGGGACTGTGGTGACGAACCTTACTCTCCTCGGTCAAGTGGTTGACCCGTCTGTCCAATAAGTTTACCAAGTGAATGGGAATCCTATAGTTTGACCAGCCTGGGAAGAGTAGTCAGAGGCAATTCGCTAATATGGAGCTGTTTATATCGGCTTTCTTTCCTAACTAATAGGAAAAGAGAGACATGCAAGTTCGACTCTCGTTCTATCCATGTTCAGCAGTCCCTTTCCATCTTGGTACTGTTGATGGCAGTACCGCTCAACTACGAGATGCTTGAAAGTCGATGTATCAATAATGTTCCCAAGAGTAGCATCGAGCCTCGAAACGGCAATCCATGCTTCAAGCTAAGTCAGTATGGATATAATTGATTGCTAAACTGAAGGAACGATCTCTGTCAAAGATTCTCATTCTGAAGCAGGTGCCTAGCTCTGGAAGGATGGACGGGATCATACCTATTTGAATTGAAGAACATTCTGTAACACTTGTTTTTGAGTGGGGAAGGAAAATAAGCACACAAGCGAACAACCATCTAACCGTCAGTCTGAACTCCCAGGACTAGTTCATCAGTAAGAAAAAGCTTCCGTTTCCGTCATTCAACAGTGTAATGGAATAGTTCGATGGTATTGATCGTCCAACCATTTATTGGAATGTCTATCGTGATAAACCGTGTAATTCTATAAGCTAAGCAGATGAGGCAACAAAGAACCTAACCGTCCTCTCTGATTGACTTCATCAGAAGATTCCTATGGTCTGGCTTACCTTTCTTCTTTCCTTGCAACCTTGGATCGATATGGTTCATTCCTGGGCTATGCTCTTTCAACGGTTGACAAAAGAGGGGGACGGGCAAGGATGATTAGACAGCTTGATTCGGTTCGTCAGAGGTATTAAAAAACCTTCTTTTTGGTCTTTTCTTTCTTGCCGCCACTTTAATAGGTGCCGCTACAATGAGAGCGTAAGTTGCGGAGTTTTTTCTGGATTCTTTTTTTTTGGTGCGCTCTTCCTTTTTTTGGATAGAAAGAAGGGTTTAGTGGGAGGGCAAGGGGTAGTTAAGTTTTAGGTTGGCTCTTGTTTTTTACAGACTTTCTTTTCGGTGTAATTTAATAAAGAAGTAGCAATTGTTCATTTCATTTCATTTTTTTGCATTGGTAGTTCTTTTTCATTTGACAGGGCAAAGGGGGGAAGGGAAAGGATTGACCCTCAGGGATCATATTACTCAAGAAGACTGGGGGAAAATAGCAGGATTGGAAAAGTTCAAAGAGACTGAGGAAGACAAATCCATTGTCGAATCCTGCAGAGTGATAACATCGAGTAGTGGGGGCTGGCTTCCACCCCTGAGAGAGCTTGATTTACCAGAAATCCCGCCGAGTCCTAGTGGGCAAAGAACGGTTGTGATAAGAAACGCTCAAATTTTCTTGCTCTGGCTACAGTTAAACTCTTCTGCCTAGATAAAAATATATCATGGTCAGCAAAGTTGTTTCTTTATTTATATTTGCCCTTTAGTTAATAATTTCAATTTCATTAAGAAAAACTAACTAAATAAATGAAAAATGAAAATTAAAAAATAGGAATTCCCAAAGTAATGTCTAAACCCAAGGATTTCACAAATCAAAGATAAAGGATTCCAGAACAAGTAAACACAATTTTCAATTGTCTCAATGGAATATATGGGAATATATAGGCGAAGAGTTCGGGTTAGAAGGCCTGCAGGGGACCCACAAGCCAGGGGGCGCCCCCCCCTAGAGCGCACCCTGGTGGCTTGTCGTCTGCTGCCAGGTCTCCTGCCCTCCTCTCCAAGTCTGGTAGATGTCTTCTGGTCCAAGAAAAATCATCGCGAAAGTTTTATTCCGTTTGGACTCCGTTTGATATTCCTTTTCTGTAAAACTCAAAAACAGGGAAAAAACAGAAACTGGCACTGGGCTCTAGGTTAATAGGTTAGTCCCAAAAATAATATAAAATGGCATATTAATGCATATAAAACATCCAAAACAGATAATATAATAGCATGGAACAATCAAAAATTATAGATACGTTGGAGACGTATCAAGCATCCTCAAGCTTAATTCCTGCTCGTCCTCGAGTAGGTAAATGATAAAAATAGAATTTTTGATGTGGAATGCTACCTAGCATATTTATCCATGTAATTTTCTTTATTGTGGCATGAATATTCAGATCCATAAGATTCAAAACAAAAGTTTAATGTTGACATAAAAACAATAATACTTCAAGCATACTAATAAAGCAATCGTGTCTTCTCAAAATAACATGGCCAAAGAAAGCTATCCCTACAAAATCATATAGTCTGGCTATGCTCCATCTTCATCACACAAAGTATTAAATCATGCAGAACCCCGGTTTTATCCAAGCAATTGTTTCATACTTTAGTATTTTCAAACTTTTTCAACTCTCACGCAATACATGAGCGTGAGCCATGGACATAGCACTATAGGTGGAATATAATATGGTGATTGTGGAGAAGACAAAAGAAGGAGATAGTCTCGCACCAACTAGGCGTATCAACGGGCTATGGAGATGCCCATCAATAGATATCAATGTGAGTGAGTAGGGATTGCCATGCAACGGATGCACTAGAGCTATAAGTGTACGAAAGCTCAAAAAAGAAACTAAGTGGGTGTGCATCCAACTTGCTTGCTCACGAAGACCTAGGGCAATTTGAGGAAGCCCATCATTGGAATATACAAGCCAACTTCTATAATGAAAAATTCCCACTAGTATATGAAAGTGTCAATATAGGAGACTCTCTATCATGAAGATCATGGTGCTACTTTGAAGCACAAGTGTGGAAAAAGGATAGTAGCATTGCCCCTTCTCTCTTTTCTCTTTTTTTATTTTCTCTTTTTTTCTTCTTTTGGTGGGCTTCTTTGGCCTCTTTTTTTTATTTGGGCTTCTCTGGCCTCTTTTATTTTTCATAAAGTCCGGAGACTCATCCCGACTTGTGGGGGAATCATAGTTTCCATCATCCTTTCCTCACATGGGACAATGCTCTATAATGATGATCATCACACTTTTATTTACTTACAACTCGATACTAGAACAAGATATGACTCTATATGAATGCCTCCGGCGGTGTACCGGGATATGCAATGATCTAGCGTAGCAATGACATCATCATGCTAGCTATCTTACGATCATGCTAAGCAATATTACAATGATGGTGCGTGTCATAATAAACGGAACGGTGGAAGTTGCATGGCAATATATCTCAGAATGGCTATGGAAATGCCATAATATGTAGGTATGGTGGCTGTTTTGAGGAAGGTATATGGTGGCTGTTTTGAGGAAGATGGGTTTAATGCACCGGCGAAAGTTGCGCGGTACTAGAGAGGCTAGCAAAGGTGGAAGGGTGAGAGTGCGTATAATCCATGGACTCAACATTAGTCATAAAGAACTCACATACTTATTGCAAAAGTCTATTAGTCATCAAAACAAAGTACTACATGCATGCTCCTAGGGGATGGGTTGGTAGGAGTTAACCATCGCGCGATCCCGACCTCCACACAAAGGAAGGCAATCAATAAATAAATCATGCTCCGACTTCATCACATAACGGTTCACCATACGTGCATGCTACGGGAATCACAAACTTTAACACAAGTATTTCTACCAATCCACAATTACTCACTAGCATGTCTCTAATATTACAATCTTTATATCTCAGAACAATCATAAGGAATCAAACTTCTCATAGTATTCAATGCACTTTTATATGAAAGTTTTTATTATATCTCTCTTGGATGCCCATCATATTAGGACTAAATTCATAACCTAAACAAATTACCATGCTGTTTAGAGACTCTCAAAGTAATATAAGTGAAGCAAGAGAGTTCAATAATTTCTATAAAATAAAGCCACCACCGTGCTCTAAAAAGATATAAGTGAAGCACTAGAGCATATTGCCTAGCTCAAAAGATATAAGTGAAGCACATAGAGTATTCTAATAAATTCACGATTCATGCGTGTCCCTCTCAAAAAGTGTGTACATCAAGGATGATTGTGGCAAACTAAAAAGCAGAGACTCATATCATACAAGACGCTCCAACAAAACACATATCATGTGGTGAATAAAAATATAGCCTCAAGTAAATTTACCGATGGATTGAAGACGAAAGAGGGGATGCCTTCCGGGGCATCCCCAAGCTTAGGATCTTGGTTGTCCTTGAATATTACCTTGGGGTGCCTTGGGCATCCCCAAGCTTAGGCTCTTGCCACTCCTTATTCCATAGTCCATCAAATCTTTACCCAAAACTTGAAAACTTCACAACACAAAACTCAACAGAAAACTCGTGAGATCCGTTAGTATAAAAAAATAAAATCACCACTTTAGGTACTGTTGTAAACTCATTATTTATTTATATTGGTGTAATATCTACTGTATTCCAACTTCTCCATGGTTCATACCCCCCGATACTACCCATAGATTCATCAAAATAAGCAAACAACACAAAGAAAACAGAATCTGTCTAAAACAGAACAGTCTGTAGCAATCTGTAAACTTAGAATACTTATGTAACTCTAAAAATTCTGAGAAATGAGGAAAATCTGGGAAATTTGTATATCAATCTTTTGTAAAAAATTCAGATCCAATTGACGCTTCTGTGAATTTATAAAATTCCTGGACTGGGCATCAAAGTTTCTGTTTTTCAGCAGGATCAAATTAACTATCACCGTAGACCATCCCAAAGGTCTTACTTGGCACAAACACTAATTAAAACACTAAAACACAATTACTACAGAGGTAATAATGTGTAATTTATTCAAGAACAGAAACAAAACAAAAAACATAAAAATAAAATTTTGTTGCCTCCCAACAAGCGCTATTGTTTAACGCCCCTAGCTAGGCATAACGCAATAGATCTAAGTATTATCATCTTTGGTATGCAATCCATAGGTAGCTCTCATATTCATATGGTAATTTAATTTTCTTTCTTGGGAAGTGTTCCATGCCATTCCTTAATGGAAATTGAAATCTAATGTTTTCTTCTTTCATATCAATAATTGCACCAATCGTTCTAAGGAAAGGTCTACCAAGAATAATAGGACATGTAGGATTGCAATCTATATCAAGAACAATGAAATCTATGGGCACATAATTCCTATTTTCAACAATAAGAACTTCATTAATCCTTCCAATAGGTTTCTTTATAGTGGAATCCGCAAGATGCAAATTTAAAGAGCAATCATCAAATTCACGGAAACCTAGCACATCACATAAAGTTTTCGGAATAGTGGAAACGCTAGCACCCAAATCACACAAAGCATGGCACTCATAATCTTTAATTTTAATCTTAATAATAGGTTCCCACTCATCATAAAGCTTTATAGATATAGAAACTTCCAACTCAAGTTTTTCTTCAAAGGATTTCATCATAGCATCAATGATATGTTTAGTAAAAGCTTTATTTTGATTATAAGCATGAGGAGGATTCAACATGGATTGCAACAAGGAAATACAATCTGTCAAAGAACAATTATCATAATTAAAATCCTTGAAATCCAAAGGAGTGGGTTCATAGCTACTTAAAGTTTTGACCTCTTCAATCCTACTTTTATCAATTTTTGCATCAAAATCTATAAACTCTGAATCATTGGGACGCCTTCTAATTAAAGTTGACTTATCTCCAGTCCCATCTTTATCAAGATTTATATTAGAAAACAAAAATTCAATAGGAGTCACATCAATCACTTTAAGATCTTCATCACTATTCAAAGACTCCGGTTTAGCGGCCATCTTATTCACTAAAGTAGCTTGTGTATCAGAAATTTGGCCTATTAGATTTTCAAGATGAGCAAACTGAGATTTCAAACCATAAAATTCCTTAGACATATCATCAAGCTCTTTATTAATATACTCCATCAAAGATTTTTTGTTCTTTAAGCTCGTTTCTAAAGAGATTATTATACTCATATTGTAAAGTCATGAAACTTTTAGCACTATTTTCAATCTCTTCCAATTTCCTAAAATAAGGATCAAAGCTCTTGGGTCGAGCCATACGGGAAATCTAGCAACCGGAAAGCTAACGAAAAGACGAACGGAAGAAGGGCGAATAAAAAGGCAAATCTTTTTGGTTTTTTCTAAAAATCGTTTTAGAAGTGGGGGAGAGGAAAACTAGAGGCAAATGGCAAATAATGTAAATGCAAGAGATGAGTTTATGATGGGTACTTGGTAGGCTTGATGTAGACCTCCCCGGCAACGACGCCAGAAATTGGCAAGTTGATGGGAGATTTCTTGTCTTGACTTGCTATGTATGCTCCCTCGCAACGGTGCCAGAAATTGGCAAGTTGACGGGAGAGTTCTTGTCTTGACTTGCTATGTATCCTCCCTGGCAACGGCGCCAGAAATTCTTCCTGCTACTTCTTGAGCTTGCGTTGGTTTTTCCCTTGAAGAGGAAAGGGTGATGCAGCAAAGTAGAGATAAGTATTTCCCTCAGTTTTGAGAACCAAGGTATCAATCCAGTAGGAGGTACAAGCAAGGCCCCAATCTATGCACCTGCACAAACAATCAAACACTTGCACCCAACGCTATAAAGGGGTTGTCAATCCCTTCACGGTCACTTGCAAGGATGAGATCTGATAGAGATAGATATAAAAGATTACTAAAAGTAAAACTAAATAAAAGTAAATAAAATTGCAGCAAGGTATTTTTGGTATTTTTGGTTTATAGATCTGAAAATATATAATGGAAAATAGACCCGGGGGCCATAGGTTTCACTAGAGGCTTCTCTCTTGAAGGAAAATAATACAGCGGGTGAACAAATTACTGTCGAGCAATTGATAGAAAAGCGCAAAGTTATGACGATATCCAAGGCAATGATTATGCATATAGGCATCACGTCCGTGTCAAGTAGACCAAAACGATTCTGCATCTACTACTATTACTCCACACATCGACCGACTCCTGCCTGCATCTAGAGTATTAAGTTCATAAAGAACAGAGTAACACCTTAAGTAAGATGACATGATGTAGAGGGATAAACTCAAGCAATATGATGAAAACCCCACCTTTTTATCCTTGATGGCAACAATACAAATACGTGCCTCGCTACCCCTACTTTGTCACTGGCTGAGGACACCGCAAGATTGAACCCAAAACTAAGCACCTCTCCCATTGCAAGAACTACTGATCTAGTTGGCCAAACCAAACCAATAACTCGAAGAGAAATACAAAGATATGAATTCATGCATATAAGAATTCAGAGAAGATTCAATTAATATTCATAGATAATCTGATCATAAATCTTCAATTCATCGGATCTCGACAAACACACCGCAAAAGAAGATTACATCAGATAGATCTCCAAGAACATCGAGGAGAACATGGTATTGAGGATTGGAGAGAGAGAGAAAGCCATCTAGCTACTAGCTATGGACCCGTAGGCCTGAGGTAGACTACTCACGCTTCATCGGAGGAGCAACAGGGTTGATGTAGAAGCCCTCTGTGATCGAATCCCCCTCCGGCAGAATACCGGAAAAGGCCCCAAGATGGGATCTCATGGGAACAGAAGGTTGCGGCGGCGGAAAAGTATTTTTGTGGCTCCCTCTGATGGTTTGGGAATATATGGGAATATATAGGCGAAAAGTTAGGGTTAGAAGGCCTGCAGGGGACCCACAAGCCAGGGGGGCGCGCCCCCCCTAGGGCGTGCCCTGGCGGCTTGTCGTCTGCTGCCAGATCTCCTGCCCTCCTCTCCAAGTCTGGAGATGTCTTCTGGTCCAAGAAAAATCATCGCGAAAGTTTTATTCCGTTTGGACTCCGTTTGATATTCCTTTTCTGTAAAACTCAAAAACAGGGAAAAAACAGAAACTAGCACTGGGCTCTAGGTTAATAGGTTAGTCCCAAAAATAATATAAAATAGCATATTAATGCATATAAAACATCCAAAACAGATAATATAATAGCATGGAACAATCAAAAATTATAGATACGTTGGAGACGTATCACACGCCCCCCGCGAAGACACCTCAGAGTTTAGCTCCGAGGGCCCTTGGGAGATTGATCCGGTCGACCTCTCGTGGTTGAACGAGGCTCTTGACCGGATCTAGTCAATGACAATCGTGGACGACCCGACCTCGACCCATGTTCAGGTCGGTCTAGAGGCCGTTCACGGGAAATTTTACGGCCCACCCACCACCCACCTAGTAGCCATTGTCGAAGATTTAACCGACATGTTGGACTACGCCTCTGAGGAGGCAGAAGACGTGGATGAGGAGATCGGCGCCCCCGCCCCTATCACTACCGGGCGGTGGACAGCCACCTCCACCTATGATGTCTATATGGTGGACACCCCTGATGATAGGGACAACCACACCTCCAAGAAGAACAGCGACAAATCCGGCGAAGCGTCGTCAAAATGCCGGAAACAACGCAAACGATCCAAGACGAACAAGGGAAGGGAAGCCATCGTAGGCACCGGGGAAATCGACACCCTGGAAGACCTCGGCGACCTTGAAGCCCCCGAGGAGCCGCTTGAGGACCCAGAGAGGCTCGTGGATCAGCACGGTGCCGAGGACCTCAATGATTCCGAGGACGACAAATACCTCCCCCCCCCCCGCCGAGGAGGAGGAAAGCCTTGAAGCCGAAGACTTCACCGTCCCCGAAAACCCTGAGGATCAAGAACGATTCAGGCGTCAGCTCATAGCCACCGCCCGGAGCCTAAAGGCAAAGCAGCAGCAGCTCAGAGCCAAACAAGATACCATCAACAACAGATGGACGAAAATCCTTGCAGCCGAAGAAGGGTTCGGTATTGAGCGGCCAGATCAAAACAAGAGCTACCCGCGCCGGCGCCTGCTGCCGCAATTCAACGACGAGGCCTTCGACCCTGAATCTCCCAGGCGCACTCAGTACGACCAGCCAGACCGATCCCCTCGAGGACGGGACAGGGCGGCTGGAGACGCCGAGTATAGGCCCACATCACCTCGCATAAGAGGAAAGGGGCCAGCACAGCCTGAGGATCAGTAAGATTTACGACAGGACGTGGACTATAGACCAGGTCACACTAGATCCATATACGGATCTAGAGGATACTTCCCTTCTAGACGAGATGGGTACCAATCGTGGCTCGACCGCAACCAGAGAGGCCGGGAACAATACCGGGCCCAGACAACAGCCAATTTCCGGCGTGACGTAGCCCGGATCAGAGGCGCCGCCCACCCACTATGCTTCACATACGAGGTTATGTAGCACCAGTTCCCCGAAGGGTTTAAACTCGTAAACATAGAACCATATGACGGGACAATGGACCCGGCCGTGTGGATCGAAGACTTCCTTCTCCACATTCATATGGCCATAGGCGACGATCTCCATGCTATCAAATACCTACCACTCAAACTTAAAGGACCAGCTCGACGCTGGTTAAACAGTCTCCCCGAAAACTCCATTGGGAGTTGGGAAGAGCTCGAGGATGCCTTCCGATCTAACTTCCAAGGCACTTATGTTCGGCCCCCGGACTCCTCCGACTTGAGCAATGTCGTCCAGAAAGCCAATGAATCAGCCAGGCAATTCTGGAATCGGTTCCTGACCAAGAAGAACCAGATCATTGATTGTCCAGATGCCGATGCAATAGCCTCATTCAGACACAATATCCGGGACGAATGGCTAACTCGTCAGCTCGGCCAGGATAAGCTGAGAACAATGTCTGCCCTCACCTCACTTATGACCCGCTTTTGCATGGGCGAAGACAATTGGCTAGCTCGTCAAAGCAAAAACCCCGAAGACCCCGGCACCTCCGAAGTTCGGGATGGCAACGGAAAGCCAAGGCGCAATAAAAACAAACGCCGCCATAGCAACAGCGACGCAGAGGACACGGCCGTAAATGCCGGCTTCTGTAACTCGAAATCCGGACAACGGAAGAAGCCCTCTAAAGGGAATAGAGACGGACCTACTTCCTTGGACAAAATCATGGATAGGCCCTGCCAAATCCACGGCACCAAAGACAAGCCGACCACTCACACCAACAGAAACTATTGGGTATTCAAACAGGCCGGCAAGCTTGCAGCCGAGGAGAAAAGCAAGGGCCCGCGCAGCGAGGATGACGAAGAGCCTCGCGGCCCGAGCAATGGCGGGCAGAAGCAATTCCCCCCTGAGCTAAAAACCGTGAACATGATATATGTCACACATATACCAAAAAAGGAGAGGAAGCGCGCCCTTCGGGAGGTCTATGCCATAGAGCCCATAGCCCCGAAGTTTAACCCATGGTCGGTTTGCCCGATCACCTTTGACCATCGATGGAGGCTCGGCGACCCTTGTATTAGATCCCATCATCGATGGGTACCACCTCACTAGAGTCCTCATGGACGGAGGAAGTAGCCTTAACCTGATTTACTCAAACACGATGAAAAAGATGGGTATCGACCCGTCACGGATCAAACCCAGCAACACTACCTTTAAAGGAGTCATCCCTGGTGTCGAAGCATGCTGCTCGGGTATCATGACTTTGGAAGTAGTGTTCGGCTCGCTCGACAACTTCCGCAGTGAGGGATTGATCTTCGATATTGTCCCTTTCCGCAGCGGCTATCAGGCACTGCTCGACCATACAACGTTCGCTCGCTTTAACGCCATTCCCCACTACGCATACCTGAAGCTCAAGATGCCCGGACCCAAGGGGGGTCATCACTGTCAACGGCAATACGGAGCGCTCCCTCCGGACTGAGGAACACACAGCGGCCTTAGTAGCCGAATTCCAGTCCGGCATCGAGGCGCCGAGGCCCCAACCAGACGTCAAAACGCGATAGGCCAACAAGCGAGTCCGAGCTCAACCCGGTCTCCCGGAACCATCCCCTGCTCAACACAAATAGGGATACGTCCCCCACAGCACGACCCCGCTACCCGTAAGGTACGTACCTAGAAGGCACAATTTCATGCTTAAAATACCATGGGCAGCTGGGGGGGCACACTATCAAAACCAAGTGGTCGGCTCAACCGAACTACTGTCAAAACAGCAGGCACCATCCAGGACCTTGCAAGCGTCAAGCTCACACACGTTACGGCGATTTCCCGAAAACCTGTCTCAAAGGTCTGTTCGCCGATAGAAATCACCTTTAAAGGAACAGAACACCACTCAAGAGCAAAGGAGCGGAGGCGTATCGGGACACGTCGAGGACATCAAGCCACCCATCGAGGACCCCGAGTAAACCTTCCCTTTGTAGAAGTTTGTTTTTGAAAAAATACCTGTAACAATTGTTTCCGCAGTATGAATTGTAAAAATTCATCATATATAAAGATCATCTTTTACGGACTACTTACGGTATTTTATCAAGTGTTTCCCACTCCCCACCTCCGAAAATAAAACTGTTCGGTACATGTTAGATGCAACCGGCCAATAGACCGGGGCTTGACTATAAAACTCGCCCCAAGCATCATCCCGGCATTATCCTCTACATGTCCGGCGTCTCGGATATTGCACTATATGAATCACTTCTGAATTATGTCTTGGGTCAAAGGTTGGGTTGCCCGGCTCCTGTGTTTACCCTCTTACGTTCCGCTTGTTCGGCTAAAAGGCTAAATGGAGAACCATGCGATTGTATTTCCAGCTCGCCTGGTCAAGTACCTCAGTGGAGAAAGCCGAAAACCGACTGTCATAATAAGCGAGAACCGGTCTGCGATCCGAGAACAAGTGTCAAACTAAAAATCGATGGAGGTTATTCCGTGTCATACGAGGGGTTTGTACCTTCACAAAGCATGTCGTAATGGTCTTAACCTCGGTATATCCGAATATCATAAAACACTGAGGGCTAGTAACCAGCCCCCGCAGTCAAGCTCCTATGGCTAAGTGAAAGCACTAAAGCCACATTGTCCGATTGCCTTGTTCCCCCCTCTCGCACCACCGCCTCCGGGCTCCGATATTTCGGCTAAGGGTAATGTTGTGGAGGTCGGAACACCTCTTGTAATATTTACATGGGGGATAAAGCCGACGACTGGCAACTTTCAGTTCCAAACGACCACACAGGAGTCAAAATAATTCAAATCTTAAAAGCATGATAAACCGTGCATACGCATTATAAAACGAAATATTCATTGGGCACACAATAATGTGCTCATTCGTAAATTACATCCTTGGGGCATTGGGTCTCTATCGACCAAGCACCCTCCATCGCAGCGGGGAAGTAAAACTCGGGGCGCCTATGCTCCTTCCCAGGAGGCGGGGGCACAGTAGCCATCTCGAATGGCTTCACCCCTGGCCAATGCATCATGGTCCTCGCAATGGCCATCCGAGCTCCCTCAATGCATACGGAGCGCTTCAGGACCTCAATCCGAGGCGCGGTGTCGCAAAGCCTCTGCACCAGGCCAAAATAGCTGCTCGTTAGTGGCTCTGCAGGCCACAGCCAAATGCAGAGATTCTTCAAGGCTGGCTCCGCCATCCTATGCAGCTTCATTTGATAGCTGAGAAGGGGACGAGGCTCGGGGGTCTGAAATTGCGCCCATAACAGTCTCTGTTCGACATCCCCATCGAGTCGCAAAATGCTTGGCCGCGTCCGCTGCACTCCTCGGGAGATCCGTAAAGGCGCCTAAGGAATGCCACAACCATGTGATATGGGCAAACCTGTTACCACCAAAGGCACATTGAAGTAAGTACGGCTTACCATCCGCGATCATCCTTACTTGGCGAAGTTCTTCTTCAAAAGACTGCCTAACTACACGTTCCAATTTGAGCTCGGAGGACAACGAGGACAGCTCGGCCGCTTGGTCCTTGGTCTTTTGCTCAAGGGCCTCACACTTAGTGCTTGCATCCTGGAGCTCCTGCTGCACCTCGGCCACTCGCGCTTCGTGCTTGCCGCTGTCAACCTTCAGCGAGCTCAATTCGATAGCCGCTCGTTCGGCCACCATCTTATGGCGGCGGCCTCCTGCTTGGCCCTCTTCAGCTCGGCCTTGAGGTTCTCAACCTCGGCGTTCACGGCTGCAGACACAATGGGAAGCAAGATCTCAGGAACGAAAGCCCGAAAACCTCAATTAATGAAGAAAATAAAGGTCTTAGCAGTATAATTCAAACTTACTTTGCATTTCGTCAAACCGTTTGTTCAGGCGGTCAAGCTCCTCATCGGAACTCTTGAGCTTCCGGTTCAGCTCGGCCAGTTCCATGTCATTGGCGGCCACCGCTGAAGACGAGGCCTACAAAACAACTTGTGTGAAACAAACTTCCGAGCTGTTGGTCCTAGACCCTCCGCCACATCATCTCCGAAACTGTTACAATTTCAAGGGTCACGAATTGCTTTAATCATGATTTTAATTTCTTTGACCCCCGGGCATGTTTTTTAAACTCACCCATGGACCGGGGGCTACTATACCTATAAGGAATGCATAACCTTACAAACAAATTTGTCCTTGTGAAAAGAATATTACATGGCTTACCTTGAAGCCCGCCAATAGACCGCTGAAGGCCTCCTTCAGTTTACTATGAACGGACTGAATGCCTTGCAAAACCGCACCCATAAGGGTGCGGTGATCTTCGGCGATGGAGGAGCTAGACAAAGCCTCCTCCATCATGGCTGGCCACCCAGTTGCGGCCTCCTCTGTCACGGGCGGCACCGGTGGTGGCACTTCTGCTCTCCCTTCTTGGGGAGGCAGGGTCGACGACGTCGGAGGCATAGAGGTCTGTAGGGCCATCTTCGGAGGGAGCTCCGACGAGTCATGGCCTCCCTCTTTGCCTGCCAGGAGGGGTTCGACCTCCTGGTCTTCGGTCGCCGAGGTATGAACCTCGGTCATGACCTCCTCACCTCCAGTGTTCGGCCTGGGAGGGGTCTGGCGGGATATCACCTCTGCGGCCTCGTCAGCAGCCTGAGGAGGAGAGGTACGGGACACAGTCCTGCTCTCTGCCAGCTCGGCGGGCGGAGGGTCCCCCTCTGAGACTTGTTCGGTCGGGAGATCACGGGCCAGGCTGTAATACGGAGGACGTTTATCCGGTTAGTAACAAAAACTTTGTATGATTGTACCGTAAAGTGTTTGGATTCAGTACCTCTGGGCCGGGGGCTTGACCTTGGGGTTCCTCCGGGGGACCCTCTCGAAGGCGTCGAATTCCTCATCAGAGTCTGGGCTATCATCGGGCAGGACCACTTTGGCGCTGCAGGATCTCTTTGGGGCGGGGGGAGTTGGATCCTCCTCGATGTCGATAGATGCCGCCCTCTTCCTTGTCTGTGGGGAGTCCACCTCCCCCCTTCCTCTATGTGTTCCTCCTCGTGAGTGGAGGAGGCCTGGGTCTCCCCGGACCTAGCATCCGGAGGACCTCTTTGGCGGAGGCCCTCTCGGACCTCCTTCTTTTCGCCTTTCTTCTTCTTCTCTTTCTTCTCTGGCACCGAATACGGCGCCACGACCAGCATCGCCATCAACAGTGCCGATCTGGGGCCTTCGGGCAGCGGGGCTGGGCCATTAATTCGCAAGGCCTTGTCCAGCCAGCTCTATGAAGGCGAAGAAGAAGAGGTTAAATTCCTTGCTAAAAGATAGAACCCGAGGATAAAAATAGAAAACTTTGCTATACCTTGAGCGGAGGGTTTTTGGCGTCCAGGCCGGTGTCTTCCTCCTCGGCCGGCCAATCCTTCCGGGGCTTGAACAATGCCTTCTACAACTTCTCCTGGGTGGTGCTGTAAAGCTTGCGCATGGTGGGAGGGTCGTCAAGCTTGTAGGCCCACATTGGGGTAGCTCGGTGCTGGCAAGGGAGGAGACGGCGGCGGAACATGACCTGGACCACGTTGGTCAGCTCGACATTTGCTTCTAGCATCTGCGTGATGTGTTTCTACAGCGCCTTGACTTCCTTGGCCGACCCCCAGTCCAGGCCTTTCTTGATCCACGAGGTCATCCTCGTGGGTGGTCCGGATCTAAACTCGGAAGGCGCCGCCCAGTCTGCGCCTCGTGGTTCGGTGATGTAGGACCACTCTTTTTGCCAGACTTTGAAAGTGTCGATGAAGGTGCCCTCCAGCCACTTTACCCATGGAAGCTTGCTGATCACCGCCCCTCCGCAATCCGCATGCTGGTTATTTACTTTCTTTGGCTTGACGTTGAAGAACTTTAGCCATAAACCAAAATGTGGGTGGACCCGCAAAAAGGCCTCGCAAACGACGATAAAGGCCGATATGTGCATAATGGAGTTCGGGGGAAGATCATGAAAATCTAACCCATAGAAGAACATCAGGCCCCTTACAAAGGGGTGCAACGCGAAGCTCAATCCCCGGATGAAATGGGGGAATGAACACCACCCGCTCTCCGGGCTTTGGCGTGGGCACCACTCGGCCATCCTCGGGGGCGCGGTGGACGACGTCGGCCGAGAGGTAGTCGGCGCGCTTCAGCTCCTGGATGTCATTTTCGGTAACGCACGAGGCCTCCCACTTGCCCTGCGAGCCTGAGCCGGCCATGGTCGAGCTTGGGAAGAGGGGAAAGGTGGCTTGGAGGGAGATGAAAGAAGATTGGATCTGTGCGCTTGGAGCGAAAGAGGTCGAGAGGGCGATCTTGAACTGAGGAGCGTATGGAGGCTTTGGGGAATTCTCCCTTTTATGGAAGGTCGTAATACCAAGAGTCCTCTTACTGTGCCGCGGACTGCGTCGCTTCCCGAAGCAACCGTGCCGTTACGCGCGCGTGGGATAACCCAGATCATTAATCGTATCCTGTGAAATATGGAGCACGATATTCGTGTTGATAAGATGTGCCAATAAAAGGGCGGCCTCGAACCGCGAATCGAGTTTTTATAACTGGCTAAGTGGCCGTGGCCGGTCCTGGCTTTTCGTCAGAAAAGTTGTCAGAAGAGACACTATTCATACTTAGGCGTTTGGCCTTCGAGGTTAAGCAATGTATGTTCAAAAAGCAGGGTGTCATCGGCGGTCGGACTAGGATCAGCCGAGTATAAATGGAAGAAAAGAACTCAACCCGCAAGCCGGATACTTTGGACGTGCGAAGCAGTTAGGTGTCATGAAGCCCGGCGTTGGAGGCTAGTTCGGGGGCTACTGAGGGAGTCCGGGACAAAGGGGTCCTCGGGCCGTCAGTTCACCTCCGGTGGGCCGCCTCGGTGGGCCGCTCTGTGGCAGTTGCAGGAAGGTCAAACTACAGGACAATCCCATGTTCAAAAGGGAAGGCTCCGAAGACTTTGCATGACCTCCAAGTCTAGAGAGAAAGAGTGGGCGTATCTATGCCCGGATGGAAACCTATCATGTGTAACCCTAGGTACCCCTGGTGTCTATATAAACCAGGAGGCTTAGTTCGTAGGAGGACAAGTCAACTCATCTAGGGTTTAGCTCATTTGATCTCGAAGTAGATCGACTCTGTAACCATCATACTCATCAATATAATCAAGCATGACGTAGGGTTTTACCTCCTCACGAGGGCCCGAACCTGGGTAAACATCGTCTCCTTCGTCCCCTGTTAACCATCGATCCTAGATTCATAGTTCGGGTCCCCCTACCCGAGATCCGCCGGTTTTGACACCAACAGTCGTGGCTCCCCAATCGTAGTGGCTCTTCATTTTTCTTGGGTAAGAACGTCTTCTGCTGCAGGGAGGGTGCTTCGAGGAGTCCAACTTCTTCAAGGTAAAACCGTACACTTGAGAAGCATGGCAATCGACGCTTCTAGGGTTTATCCAAATAGGACTAAGGTTTTCCTTGCTCTTCTTGGACAAATAAGCATGTCATCCGTGGGGACAACAACCTATTCCTCCAAGTATCACATAAACACTTTGTTCCTGGGATATGTGAGAGAAGCGGTCATTTGTTCCGGATGGTCACTTGTCCAGGGGTTTGTGGTCTAATTTAGTTCCAGCGTAATCTAGTTCTTCGTGTCCACCTTCCTCATGGACATGATTGATGGTGGTCAAGGTGGAGTATTGGTCATAGTCCTTTGACTTAGAGTCAAAGTCTATGGTCATATTCCGACCATGTTATGGCTTGGTAAAGCTTCGGGGTTTCAAGGAGCTTAGGATGTGAGTGAACGTCTATCATCTTATCCTTGAGCACAGTCCTTAGATGTCAACAGTACTACCCATTACTCCAAACGAAATCATCCTATATCATCGAAGGTATCATCTCATATATGTCAAATCCAACCTCACTCATGCTACTCATATCTCCATGGTTTTGAGAGAAGGACTAAACAAAAATCTCATATGTATACTATAGCTAACTCATATGCATCCCTATATAAAAAATCCTCGGGAAAGCATACAAGCTGCTAAGCTTGATTGTGACACTACAAATCCAATTGATCTACTAACCTATCCAAGGTCTAAGGTACTGCATTTCCATGCCAAGGAAACGCGTAACATACCAATCCAAGATCTTGTTTCCTTCCTACGAATCCAATTAATCGATCCACAAATACCATCCAATATTACATGATCCATTACTGCTACAAATCCAATACCGGTGATGTTCCATATATCTCCTAAAGTTCTTATAATTCCCAAAACTTGAAAGGACTATTATTGCAGTGTCTCCACGAGCTTCCAATATTAGGACTGGGTAAACTCCAAGGTCAAGCTTATATAGATCATTAAATCAATTCCGACAACTTCCAATTTTCTTATCTGATCATCCATCGAGAAACATGGTATCAAGATCTAGATCATCGGACTAAATCCAAATTACTCCAAACCATGTAGTCCCATTTATCGTCAACACCCTATTAGGATCACCTATTTAAATCCAAATCTCATGTCCAATGAGAATCCCTACTTGTTCCTCCCAGTCATCATCATAACATCATCAATCCACTATCAATATCACTTGACAAAGTCAAATTATTTTTCCACCAAGAATTTCAGCTTGTGATTACAATTGTCCTACTAAATCCAATTTACTCAAGGGAGGAGTAAGTTATGCTACTATATTAGCTTGGTCCACCAAGTCCACCTATCATCACGAAAGTCTTGTAATCGACCAAAGGGGTTTACCTACATCCTCAAGATATCTATTATAGCTACATCAAATCATTTGTCTACTAATCATGTATCCTCAGAACGATCTTCCCTATGGCATCACAGTTAAAGTGCTAGATCAATCACTAATGTGTTTGTTCACTGTGATCACTAGTTCCATAACAAACCCAATGCTAGGCAAAGGTTGTTGAAGCCAACTGGTTCTCTTGCAAATCCATATGTTAAGCATGTGGATAAGGGTTTGAGCTGGGGTAACTTGTGAGGTCTAGGCTGGTCTAGGGAAGGATCTCCAATCTTGAGGGAAAAACATAACTCTATGGGTAGCACTTGGTTCAATAGGTTGTCGTCAAAAGTCTTCAGTGCTAGTTGCTGGTCGAGGTGGATCCTTGGTGCATCTTGCCTTGCTGGTCTTCAGTTGATGAGAAGGGTGAGAGGGAAAAGTATCATAGAGGGGAGTGCCCAAGCGGGTTCTATAGTGCAAGTGTAATCGAACAAGTGCCGAAGAGGCCAAACAAAAAAATTAAGATAAGGTAGATTATATAGTCGCGTACTTGCTACCTAGGGCAAAGGTGTGACTTATATCGAAGCACAAACAAGTAAAAACAAGCAGCACATAACATGGTTCCATTTGAACCATCACACAGACTCGACTTTGCATAGGGGATATACGACTAATCCTACGCTAAGGGTTCTCGGACTCAGTAGTCGTGCTTTGCTTTGTGTCTCGGTGAGAAGAACTTCCAGTCTTGTGGCTCTTCTGCATGTGTTGGCACGTCTCTTGTAGTTGTTCAATGAGATGACCCAGGTTGGTCCTAAAGAATCTTCGACAACTTCTCGTCTGATAAGTCGACGGGACGAAGGTGATTCCTATGGTCGCCACTGACTCGGTCTTCTGTTGTCTTCTTAATCATGACAATCCCTCTTGTCTTCTGAGACGTCGAGGGTTCCAAGTGGGCAATCCTTTATGCAATGACATCAACAAGGCATGAGAGAGTTCCAACCTGTCGGTCACGTTGATGATATTATTGACACCAACAGCGGGGGATGAAGAGAACCATTTTCCTGCTCACTATGGTGAGGCGGACCAAATGGTGGGGTTCTTATCCACCGGTGGTTGTCGACACAACAACGGTAAGAACAAGGTTGCTCCATCAGCGATGTATTTCATGGTCTTGGATATCTTACGCCTTGATCATCGCAGGACAAGGTTGCATCATCCCTGGGTTGTGTCGAGGGTGTCACCTTCTTTTGAGTCTTGATATCCTCATCCTTCGAGAAGGTATCTTCTGTTGGTATCGTCTAGTCATGGTGTCACCAGCCTTGTGTTCTAATGATGTGGGCAGAGGTCTCACAAGGTGGCTTCCTTCCAAGTTACCCACGAGGATTTCAAGGAATCCTGTGGTCAGGGACATAAGGATAGTAACGACCGTTGCAAAGTTTTGAAAAGCAGACGAGGAGAGTCAAGATAATAAGGGTGGAAGTGCTAAGGCAAAAACCTTCATTTCCTTTGATAATTTAGGAGAGGTGAGAAATACAGAGGTTTTGTAGGTGGTTTGAAGGGTCTGGAAAAATAGTTTTGTCCTAACTAAAGTCCATGCTAACTAAGGCTTCCTACAGTCAGGATGGCTCTGATACCAGCTCTGTGGGGACCCCGACTCATAAGTCGTGATCACTGAATGTACGTGCATAGTGATCCCAGAGATCGATGCTCACTTAACACACAGAAACTGAATAACAAGAGTCTTACATCCATTACGTACCATTTGTACTCAAATATGGCCTTCATGACCAAGTCTTCATAAACTCATAGCGGAAATCTTCAACAATAGCGTGGATCCATGCCATCTGCCTCAACCCTACAGGCATTCTGACTGGGAAGCGTCCTAGCTTGCATGTTCATCACCATGGTACTCTTCATAATACCCTGTTCTTTCATGCCTAGCCAATAACATAACCAGTGGCAAGCCAATGAGTACTTTGAATGTACACGCAAGCAACCCATGTTTGGAAGAAGGTTTAACAATGCATGATATAGCACTAAGTAGGTAAGTTGCAGAAAGCTAATTTTGAGTGCCATGACACGTTCAATCAACTTGTAAAGCATGCATCAACAGGTAGCAGATATCCATATGAACTGGTTACAGATATCAATATAAACAGGGGTTGAACATCTCATGTTCAATCATCATGCCAAGTCATCTGACCTAACTTAGGTATCATCTTTCTCACTCACACACACACACACCAAGTTTTGGGAAAACATCTGGACATAGTCTAAGCAGCACCACCCAACTATCCTTGACCATGGACACGGCTATTCGAATAGTTTTACACTCTGCAGAGGTTGCACACTTTACCCACAAGACTCGGGGAACTTCCGTGTCATCCACGACTCGCGGTACATTACATACCCAAGGTAAGCACCCGAACAATGCCTTTCCCTTGACGACACTAAAGAAAGAGTCCACTCATTGGCACACAGCCCGCATGATGTACATCACAAGTATCATCCATGAAGGGACCAACGGTGTGCCCAGTGTATGTGAAAATAGCCCATGGTCGTTCTATTAGGCACCACCCCGTATCGAGAGTGACCACGTCACTCCCGCCACTAGTAATGCAGGCTCTCTGCTAGCATCGACCAAGGTAATCAACAAAGCCCCTTCCCATATAGGGGTAGAGTGGTTGTACATGTAAGGTTGGGACGGTCAACAAATCTTAAATCTAATTCGTTTTCAAAAACACACACACTCAACTTGCCTCGGTACACCACTTCTTTATCAAGTGGTTACCTAGCTCAACACCATCTCCCTCGGGTATGAGTGGCACCCGACGGTGTTTTCGAAAAGTCTTTGAAATCATTTCCTTTCCGACACCATGCATATTCCCATCCCACTTGCGTAGCAACTACTTAGCATGCTAACTACTTCCCACCCGCACAACCATCATAGGAAGGTAGGGTCATGCTCAGTGCAAGTATCAACGAGGAAAGAAACAGAGGTAACCCACTACGGTGGTCACCATTTCATCATGATTCTATGCAACGGAATAAAGTGCCATATGTCATGAATAAAATGGTTTCTTAGACATGGTCAAACGGCTGCTTTCCTGGCTCAGCAATGTCTTCGAGGTCTTCTCATGCTTCTGGTCCAACTCCGAGCACTCCATCTACTTCGTCAACTACCGCCAGAAACAACCATAATAAGCAACATAACAAGCAGAGAAATAAAAGCGCTCTATAAATAGGAAATTTATTTTCCTTGGACATCTCTGGTCACAAGAAAAATACCTAAAATGGCTCCACTGAAGTTGGATCAATGAGGCTTTTTGAATGGTGGAAATGGAGGTATTAGTGGTCTCGTCAAAAGTCTACAGAAAATATTTTAACAAAAATGAGTGAATGCACCCATCAAATAGAGAATGATTTTAGAAGATTCTAGAAAGTGGTTTCACTGGTTTTGGAGTTGGGATGATTTTCCTATGAATTTCCTAAGATGAAATAAATGGAAAATGGGGCCTTTATTAGATCCAACCAGAATATAGCATAGGAAAAATGGTATCTATTACTATAAAGATTTTTGGAGTCTCTGGAAATTGGAATCATCAAATTTGAAGCTATGATAAATACTCTAGGGATTTCAGAAAAGGGTCTTTAATAGTTCAAATTTGAATTTAAACTTGAACAGTACAAAAACTTGTGGTGCAAAAATATGGAAGTTGCACCAAATAATAGGTTGCATTTTTAGGAGGCTGTAGGAATTTGAATGATCAAATTTGGAGTTTGTATGAATTTATTAAGGATTATTTGCTTCACTAGAAAAGAAAAAGAAATGGAAATTACCAAAAGGTCAACTACGCACAGGGCGCAAGATAGTAAATAGGGCGGCCCAGCAGCTCGGCCGAGCGGGGAAGCGGCGACGTCGATGGCACACTCGGGGAATACATTTTCCCCAAGCGAAGGCGGCTCCGAGCCATCCCGCTTCCACTAAAAAACGGGGGGCGAAGCTCACTCGTTAGTGGATCTATCCCGCTAACAGGCTGACACGTGGGCCCCGCTTGGCGGGTTCATCTCCTTCCTCCCGCGGGTGCCTTGGGCATGGCCAGGGGCAATGCCGACGTCGCTCGCCGGCGCTCCCAGCCACCACTTCAGGCGATGCGGCTACCAGAGCGCTCAAGGCAGCGAGCCGCATCCGCCTGGGTGCAGCACGCCCACAGGGGAGAGGTGCAATGGCGAGGGCTCGGGTGGCCGCGGAGGTGGCCGCCGACAACGAAGGGCATGGTGCCATGAGCACGGGGTAAGGAAAATGGAGCGGCGGGGAGGGCCTTGCGACGGAGCTTGGCGTTCCGGTGAGGCTCAGAGGGGAAGAGAGAGGCCACCATGGCTGAATTTTGAGAGGAGGCCGACGGCGACATGGCGGCAATGGGGGGCGTTCCGAGCCCCACAGCTCCAATGGCTTGGCAAGGGGGGGTTCCTAGGAGTGAGGGGTAGCCTAGGGCGTGAGAGGGAACTCGGGGAGGGGTAGAAGTAGAGGGCGACGAGGGGGAGCTCGGGAGTGCCTCGGGTGCGCTTCGGCTGCGGCGAGCACGCGTACTAGAGCGGCCTTGGACCCTTGCTAGCGTCGGGGAGAGGCGTGGGAGGATGATGTAACGCCCAAGATGCGATCCTATCCTTATTTTGGCTCGAGGGCCTCGACAGGGATAGAAGCGCATCTCGTCGTTTCGCAAGAATGGATATCATTACAAGTACATGTAAAGAAGAGATGAGTATATGGAATTGGCTTACACTCGCCACAAGCTACATCAATATCACATCAATACAACAATATATCCAAACATCATACGGAAGAGCAGGGTCCGACTACGGACGAAATCAAACGATAAAATGACATCCATCCTTGCTATCCCAGGCTGCCATCCTGGAACCCATCCTTGATCGATGAAGAAGTAGAACTCCAAATCAAAACTAGCATCGCTCTCACGTCAAATCATCGCATTACCTGCAACTGTTGTTGTAGTAATCTGTGAGCCACGAGGACTCAGCAATCTCATTTCCAAGGGTATCAAGACTATAAAAGCTTAATGGGTGAGGTATGGTTAAGTGGTGAGGCTGCAGCTAGCACTAAGCATTTATTTGAGTGGCTAACTTACGAGTACAAGAATAAAGGGGGATGATCGTCGCATAAACGGACGTGAACTTGTAATGATCTCTAAGAGATCCTGAACACCTACTTACGAACAAACATAACCCCCACCGTGTTCTCTCTCGGTTCAGAAATCACAAGAAGAGATAGTCACGGTTACGCACACGGTTGGTGTATTTTATTTGAGTTTACTTCAAGTTTGCTATGACCGGGTGTCGGTGTGAAAACCGACGGATCTCGGGTAGGGGGTCCCGAGCTGTGAGACTAGAATAGATGGTAACAGGAGACGAAGGGGACAGTGTTTTACCCAGGTTCGGGCCCTCCTATGGAGGTAATACCCTACGTCCTGCTTGATTATATTGATGATATAGGTGTTACAGAGTTGATCTACCACGAGATCGTATGACTAAAACCCTAGATGAGTTCTGTTGGCCTACAACCCAAAACCCTCCGGCTTATATAGACGCCGAGGGTACCTAGGGTTTACACATAGCGGTTGCACATTAAAGGGAAAAAACATGCCTATCTACTGTCGACAACTTGGAGGACACGCCATGGCTCCTCGAAACTTCCACCCTGGCGACGGGGCCCCTGATCACCCAATTCTCATCCAGTGGCCCACATAGTCTGGCCTATGAGAAACAGGTCGGCTATCCGAGGACCCCTTAAACCAGGACTCCCTCAGTAGCCCCCGGACTAGCCTCCAACGCCGAGGTATATCCGGATAATCTTGTACATCGAAGTCTTCGGCTTGCGAGGCGAGTCCCTCCATCCCTTCTTGTTCGGCAACCATCCTGTCATTGGTGAAATCCCAAACGTCACGGGATTGCTGGGTCCATAGTAATAGCGTTTCTTGATCTTCGCGCGTCGTGGGGAGACGAGCGGTTCAGTAGCTTTTTACAAAACTACCCCTCCCACAAAAGAGGCACCACCCATTTAAACAAACTGAATTGTGGTCCAAGCCACATCTTCTTCTCCCCCATCGGAAAAAGCCTTCAGCGAAAGGTCTCCACCAAAAATGGCGAGCGCCCCTAGTTCCTCCTCGCATCCTTACGGATCCTGTCCCGGGGATTGGACAAGCTGCTCCGTCTCCCTCCTTCGACTACGGGACCTCGAGACCCAAGGGTATCTTCCCTCGTCAGATCTGGCAGCTGTCCGCGCCGGTCTGTCTTCATTCAACGGCGAGGCCCCTGCGGAGAATTTCCCCAATCCTCGAAAAGGGGAGCGTATATGTTTCGTGCCCTTTCTCGTACGGGGTCTAGGGTTTCCCATTCATCCGTTCCTGAGAGGGTTACTGGTGTTTTATGGAATCCAGCTCCACCACCTCACCCCAGGGTGTATTCTGCACATCTCGGGCTTCGTCTCCCTTTGCGAGATGTTCCTGGGCTGCGAGGCACACTTCGAATTGTGGAGGAAGTACTTCTGCCTCGTCCCTCGGACTCGAGACAAGACAATTTTCGAGGTCGGTGGAGCCGAAGTATGCCACATAGTGGGGACAGGATATCCCGTGGGGACGCCGAAGGAGTCCGAAGTATGGACTTCGGAATGGTTTTATATCGAAGACGTTCCTCTATTCGATCCAGCCCGGAGGGGTCTGCCCGAATACTCCGACGCCCCTTTGAAGAAGAGGTACAACTGGCGCCCGAAGAGCCTATCCCAAGAGGACAGCGTTGAGGTGCAGCGCTTAGCAGCCCGCGTGAGGGTACTGGTCTATCATAAGCTGACCATGATAGATGTCATGGCCGCCGCCATCACCCGGTGCGTCCAACCTCTTCAACAGAGGATACACCCCTTGTGGTGTTACAACGGGACAAGCGACACTACTCGCTCCCGAAGACTGGGCCCTGCCGATCAGACAGCATTAGCCGCCGCACTTGCCAACCTGTACAAAGGGGAGCAAGAAGATTTTATTCGGCGGTTGACAAAGGAGGGATACTCAAGCCACAATCCCATCGAATGGGTAAGCCTTTCTACCCTGTGACCACAGTTCGGTTTCTCAATTTGTCCCTTTTTGACCGAAGCCTTTAACTTTATGTGAACAGGAATGGAGGAGCTTTATCGAGACAGTTAACTGTCCGGCCCCTCAGCCCGAGGACTATTCCCGTGATGATGATCCGGGCTTCCATGATGACCCGGATCTGTCAATCGAGCTTGAAGACGGGGTTTTCTATCAGGAGGGCCTTGACGGCTCCAAGGTGGCTATCATAGCCGATTACCCTGGATCCTTCCCTTCCCCTGCGACAAGCAAGAAGAAGAAAAACTCGTCCCGCAAAAGGCAAGTATCCTCCACTAACCCAAACGAGCTGGCACCCACTCCCAAGCGCCGTAGATCCGCGCGACATACACCGGCAGCGGCGGCAGTGCCTGGGTCGGAAAGCAACAGGGATCCGACAAATGAACCGGTCGCGGGGGCGAGCCCGCCAACGAGTTCATCCCAAAGGTATTTCGCTCGACCGTTTGATTTAGTATTACGATTGATAAAGCCTCACAAGAGACCTCTTTGTCAAAATATTTAGGCAAAGAGTTCGGCCGTCCCCCGCCGAGGATGTCGCCAGGATGTCCGGCGGTGCTCCAAATGCCAGGCCTTCCGCTCATGCTGAACCTGCTACGGAGGTTCCCATGGTCAATCCTGCTCCAGCCGATTCCGATGACGCCATATCCGTCACCAAATCCGAGGTTGGAAGCGCTATGCATCATCGGCGGCAACGAGAAGCCCTGCGTCACCTAGCCTTCTCCAAACAAGAGTTCAGTGCTCTGCACACGGCGGACGCGCACATCGGAGCTGCCCGAGCTGGGTTCGGGGAGGCCATGAAGTTGATATCGCCCAGCCTGCAGGTGAGTAGTCGGTTATTAGAGTCCGAACAATCGTGTAAACCCAGTAGCCCCCGAGCCTTAAATTGGTCGGCACGACCGAATTAAGGATCCCTGTATTGTTTTACTGTTAATGCAGGCCTCAAAGCAACAGAACGAACAACTGGCCATGGAACTAGAAGCCAGCCGAACACAGGTCGAATCTGTAAAGGCCGAATTAGAGCAAGTGAAGAGCTTTACTCGGGAGGCACATGGTGAGTATATCTGTTCTGCTGATCTTAGTATATTCCCATGCTTACGCGAGGGTACTATGTAGCAGCTGAATCAATAGGGCAATTAAAAAGAGATTTGGATGTAGCCCGAGAATCTTAGCGATATGCCGAGTCCCAGCAGGAGGCTGGCTGTCGTGTTTTGCAACGACACCTTGAAGAGAAGAACCGCCTTAAGGAGGAGAACAAACAGCAGGCCGAAGAAATTGAGAGCTTAAAGACTCAATTGGCCCAGGCCTAGGGAGAAAACCAGAAATTACATAGGGGCATGTTCGGTAAGTGTGATTCTAACATCAGAAGGTATTTCCTATGACTGAAGCATAACACGCATGCCGCGACTTATGTACAGGTCTCCTGTCTGGGCGACCCGAAGAAGAGATCGGATCCTACCAGGGAAGCCTTCTGAAAGAGCTGTCCGCCCTTCATGAGCGGGCTCGGAAGGCCATGAAGAGCATGGTGAAAGCATTGTGGCCCGCCGAGCAACCTCCGGTGGGGATGACCGAACTAGTCAATCTCTTCAAGGGAGCCCAAAGTAGGTTCGAGCTGTGGAAGACATCAGCTTGTCGAGAGGGAGCACGAGAGGAGTGGGCGATGATCAAGACCCGCTATACCGGACTTAACCCCGAGCGTATGGCTCAGGTTGGGCCAGTAGGGTCAGATGGACAAGAAGTGCCGCTCCACCTGGTATACGATCAGGTGATGCCTGCCGCCCGTCTCTCACAAGAAGATTGCTCCCTGGACACCATAATCGACAATCTCGATCGGCAGCCAGATGTATGATTATATGTAACTATGTACTAATAATCGAGGAATTGCTCCGGCTGTGTTGTAAACTTTGTCTTAAACGGCCATCGGCTTCGGCCTCCCTCGCTAAGAGCTTGGGAGTGCTCCTTGTAAATTATCACCCTAGGGGAGTGAATTATGTTCAGGGAACCAGGCAATCCGGCCATGTGGTGCGAACAGACAGAAAGCACACAGGGAGATATGTTATATTACTGCTTAGCGTAAGAAACATCTTCTGAAGAAAATAGTACCTCCATCGATACCTTTCCTCAGGGTGCTACGTAAATCGTAGGTTGAAGGCCGCATACTGTTAGTATGCGACTAAGGGCTTTTGTAAGAGAAGAAGCCCGAGTAATGGTCATGACGACCATAGTATTTTTAGTTGATTCCGTCGTAGCTGATCAATTGTCTGCTGAAGATAGCTAGCTTTTGGCTTCACCCGTCTGAGGTACGTGTCCGGATGACCCGGTCATAACAATCGCAGAGGTGCTCCCTTTACCCTCTAGCCGAACAATCGGGAACGTAGAGGGTAACCACAGGAGCGAGGCAACCCAGCTTGGCAAAGTCTTAGTTCGAATTGATGCATATGATGGCTTAAAAACGACAAGGGAAACGTGCATACACAATAAATGTGAATAAGTGCTTATAATATAAAAACATTGGCTTCGGAAAAGAAGCCCCCAGGTGCTGTGTTCGGATTTAACACTTAAGGGTGTAGGCCAAAAATCTTTAGTACAAGATCGGTTGAGCCGAACATAGAGTTGGGAGGAAAAAGAAAGAATTCAAACCTACCAAAAATCAAGGTGGGAGGGAAAGGAAATAAAGAAAAGAAAGAAAAGAGGAGGGTAAAGAGTATGATGACACTGGTCTAGCCGTAGAAGCGCCGAAGACGAGCTGCGTTCCATGGGTTTGGTTCAAGGCGGTTGTCCGGCGGATTCCAAAGACGATAAGCCCCTCCTGCGAGTACTTCATCAATTATGAAGGGGCCTTCCCATTTGGGCTTGAGTTTATGCTTCTGCTTCTCCGGGAGCCGTAGGACGAGTTCGCCCACGTTGTATGCTTGTGCCCTGACCTCCCTGCTCTGGTAACGTCGGGCCGGCTGTTGGTAAAAGGTAGAACGGGCCCGAGCTATGTCGCGCTCCTCTTCCAAGGCGTGCAAGTCGTCTTGCCGATCTAACTCGGCCTCCCTTTCTTCATACATGCGCACCCTTGGTTCGTCGTGAATAATATCACAAGGAAGGACCGCTTCTGCCCCATAGACCATGAAAAACGGTGTGTATCCCGTTGATCTATTCGGGGTGTTGCGTAGGCCCCATAGAACGGAGTCGAGCTCCTCCACCCAATGACAGTCGGACTCTTGAAGAGACCGGACCAAACGTGGCTTAATGCCGCTCATAATGATGCCGTTTGCTCGTTCGACTTGTCAATTGGTCTGCGGGTGATAAACTGATGCGTAATCGAGCTTGATGCCCATCTTTGCGCACCAATCTTTGACCTCTTGGGCCTTGAAATTGGACCCGTTGTCAGTTATTATACTATGTGGAACACCGTAACGGTGTACCACGCCGGATATAAAGTCGATTATTGGTCCGGACTTGGCTGATTTAACAGGTTTTGCCTCTATCCATTTGGTGAACTTGTCCACCATGACCAGTAGGTATTTATTCTTCTTGGTCCCCCCTTTAAGTGGTCCGACCATATCCAGCCCCCAGACCGCGAAGGGCCAGGTAATCGGAATAGTCCGAAGAGCTGTTGGGGGCATGTGACTGTGATTTGCAAAAAGTTGACACCCCACGCAATATTTTACAAGTGACTGGGCGTCCGCTCGAGCTGTGGGCCAGAAAAACCCAGCCCGGAAGGCCTTGCTTACTAAGGCTCTTGTTGTGGCGTGATGACCGCCCATCCCTGCGTGGACTTCGGCTAAGAGCTGCCACCCTTCTTCCTCAGATATGCACCGCTGTAGTATTTCAGTGGTGCTCTTCTTGTATAACTCACCTTCGTGTACCTTGTAGGCTTTGGAGCGCCGAACTATGCGCCGTGCCTCCGTCTGATCGTCGGGGAGTTCTTTGTGAAGAATGTAGGCGAGGAAGGGCTCGGTACATGGCGCGATTACTGCCATGACCTCGTGAGCCGAGGGCGTTTCGTCCATTACGGAGCCGCCGATGATTTGATCGTCTGGTTCGTTTACAGGGGGAGCAACCTCGTCTGCACTGGTTAGATCGGCGCCCTTGTGATGGTCCTGCCAAACCACGGATGGCTTAAAGAGCCGTTCCCGGAAAGTGTTTGGTGGGACAGGGTCGCATTTGGCCCCCATGCGAACCAGTATGTCGGCAGCTTGGTTGTCGTCTCTAGCGACGTGGTGAAATTCCAGCCCCTCGAACCGTGCGGATATCTTGAGGACAGCGTTTCTGTATGTCGCCATCTTCGGATTCTTGGCATCAAACTCGCCGTTGATTTGAGAGATGGCCAGGTTGGAGTCTCCCCGTACCTCCAGTCATTGTATGCCCATTGAGGCTGCCATCCGAAGACCGTGCAAGAGGGCTTCGTATTCGGCTACATTGTTGGAGTCGGCATACATGATCTGCAACATGTATCGAACGATGTCGCCTGTGGGGGATGTGAGAATAACTCCAGCCCCCAGTCCGGCCAAAGTTTTGGATCCATCGAAGTACATCGTCCAATGGGAGTATGTACTATATTCTCTGGGGTGCTCGGCCTCTGTCCATTCGGCGAGGAAATCTGCCAACACCTGAGATTTAATAGCTCGTCGTGGTTTGTAGGTAATTTCAAAAGGAAGGAGCTTAATGGCCCATTTGGCTATGCGGCCGGTGGCATCCCTGTTGTTGATTATATCATTCAGGGGTACTTCGGATGCCACCGTGACCGAACACCTTGGAAGTAGTGTCTTAGTTTCTGTGATGCCATAAATACTGTATAGGCTATCTTCTGGTAGTGCGGGTATCTGGACTTGCATTGCGTTAGTACTTCTGACACGTAATAGACCAGTTTCTGTATCCGGAATTTGTGTCCCTCCTCCTCTCGTTCGACGACGAGCACTGCGCTAACGACTTGGTTGGTGGCCGATATGTATAATAACATGGGCTCACCCGCGCCTGGTGCTGTGAGTATGGGATTGCTTGCCAGGAGTGTCTTGATTTCTTCTAACGCAGCCTTTGCTTCATCGGTCCATTCGAAATTCTTGGTCCGTTTCAACAATTTATAGAGCGGTAAAGCCTTTTCACCGAGGCGGGAGATAAAGCGACTTAACGCCGCCACACAACCAGCCAACCTTTGGACATGCTTTAGCTCTGTGGGAACTGCAAGTTCTGATAAGGCACGGATCTTGGCCGGATTCGCTTCTATTCCTCTATGGGAAACGATGAATCCGAGCAGTTTACCAGCGGTAACTCCGAATACACACTTCTCCAGATTGAGTCGTATATCGTATTTGTGTAGGCTGGCAAAGGTTTGCCTTAGGTCGTCAATCAAATGGATGACGTGTTTGGTTTTAATGACCACATCGTCAACGTATGCCTCGACTGTTTTGCCAACCTGTTTTTCGAGACAGGTCTGGATCATGCGCTGGTATGTAGCCCCAGCGTTCTTTAGCCCGAAAGGCATTGTGTTGAAGCAGAATGGGCCGTATGGGGTGATGAATGCGGTTGCAGCTTGGTCGGATTCCTTCATTTTGATATGATGGTATCCGGAGTAAGCGTCGAGGAAACACAGTGAATCGTGTCCGGCTATGGCGTCGATGATCTGGTCTATCCGTGGTAGGGGGAAAGGGTCCTTGGGGCAGGCCTTGTTATGGTCTTTGAAGTCGACGCACAGCCGCCAGGATTTGTATTTCTTTGGTACCATCACCAGATTTGCCAACCATTCAGGATGCTTAATATCCCGAATGAATCCGGCCTCTAGCAGATTGGCTAATTCTTCACCCATAGCTTGTCGTTTGGGCTCGAAAAAGCGGCGCAGAGTCTGCTTGACGGGCTTGAAGCCTTCGATGATATTAAGATTATGTTCTGCTAGCCGCCGCGGGATTCCGGGCATATCAGAAGGGTGCCAGGCGAAGATATCCCAATTTTCTCGTAAGAATGTCCGCATCGCTTCGTCCATTACGGGATCGAGCTGAGCTCCGATGGACGCTGTCTTGTTGGGGTCCGTCGGGTGCACCTGAAATTTAATGATTTCCTTTGCCGGTTTAAAGGACGTTAGTTTGGGCCTTTTGCTGAGGATCACATCGTCCTAGTTTACCGTTGACTGAAGTGCGGTCAGTTCTTCTGCAGCAAAGGTCTCAGCTAGAGCCTCGAGGGCGAGTGCTGCTGTTTTGTTTTCGGCCCGAAGGGCTATATTCGGGTCACTGGAGGTTGTTATCACCCCGTTTGGTCCTGGCATCTTAAGTTTCATATACCCGTAATGTGGTATAGCCTGGAATTTTGTGAAGGCGTCACGTTCCAACAAGGCGTGGTAGCCGCTGGGGAAGGGCACGATATGGAAGAGGAGTTATTCGGATCGGTTGTTTTCGGGCGTGCCGAACACAACGTCCAGGACGATACGTCCTGAACAGCGCACCTCTTTCCCCGGGATGATTCCCCGGAAAGTTGTGTTGCTATGCTCGATGCGAGATCGGTCGAATTGCATTTTTTCTAGGGTGTCTTCGTAGATCAGGTTTAAACCACTGCCGCCGTCCATCAGCACCTTGTGTAACCTGAAGCCATCAACGATGGGGTTCAGGACTAGTGCGGCCAGTGAATGACCGGGAAGAATGGCTGGTCGGTAAGTATCTGCGAAGGTAATGGGTATATCTGCCCATGCACTTGTTGCGGCCACATGGTATACCTGCTCGAGATCTTTAAGAGCTCTTTTCCTCCTGTTCCTCGAGGGGAACGTTTCCTAGATCGTCAGGATTTCGGCATTGTATTCGGGTGGCGACGTAGAGCGCCTGTTCGGCAGTATTGCCTCAAGAATGGCTTCACCGCTTTTTGCTATCTGCCTGACGACCCAGCAAGCTCTAAGGCTGTGAGTCGGAGCTATGTTCAGCAATAGGGAGTGTATAGGGCAAGGTTTATCTAGTAGTCCATCAAGGACGGTACTGACCCCTGACAGGGGCCTGTTTCTCTTTTCGGCGGGTTCGAGTCTGGCTGGCCGCTTTGGAGGTATCCTCTTTTTCCGATCTCCTCTAGGGTAGTCGGTAAAGGCTGGTTCCAAAAACAGCCGTTCGTCTTGCCAAGCGCTTTCCATGGCACAATACTTCTGTACCAAGACTGACAGCTCGGTGAAGTCACGAATGTGCCGACGAGCCAGGGCATTGAGAATCCCTTTGTCATGGTAGTTGCGATTAAAGGTTGCCATTATCTCTTGATCATAGAGGCCCCGTACTTTATTTCTAGCGAGGAGGAGTCTGGCCCAGTAATGATGAACTGACTCTCCTGGTTACTGTATAATGTCTGGTAAGTCCGAAGACTTGGGCTCTGCTGCGATGCTTGAGTGATCGGCTTGGGAGGTGGGTGGGAAAAGATTTGACTCCACGCCACGGTGAGAGTTCGGAATCATGGACTCCGAACTATGTGATAAATCAGGGACCAATACCGGTTTGTTTCCGGAGCGAACTCCAGAGTCTGGATTATAGGCGAGGTCTCGATGATCGGAGACTGGGGTATAAACCGTTTTTAATTCCGGTCGCTGGGGGGACGAGCCCCCAGCCGAACACTCAACGGTGGCGACTAGGTGGGTGAACATGGGGATGTGAATTTCCCTATCGTCGGGTTTAAGCCCGAGCCGGTCATAGACCGGGATCTGGTCATCAGCCCTACGCATGGTCTCGATCTGATCAAACAATTCGTTCAGAAACGAGGCGATGGTAGGATGCGTGTCGCTGAAGCGAGTGGGGTCAGTATGTGGCGTCGCAGTTCCGGAGTCGCGCGAAAGCGGACCCGGGTCCTGTTTAGCCATGGTGGATCCGGTCACAATGATCGGATCGGGTGGTCCAGACAGCCCGGGGATAGCGACCTCATCATCGGAGGCGAGGCCCGCTGTCTTCGGCGCCGTGGCGTCGGGATCTGTGGGCTCCTCCGTAGGAGTCGAGGGTTTTTTCAAGACGAGCTCTCCCCGTGAATCAGCGGCGAAGTCTAGGGTTCCGAACCTGATCCCTTGATCGGGGGAGAAGTTTCCGATCTGGCCAAGGTGGCCGATCGGGTAAGCGTGCGACGAGATGTCGCCGCTTGCGAGGATCTGATACGGGGAGAGAACCCCCTGTGTGCAGATCTCGTTGCTTGTGACAAGGCAAGCCATCGATTCCTTTGGCGACGACAGCGGAACTCTCAATGAAAGCACCAATGTCCGTGTCAAAACCGGCGGATCTCGGGTAGGGGGTCCCGAGCTGTGAGACTAGAATCGATGGTAGTAGGAGACGAAGGGGACAGTGTTTTACCCAGGTTCGGGATCTCCTATGGAGGTAATACCCTACGTCCTGCTTGATTATATTGATGATATAGGTGTTACAGAGTTGATCTACCACGAGATCGTATGACTAAAACCCTAGATGAGTTCTGTTGGCCTACAACCCAAAACCCTCCGGCTTATATAAACGCCGAGGGTACCTAGGGTTTACACATAGTCAGTTGCACATTAAAGGGAAAAAACATGCCTATCTACTGTCGACAACTTGGAGGACACGCCATGGCTCCTCGAAACTTCCACACTGGCGACGGGGCCCCTGATCACCCAATGCTCATCCAGTGGCCCACATAGTCCGGCCTATGAGAAACAGGTCGGCTATCCGAGGACCCCTTAAACCAGGACTCCCTCACCGGGTATTAAACAAAGTTTCCAAGTTGCAACATAACCGCGGGCACGGCTTTCCGAAAGATTTAACCCTACAGGGGTGCTCCAACTCATCCATCACAAACTAACCAAACACCGCGTTGGAATTCCTCAACCACGGAATCACCCGTAGTATTCGCGGAATCCCGATGGAAAATCTCAACTTCGAGATAGCCCAAAGTGTCGTCAAAATCCCGCGCACAAGATGTTCGAGAAAGGTAAAACAGATCCAGCAAGGCCGCCCGACGTGTCGACGAACCCGATAGGAGCTGCGTATCTCGTTCTCAGGACACGACAGATAAGCGAAGCGTACAGTGGCCTGATTGACATCTCCCGAGTTGCCCCGGGTTGGCCCCGCATGATGCTCTAGTTTGGACCAGCACCAGCAACACTGGCCCCCTGTATTAGGTTGAATAACGAACCTCGGGTAGTGCTAACTCCCTATGCGTCAAATTAATTATCAGAATTATTATGTTGGGAAAATGTAGTACCAAAGTTGGGCCTTGCGAGACAAGTTTTATCCTAAAACGAAAATCAAGGGGGTCCCCATAATATCCCCGAGCATGTAGGAGCGCTCAACATGGAACATAACACCGGTTCACAAGTAACTAGGGCGGCAAGAGTGGAAGAAAACACCGAGCAAAAGGCCAAGCCTTCCACCCTTTACCAAGTATATATGTGCATTAAATTAAATAGCAAAAATATTGTGATATAACAAAAGAATATCCATGTTCACACATGGAACAACTTGCACCTGCAATTAGCAACGCTATAAGAAGGGCTGAGCAAGCGGTAACATAGCCAAACAATGGTTTGCTGGGATGTGGAGGGGTTAGAGGCTTATCATGGCATTTGGGAGGCTTGACAAACAAGTGGTAGGTAGCGAGACAAGCGATAGAAACAAGACATCTAGCATAGCAATGATAGTAATGGTATCCAGGGAAATGATCATCTTGCCTGAGATCCCGCTTGGAAGAAGAACGAATCCGTGAAGAAGATGAGCCAACGTAGTCGAACGAATCCTCACACTCCGAACGCTTTTGGAACTCTAGCGAGAAAAGCAAAACCGGAGAGAAACAATCAACAAATGATAAACACCACAACCTATGGATGACATGATGCGCAAACAAATATGATGCATGTTCGGTTTATTTATGCATGGCATGGCAAGCAGAACAATCAAACACTACAAATTAAGTGAAGTTCAATATGCAACGAGTTGCATATTGACGAAACTCCACATTCGAATTATTTAGTTCACTCTCTTTTACGTACTCATCAATATTAAATGTTGTTTAACATGGGTGGTCATGGCCTAAGGTGAAGATGGAATTAGAGCAATTTTAAATGGAGAGGGAGAACATACATACAACAAAATAATAACTCTCCATATTATGAGAAATGTGGTTAATGTTGTTTAACTAAACAATCATTTTAAATGTTGTTTTATCATGGCAAGAGGTGAAGGATGAACAACTACATCATCTAGGCTTTTTAAATGAGGCCGAAAGCAACATATAGCATTTCCAAAACAACCTCATATGCAAATTAAAAATTTGGTCCAGATCTGTCCTACCGCAATTTTACATTTATTAAACATGAAAATAAAGTGGACCATGTGATTCTACACGTTTTTCTAAGCAAGTTACATATGTGGATCATTAAATTCGGAGCTACGGTTATTTAGATATGAAATAAATCATTTTAACATCGCATTTACGCAAATTAATGCAAACAGCAAGTTTAAACATTTTTAACATGCATGAAAGTTGTAAATTATTAATCTACACAAAATTTTGAACATTTTACATATATAAATTATTTTGATCCGATGCATGGTTGGTGAGTTATTAAATGTATGAAGTATGAGGGTTTTTCTGCCAAACTGTTATTTACTGGATAATAGATAATTCACCGAATATAAAAAAAACAGTCTTGGGCCGAATCTGAATTGGTCCACTATGCACAGGGTAGCTAAACAGTGCTCGAGCGAGGAATAGAAAGGCATTGCTCACATTGGTTCCTGGATCCGACGATGCAGCGGGCGAAGCTAGGCTGTTTGGTTCGAGGGACGGCAAGATCCCACTGGATGATGCGGTCCCTTGATGGAGAGGTGGATGGCGGGGTGCAGGTGCTCGGTTGGTTCGCAGGATGCCGCCAAGCAGGGTCATCGCGGTCCCGACGCTGAGCTGGGCTGGGCCTTCGAAGCGGGCCGGCTGGGCCGCGAGGCAGCACTCGCCCACGCGGGCGCTCGTGACTCCCTCATGCTCCCGCACGGGGCAGGCGGCCATGGCGGCAGGAACTGCAGTGGCACCGGCGCGCGACGTGCGGCGTCCAGGGAGGCTTGCGGACGACCGGAATGGATGGATCTGGGCATGGGGAAGCCGGATCCGGGCGCGGACGAAGGTCCCGGCGATTCCGTCGATGGGGTTTGAGGCGGCGACCATGGCGCCATGGGAGGTTCCTACGAGAAGAAAAGAGAGGGAGCGAAGAGATTAGAGGAAGAAGGGAAAGCACAGAAGGAAGGAGAGGGAGGAGGGGGTCCGGCAGGCTCGACCTGCTTGTCGCCGGCGAGGTCCGGCGAGGCTGCGTGTGACCGGTCGGCAGCGGCGGGGTCGGGCGCGAGGCAAGGGCAGCCATGGGAGGTTCTCGGGCGCGGGGCGGGCGAGCTCGGGCCCGAGCAGGCGGCGGTGGGCTCGGTCAGGCCCCGAGAGGGCCAGACCCGGGCCACGGTGGCTGGAGGCATGGGGAGGACAGATTGCGGCCTCTGACTGGCTAGGAGTGGTGGCGCGGTGGAATCTGACGCGACAAGTGTCGGCTGGCGGCTGGCTTGGCATGGAAAACGATGGAGCGGCGGTGGCTATGAGGTGGTGGGCTGCGGCTGAGGGTTAGGGGTAGGTTTAGGGCTAGGTTTTGTTTAGGAATGTCCAAAAATGGACTAGAGGGGGTCTATATATAGCAAGGGGGCTAGGGTTAGGGTTTTTTTGCACCGTTTTGACCCTCCGATCGCGATGGGACGGTCCGGTCGGAGTGGCAGGTTAGGATGGGCTGGTTGGGCTGTGTAGATAGGCTAGGTGGGGAAGAGAGGGAAGATTTGTGGCCCGTGACAAGTTTTGGAAAACCGAAAACGTCCGACAAATAAACCGATGACGGTGCCGCTACGGTCGACCGTTCGGGTATCAAACGACCTTGGAATGCGACGAAATTTGGCAGGCGGTCTACCTACACCATTTCAAGACTGCACGCCAACTTTCAACCCATTCAGAGAATATTTTATACGCACTTTTAAAAACGATATTTTTAATTATGTCGCGGGCGCATGCGTGTGTGGTTGGTCTCGAAACGGTCGACGACACAAACGGAGAGAACCGACAACTACGACGGATGCAAGTTTTGAAAAATGACCGCAACGGAGTGCCGATGCAATACGGATGATGCGAATGATGCGATGACAAATGCGACAACCAAACGAATCACACGATGACAACAGAATAAAAGGGGAATCTTCTGGAGCGTCGGTCCCGGGCTGTTACAGATGAGGGGGGATTCCCTGGCGCACGAGGACAACTTGCTACAGCTGGATGCGAGCCATAGGACAGGGTTGTTGGGCAGAGCATCAGTTTTGCATGTCAACAGCGTGGTCACCACGCCAGTTCATGTCCATGGCAACTTTTTGGTCGGCCAATGATGTCTGGCGTGTGAGGCACGCATGGAAAAGGTCTGTGGTAAATTTGCAAAGGAAATGGAGCTGGGTGTGGTTGGTTTCTACCGTGGGTAAGTTTGTAGCAGCAAGCTTGGGGCTCATCGAAAGTGTTTTTACTATAGGACTCTGGGAACAAAACTTTGTATAGTGGCCTCAAGTATGGAAGGACTACATGTCCACCAAGCTTTAGATCAGGGAGATAAAAGGGCAAGGTACTTGTAGTACAAAGCAGCATTTGCTGCCAAAATCTAGGTTTAGATGGTTTGCACATATTTTTTATATGAGCATGCCGTCTTTGGGTTTGGTAATATGCATTAGCATACTAGAGGTGTTGTGGAAGGACTTGGGGGCATTTGCATGATTAGAATAATGGGAGAGAGGTGCTGCCATGGTAAAAAGAGAGGGAAAGTGAGGGAGTTACCCCCCAAATAATTGATCAGAGGCCATGGCAAAGTTACTCGATGTAGAAGGGGGTTAGAACATACTATGGTAAAAAGTTGGAGGCAGGAGGAATCTTTTTGGGTCAACTTTTCTTGTCCACAAGCTTATGGCTAAAGGTGTTTGATGCTGTCCCAGGGCATCTAGGGGTATCCAATGGCCCTGAGATTTACCAGGGGTAAATGGTAAGTCCATTTGGCCCTGATAAAAAGTTTTCAGCTCATTTGAAGAAAGTTGATAATGCAAACTTGGTAAACAAAATCAACAAAATCAACTTTTTGTAGATCTAGTCATGCAAAACTATTATCCTTGATGCTTCACTTGGTGTGGTGGCATCATTTGGTGATTAGAGCATGCCCATAAAGTTTGGGGTCAATTGGAGAAATTTGACAATGTAAAGTTGCTCAAATTTGATTCTAGACAGAGAGGCTTTTGGGGAATTTTGTTCAACCAAAACTATTTTGATTGAGATGAAACTTGGCAAGATGATCACATATGGCATATGTGACATGCTAGAATTTCCTTGGATTTATTTGAGAATATTTCTTGTAGAGATATTTCAAATACTTGAAATATGCAAAAAAGGTTTTGGAGGGTTTTGTCCAATATTTTGAACATGACCATGTGTTGAAACTCATATATATGGAAAATATATGTCCACTGAGTTTCCCTAATTTTTCTCAAATATTTTTAAAGCATAAAAATAATTTTTCCCTATAAAAGACCATTTCTGGCCTTAAGAAAAAGCCTTTAAATAAAATATGGAAATAATCTTTAAAAATAATATTTAGTGGTTTTGGGAAGTCTTATATAGAATAGGTTCCAAATATAGTTTTTCAAAGAATTTAAATACCCTAATTTAAGGACTTGTAGTTCAAGCCTCAATTCAGAAGGTTTTGAAAGCCTAAATGAAACAAAAGCTTTGGGCCAAAATATTATTTTATAAAATTAGTTTTATGTCCTATACACATAGCAGGATCATTGGGCAAAGCTTTGGATCAAGGAGGTGAGTCTAGAGAGTAGGAGGAATTTTATGAGTTAGAGCACAAGCAAGCAAACAGCAATCAACAATCAAGTCAAGCATCACAAGCACACAAAAAAGTTTCTGTTGGCCCTAGTTTTTGAGTCATGTCAATTTAGTCATGAGGCAAAACACAGGGTGTGACACAAAGCCACCGTTCATCATTGTCTAGATCATTGCACAACCTGGTACACTGCGCTAGAGTCATTCATTTAGAATCATATTGTTTTATGTCGAGTTGTAAGTAAATAAAAGTTTGATGATCATCATTATTAGAGCACTATCCCAGTGAGGAAAGGATGATGGAGACGATGATTCCCCCATAAGTCGGGATGAGACTACAGATGGAAAATAAAATTAAAAAAGGGAGAAGAAATGGGGGTGGCGAAAAAAATAGAAAAACACCATGAAAAAAAAAGAAATGAGAGAAAAGAGAGAAGGGTTAGTGTTACTGTCCATTTACCACACTTGTGACTCAAAGTGGCACCATGTTCTTCATATAGACAGTCTCCTAAGTTTTCATTTCTCATATGCTAGTGGGAATTTTTCATTATAGAACTTGGCTTGTATATTCCGATGACGGGCTTCCTCACATGCCCGAGGTCTTCATGAGCAAGCAAGTTGGATTCACACCCACTTAGCTTCTGTTGAGCTTTCATACACTTACAGCTCTAGTGCATCTGTTGCATGGCAATCCCTACTCATCGCATTGATATCGATTGATGGGCATCTCCATAGCCCATTGATCCACCTAGTTGATGCGAGACTTTCTTTTCCACTTTGACTCCTTTGATATCTACCACAATGCTCTCTTCCACCAATATGCTATATCCATGGTTCACGTTCATGTATTGCATGAAGTTGAAAATGCTTAAGTGTGTTAGAAGTACGATCCAATTGCCTGGTTTGACACCGGAGCGCTCATGATTTATACCTATGCGGTGAATATGGATTCATGACATTCTTAATATCATAAAATGAGTAGGGATAACATTCTTTAGGGATCGTATAGTTTGAAAAGTGACAATTATGTTATTTAAGCTTATGGATATTATTATGTTGATATCAATTACTTCATCGTTTCTCAATGATCATACTTAAAAAGAGATCACATGTTGGGTAGCATGTCACATCAAACATTCTGTTTTTATCATTTGTCGGCGTTCTAGGACCGGGGGTACCCAGACATGCGTGCCTGCGGCCCAGCGCGTGGCCCACCTCGAAGGCCCGGTACGGCCCAACAACAAGCCCCCCAAGTCAAGGCCCTCACGAGAGCCCCCGCCTCATGAGAAGGACAACGCCAAGACCTCCGGAGGAGTGGCACCCCCTCAGGCTGCCTCCCGAGGAGCGGAGATTCCTATGCAAGTACCCAGCCTCCCGAGGCCGGGGTGACGTGTGTTCTAACGGCAGAGCCTGGCGGGCGCCAACGGGCGCAGAAGGAGGACAGTTTCCTCTTTCGTGATAAGGAGGAAAGGACGTACGCAGGTTCCCAAGGAACCCCCCAAAGGTTTCCTTCCAAGTGCAAGAGGACCGAGACTACGAGCTCGGCAGGCCGGATGTCATCGCCGAGCCCACCGCTGCGTCACACCCAGAAGCTTTGCAGGCGAAGACCACCTTTAGTCAGGATAGGATGTACTTCTTGTCCCCTTTCAAATTCGGCCGTTGTGGGATCCCTTCCTGCCTGTGCGATAAGGGAAGAGGACCGTGGCCCCTATAAAAGAAGGACAAGCTCCCACCTGGGAGGGGGGATCGAGTTCATAACCACCAAGAGCCCTCGTGAGGCCACCCAACCACTGTACTAGTTCATCCTCAGCCTCCTGATGAGGCCTATCCATCACAAAGCAGGAGTAGGGTTTTACACCGCAAGGTGGCCCGAACCTAGGTAAATATCTGAGTCCATCTCCTTCCCCGCTCACACTTATTCGACGCAGCTAGGCCGTAGGGTCACAGGCTTGAGACTTCGAGCCGATTGAGATCTTCGCACATGCCCCAATGTTCGAACCTTGTTTGGTTTTGCGGAGCCCCGATTCCGACATTTAGCGCGCCAGGTAGGGGCGTGTCAAAATCTTTCTCCGGTTTCACCCCGTCTCAACTCCGTCGCTCCCATGGCCGACGCCCGCCGAGTTCGTGCCGAGCGCCGCGCCGCTCCATCTCTCCAGCAGCCAAGGCTGCCACCGGCCCGGCTGCTCAAGAGGAGTAGGACTCGTCGCTGCCACCCTTCGTGCAGCGCGACGGCTACACCGCCACTCCGTCCCCTGTTCCTGCCACGGCATCCTCCTCCCACTCCCGCCGCGGACCGGCGAACGCACCGACTGCGCTGCTCAGGGCGCGCGAGCTGCCGCGTTACCGCCCCACCAACAACCGCTACGAAGACTGGCTTGGCCGCATAGTCGAGCTCCTCGACGCCGCCGGCGAAGCCCCGGCGCCCTCCCACTCGCTTCGTCCCCAGCCCTTCCAGGCGGGCGACATGGCCCACGGCGCGCCCCCTCCTCCGTCCCTGCAAAGCGCCGACCTCGAGCCCATGCACGAAGTCCGCCCCCGGGACCAGCCACGCGCGGCACCAGCACGTGCACGAGACGAGGCGAGCTGCCAGGTGGTGCCGCGGCCGCAAGGTGACGCGTGGGCGCTCCGCCCGCCGCAGCGCCATCATCAGGGCCGTGCACCGCTGGAGGTTGCGGCGGACGGACGTCAAGACCAGGCTCCTCCCGTCCATGCTATGCCTGAGAGCGAAGCGGCCTGCCACGCCTTCACCTCGGAGCTGCGCCGCAGCGTCTAGCCCAGCAAGTTCAAGCCGGACCTCCCTCCGCGCTACGACGGCACCGCCGACCCCGCAGAGTTCCTTCAGCTGTACTCGCTGAGCATCGAGGCGACAGGTGGCGGAGATAAGGTCATGGCGAACTGGTTCCTCATGGCTCTAAAGGATGGCGCACGCTCCTGGCTCCTGAACCTCCCGAAGGAATCGATCTCCTCCTGGGACGAACTTCGCGAGCGTTTCACTGCCAACTTCTAGGGCACCCGGGACCGCCGCCCAACGGTGAGCGACCTGCGGCGCGTGAAGCAGCAGGAGGGAGAGACCCTGCACAAGTACATACAGCGTTTCACGAGCGTCCGCCTCAAGATCCAGAAGGCGTCGGATGAAGCCATCATCTCGGCGTTCACTGATGGCGTCAGGGACCTCAGGATGAGAGAGGAGCTCGCCATCCACGATGACCCGTGCTCTGCCCTGGAAATGTTCAACTTGGCGAACAAGTGCGCGAAGGCCGAGGCGGGCCGCCTTTCCCTCCGTGAGCTTTCGGAGGCAGACCATGAAAACAAGAAGGCCAAGTCCAAGGAGGTGAAACGCAAGAAACCCACCGTTCTGGCAGCTGAGCCCAAGGCAAAGCACGGTCGAGACCAGGAAGAACCCCTCAAGAGCAATCGCCCGTTCTGCATTTTCCACTACACCAACACCCACAGCACCAGCGACTGCCAAGAGCTTAGGGAGATCCATGACGAGCGCCTCGATCGCCGCCCCGAGCGCGTAACCGTGGTTACGGCCGTGGAGGAGGCCGCAGCGGGGGCCGTCGGGACAACCGCGACTCACGATAGGACTGGCGCAACCAGCCTCGCGATGACCACTGGCGTGGCGAGCCTCGTGGCGGACCCTGGCGCGATCAGCCCCCCGAGGCCCGTCCTCGGGACAAGGCCGGCCTTCCTCCGCTGCCGCAACCACTAAGAAGGAACGAAGATGAACGGCGGGATGATGGGGCTGGGGGCTTCCAGGAGCCCCGTGCGGTAGCCTGCATCCTGGGCGGGGCTCAAGCCCCAGCCTCACACCGCATCTTCAAGCAGTTCTGTCGCGAGGTGAACGCCGCCCTCCCGAAGCTCGAGGCCACGTGTCCCCTCAAGTGGTCGAAGTGGGCCATCACCTTCGACTCCAAGGACCAACTCAAGTGCTCAGCCGCCGCAGGCGCGCTCCCTTTGCTCTGCACACCCACCATCAGCAATGTCCTCGTAACCAAGACCCTCATAGACGGCGGCGCCGGGCTCAATGTTCTCTCTGTCGAGACTTTCGAGACGCTCCAGGTGCCCTATGACCAGCTCATGACGAAGAAGCCCTTCTCAGGAGTGACCGACGGCTCCACCATACCCCTTGGGCAGGTGCGCCTCCCAGTCACCTTCGACAGGCGCGACAACTACCGCATCGAGTTCATCGACTTCGACGTTGCTCACATCGGCCTCCCATACAACGCCATCCTTGGGTACCCTGCCCTCGCCAAGTTCATGGCGGAAGTCAACCATGGCTACAACGTCTTCAAGATGCCAGGGTGCAGTGGCGTCATCACGGTCGCCTGCGACGAGAAGGATGCAGTCTGCTCCCTCGAACGTGCCTACCAGGCCGCGGCGGCCGAAAAATCTGACGACGAGGGCGACGTCTTGCCTCCCGAGGACACCTGCAAGAAGCAGAAGCAGCTCCTCCCCAAGAGCCGCCACGGGGCTGGGACCACCACCGCTGGCGCCTCAGGCCCTGCGTCCGCCACTGGGGCGCCTCTCCCTCTCGCATAGGAAGGCGCGCCCGGCACCTCCCTCAGGGCAGGCTCGGGGGCTTCCACCTTAAAAGCTATCGACATGACCGATGCGACGGGGGAGGTGCTCGGGCACCACTCGGAGGCGTGCTTCGATGCGCGCCCCCACAAGAAAGAAGCAAGGAGCGAGGCGCCAGGAACAAGAGAGTTCATCACCAACGCGACCAAGGACCTTCAGGCGGCGCATGCCCTACGCGGTGAGCACCGCCCTGCGCCGCCCGGTGCGGCAGTCGTCCCCGACAGTAGGCTGGACGTCTGCGTCAACATCCCGGGCCTCAACAGGGCCTCATCGCAGGGCCTCTTCTGGCCATCGCCTGTCGAACGCAGCGGGGGCTTCCCCTGCAGCTACATCCACATGCCCTTCGGCCTCGGGAATGCGGGCGCTACGTTCCAGCGCCTCATGCAGGCTGCCCATGCGTCTCATGAGGCCCGACGCCGCGAGGATCTTCCGGAGATCCCAGACCCTCGCGGGCCCATCGAGCCTCCGGAGCACTCAAGCTCGTGATGATCCAGCTTTGACAACTACCCGAACGCTTCAGTAGCAACGATGCCAGGTGACTTTTGGTTTGTTCAATTGAGGCCGCCCCTCGGGATGCACCATCCTCAAGCTGCTAGGGCCCGCCCCCACAGCTGTATCGTTTTGCGCATGCACCAGACTGATTTTGCATTTTATGAATTTCCTAAGTATTCCAACTGCATGACCGGTGCTTCGTCACCATGAATGTCGCCGTGCCCTTACAACCCCGCCTTCGACCGCCTCATGATTACGGGCTTGCACGGCGTCTGTGCTCGGGTCTGTCGTTGCAGCGTTGATAAATCCAAGCGGCTGAGCTCTGTCTCGCGGGCCAACCCCGTGTACATCACCTCGCCGAGGCCCTTGGTGCTTGTCCTCGCGTGAGCTAATCGAGTGTGGGTGAGTCAGGGCGCGCGACCCGGTTCCAATAACTGCTGTTCGGCGCTTCGCCGTCATGGGAGCCACGCACCGGGTGTCTTTTCTCGGGTTTGTCGCATGAGAAGACTGGGCACGACGTCTGTGCTCGGGTCCGTCCCTGCAGCGTCGATAAACCCAACGGCTGAGCTCTGTCTGGCGGGCTGGTTCTGCACACTCACCTGCTGGGGTTGTTGGTGTTTGGCCTTCTCATGCGATGGCCTCCGGAGATTCATTCGGCGCAGGTTACCCACACCCCACAGGTCTTACAACCGCGCCTCGCACTATAAAAATTCAGGCGCAACCTGCCTTTGAGGTAGGGTCTCATGAGTCTCGCGCTGGCTCATGGGTGCCCAGATACACCTCCCCAGTTCAGCCGTGCAAGCCACGAGTGCGAACTTAAAGGGTTGTACACGCCCGAAGACTCTGACACAGAGCTCCCTTCCCACGCCCAAGTGGAAGCCCCATGCTTCGCGCTGGCGGACGACACTGTCGCTTAGCGGCTATGCCCACGCCCAGTGGAAGCCCCATGCTCCGCGCTGGGGGATAAACAACTGTGGGCGCCCTAGCGGTTGCACCAACCTGAAGATGGCCTCCCGGCTCTTCGCACAGCCCCGTCACGCAGCGTTCCCCTGGGATGCACGCGTGAGGGGGCTGGCCGGGGGCTACGCTCAGGACAGACCTGGCGTGAGTCGCCTCACCAGGTTCTGGTACCTAGTCTTCTCGCGTCCCTCCCTGGTACAAGCTGGAACAAGTGCGCGAAGGCCGAGGCGGGCCGCCTTTCCCTCTGTGAGCTTTCGGAGGCAGACCATGAAGACAAGAAGGCCAAGTCCAAGGAGGTAAAACGCAAGAAACCCACCGTTCTGGCAGCCGAGCCCATGGCAAAGCGCGGTCGAGACCAGGAAGAACCCCTCAAGAGCAATCGCCCGTTCTGCATTTTCCACTACACCAACACCCACAGCACCAGCGACTGCCAAGAGCTCAGGGAGATCCGTGACGAGCGCCTCGATCGCCGCCCCGAGCGCGTAACCGTGGTTACGGCCATGGAGGAGGCCGCAGCGGGGGCCGTCGGGACAACCGGGATTCACGACAGGACTGGCGCAACCAACCTCGCGATGACCACTAGTGTGGCGAGCCTCGTGGCGGACCCTGGCGCGATCAGCCCCGGGAGGCCCGTCCTCGGGACAGGGCCGGCCTTCCTCCGCTGCCGCCACCACTAAGAAGGAACGAAGACGACCGGCGGGATGATGGGGCTGGGGGCTTCCAGGAGCCCCGTGCGGTAGCCTGCATCCTGGGTGGGGCTCAAGCCCCAGCCTCACACCGCATCTTCAAGCAGTTCTCTCGCGAGGTGATCGCCACCCTCCCGAAGCTCGAGGCCACGCGTCTCCTCAAGTGGTCGAAGTGGGCCATCACCTTTGACTCCAAGGACCAACTCAAGTGCTCAGCCGCAGCAGGCGCGCTCCCTTTGCTCTGCACACCCACCATCAGCAATGTCCTCGTCACCAAGACCCTCGTAGACGGCGGCGCCGGGCTCAATGTTCTCTCTGTCGAGACTTTCGAGACGCTCCAGGTACCCTATGACCAGCTCATGACGAAGAAGCCCTTCTCAGGAGTGACCGACGGCTCCACCATACCACTTGGGCAGGTGCGCCTCCCAGTCACCTTCGACAGGCGCGACAACTACCGCATCGAGTTCATCGACTTTGACGTTGCTCACATCGGCCTCCCATACAACGCCATCCTTGGGTACCCTGCCCTCGCCAAGTTCATGGCGGAAGTCCACCATGGCTACAACGTCCTCAAGATGCCAGGGTGCAGTGGCGTCATCACGGTCGCCTGCGACGAGAAGGATGCAGTCTGCTCCCTCGAACGTGCCTACCAGGCCGCGGCGGCCGAAAAATCTTACGACGAGGGCGACGTCTTGCCTCCCGAGGACACCCGCAAGAAGCAGAAGCAGCTCCTCCCCAAGAGCCGCCAGGGGGCTGGGACCACCACCGCTGGCGCCTCAGGCCCTGCGTCCGCCGCTGGGGCGCCTCTCCCTCTCGCATAGGAAGGCGCGCCCGGCACTTCCCTCAGGGCAGGCTCGGGGGCTTCCACCTTAAAAGCTATCGACATGACCGATGCGACGGGGGAGGTGCTCGGGCACCACTCGGAGGCGTGCTTCGATGTGCGCCCCACAAGCAAGAAGCAAGGAGCTAGGCACCAGGAACAAGAGAGTTCATCACCAACGCGACCTAGGACCTTCAGGCGGCGCATGCCCTACGCGGTGAGCACCGCCCTGCGCCGCCCGGTGCGGCAGTCGTCCCCGACAGTAGGCTGGACGTCTGCGTCAACATCCCGGGCCTCAACAGGGCCTCATCGCAGGGCCTCTTCTGGCCATCGCGTGTCAGACGCAGCGGGGGCTTCCCCTGCAGCTACATCCACATGCCCTTCAGCCTCGGGAATGCGGGCGCTACGTACCAGCGCCTCATGCAGGCTGCCCATGCGTCTCATGAGGCCCGACGCCGCGAGGATCTTCCGGAGATCCCAGACCCTCGCGGGCCACTCGAGCCTCCGGAGCACTCAAGCTCGTGATGATCCAGCTTCGACAACTACCCGAACGCTTCAGCAGCAACGATGCCAGGTGACTTTTGGTTTGTTCAATTGAGGCCGCCCCTCGGGATGCACCATCCTCAAGCTGCTAGGGCCCGCCCCCGCAGCTGTATCGTTTTGCGCATGCACCAGACTGATTTTGCATTTTATGAATTTCCTAAGTATTCCAACTGCATGACCGGTGCTTCGTCACCATGAATGTCGCCGTGCCCTTACAACCCCGCCTTCGACCGCCTCATGATTAAGGGCTCACACGGCGTCTGTGCTCGGGTCCGTCGTTGCAGCGTTGATAAATCCAAGCGGCTGAGCTCTGTCTCGCGGGCCAACCCCGCGTACGTCACCTCGCCGAGGCCCTTGGTGCTTGTCCTCGCGTGAGCTAATCGAGTGTGGGTGAGTCAGGGCGCGCGACCTGGTTCCAATAACCGCTGTTCGGTGCTTCGCCGTCACGGGAGCCACGCACCGAGTGTCTTTCCTCGGGTTTGTCGCATGAGAAGACTGGGCACGACGTCTGTGCTCAGGTCCGTCCCTGCAGCGTCGATAAACCCAACGGCTGAGCTCTGTCTGGCAGGCTGGCTCCGCACACTCACCTGCTGGGGTTGTTGGTGTTTGGCCTTCTCATGCGATGGCCTCCGGAGATTCAATCGGCGCAGGTTACCCACACCCCACAGGTATTACAAGCGCGCCTCGCACTATAAAAATTCAGGCGCAACCCGCCTTTGAGGTAGGGCCTCATGAGTCCTGCGCTGGCTCATGGGTGCCCAGATACACCTCCCCAGTTCAGCCGTGCAAGCCACGAGTGCGAACTTAATGGGCTGTACACGCTCGGAGACTCTGACACAGAGCTCCCTTCCCACGCCCAAGTGGAAGCCCCATGCTCCGCACTGGCGGACGACACTGTCGCTTAGCGGCTATGCCCACGCCCAGTGGAAGCCCCATGCTCCGCGCTGGGGGATAAACAACTGTGGGCGCCCTAGCGGTTGCACCAACCTCAAGATGGCCTCCCGGCTCTTCGTACAGCCCCGTCACGCAGCGTTCCCCTGGGATGCATGCGCGAGGGGGCTGGCCGGGGGCTACGCTCAGGACAGACCTGGCGTGAGTCGCCTCACCAGGTTCCGGTACCTGGTCTTCTCGCGTCCCTCCGAGGTACAAGCTGGCGAGAAACGGTACTAACTGACCTCACGGGCGCCGCTCGCACGTCTAGGTGGACCCTTGAGCATCACGACTCAGGGGCCTCACTGGTCACGTAGCCCCTCGCCCCTTGGTCTCGTCCTGGCGATCTGACCGCTCCAACGGTGGTCGAGGTATGTGCGGGATTGGGCCCTGCCGACGCAGAGCACTAAGGCGCCCCAAATCTACCCTGGCGTCGCCATGTTTCCTTCGTGAGTGCTGCTCGCACGTCAAGGGGGACCCCTGAGCATCACGACTCAGGGGCCTCACTGATCACGTAGCCCCTCGCCCCTTGGTCTCGTCCTGGCGATCCGGACGCCCCAACGGTGGTCGAGGTATGCGCGGGATTGGGCCCTGCCGACGCAGAGCACAAAAGCGAGCGGGAAGGAAACAAGGCACCAGAGGAAATCACGAAGTTTAAGGAAATTCAAGCAATTATTACAGGCACTGAATGTCTTGCGAATTCAAGGTCTCACGCCTCCGCAAGGCACAGTAAATGTTGCAGGGTAAGATCTAGGAGGAGGGGCCGCCATCACCATGGCCGTCGTCGCCAACTGTCCCAGCCACAGCAAGCTCATCGTCAACGTCACTGCCGCCGTCGTCACCGCCGCTTGTTTTCGCCGCCGGGGGCTTGGCGGTGGCGATGCAGGTGAACTTCTCCACCAACGTGTCCACCGGACCCTTCACGGCCACTTCCATAGCGGCGCGGGACGCAGGAGCAACCAGGACGAGCACCGCATCGAAGCTGAAGCTGGGCTCACGAAGATAGAGCTGGCTGAAGACCCACGTCGCGGCCGTGGCAAGAAGATCATGGCACTCATCCTCCAAGATGGTGTCCACCCAGGTGGAAGCACCTTCGAGCACCTCAGCAAGCTTGAAGGAGAGCCCTGTGTAGCCGGCATCGGGGGTCACCAAAGGCTCCCAGAATCCTCCCCTGCAGATGGAGCGCAGCGACTTGCAAAGCTCGAGTTTGAGGGAGGGGAAGGCGTCACGCTCCGCGGCCGCCTTCTCCTTGGCAACAGCAAGGGTCCTCTCCCTGGCCTCCAGCTGGGCCATCGTCTCGGAGACGCGCCGGGCGTGGGACTCCTGGGCTTCTTCCACCTCCTCCTTCAGCTGGGCCAGGCGCTCGCTTTCCTTGCTTTGGTCATCAGCCACTCGGGACAGCGCGGAGTCACAATCGGCGAGCTTCGCCTCGCGGACCTTGAGGACCTCCCCCTACTCATGGAGTTGTTGCGCGAGCGCGGCTTGCTCATCCTGAAAGGCCTTCAGGTTGGCCTCCGCCTCACCGTAACGCTTCCTGGCAGACTCCACCTCGACCAGTGCCGCGTCTCGGGCCGCATTAGCCTCGGCGGCCTCCTTCTCGCTCTTCGCGATGGCAGCCTCAGCTTGGCTCCAGGCCGTATGGGTGGCCACCTCGGCGTGGGACCCCCCAGAAACGAGCCCAGGCGCTCCTTCGCGAGGCACCTTTCAGCATCCTGGAGGTCGGCCCGGAGCCTGCCAAGCATAGTGTAGGCCTCATCCAAGGCACCAGACCTAATCAGAGGACCGCAGCGTGCAAGCACGAGAACCGGACCAGGAGGCGGCACCGGCGCATCGGCAGGCGCCGTGACCAAGGGTCCAGCAGTGTTGCTTTGGGGAGCCGGGTGCTCCAGTTCCTCCTCCGTCACGGCGAGCGCGGACGACTCCACAACCAGCCGGCCCGCGAGGGCTGGCTCCTCCCGAGGCTGCGTCGATGCGCCCTCGGGAGTGGATTTCACCAGGAGGGGGCCGGGAGCCGCCCCTCCATCGGCGTCGGGGCCACCACGGCTGCGGCAGGGAGCGCCGCCCCCGCGCCCCCGGCGACCGGTCCTCCAAGCGGCGCGCTGGGCAGGCACGGCGCGCTTCCATCACGACCCAAGGCCGATGGCGCCCCCAGGATAGGGGGCTCCTTCGGCTCAACGCTCGCCTTCTTCCTCTTCGGCACGACGTCGACAATGGCCAGTGAGAGGAGGAGAGCCGTGAGCACATGCACAATTCGTGGTCAAACAGAGCCAAGGAAGGTTACTTACTCCTCGCGCGCGACCCACTTCCTCTTCTTCTCCACCTCGGCGCCGGTCGGAACGCCCCTACTTCATTTTGGCGCTGCCTTGGCCGCTACCAGGGGGCTAGCCGAGTGCTCCTCGCCGACCCCCGGTGTGGTGCTGCCGCCCGGAGGGGTGCGGATGCCGCCTTGAGGAACCGCGGCCGGCAAAGCCGCGTCTGCCTCAGCGGCGGCCGCCCCGCCTATCGGCCGCGGCACGGGCTGAGACGAGGCTAGCATCTCGGCCACCTTGCTGGGGCGCGAGAGGTCCTCTGGAGCAGGCGCGGCCGCGCGCTTCTTCGGGTTCGTCCGACCGGACGTCCGAGCGGTTTTGGGGGAAGGCCCCGGCCCCCTGAGCACCCTGGCGAAGCACTGGGAGCCAGCGGCCGGGGGCTCGTCGGCATAATCATCGTCGTCATCAAGGCTGCGGATAGCACACTCTGCGATGGAGGGGATGCCTCCTCCCTGTCATCCACGGTCTTCTCTGAATCCTCCCCGCCGCTGGTGTCACCGGAGGACACCAGCACCGGGGGATTGGGGTGCTCGGATGGCGTGAGACCCAGGTCGTCAAAATCGGGCATGGCAGCGGCCAGCTCCCTGCCGTCGTCGCGGCGATACAGCGGGGCGTAGGCCTCGGGAAGATCCCCGGGATCGTTGAAGAGCAGAGTGTTCAGGGCCTTATCCCGCTCCTCGCCTGTCAGGCTGGCGGATCTGAGCCTGATGACGTCTCCCATGCCCTCGTACTCCCACATGGGCTTCGAGTGCTGCTGGAGCGGCTCCAGGATCGGAAAGATATTTTTGGGTTTTTGGAATTGTAGATCTGAAAACAAAGAGGCAAAAAGATAGATCGGAAAGCAATATGTTGGAAAAGTAGACCCGGGGGCCGTAGGATTCACTAGTGGCTTCTCTCATGAGTATAGCGCACGGTGGGTGAACAAATTACTGTTGGGCAATCGATAGAAGATCAAATAATCATGACAATATCCAAGGCGATGATCATTATATAGGCATCACGTCCAAGATAAGTAGACCGACTCCTGCCTGCATCTACCACTATTACTCCACACATCGACCGCTATCCAGCATGCATCTAGTGTATTAAGTTCATGGAAACGGAGTAATGCAATAAGAACGATGACATGATGTAGACAAGATCTATTCATGTAGGAATAGACCCCATCTTGTTATCCTTAATGGCAACGATACATGCGTGCCTTGCTGCCCCTTCTGTCACTGGGAAAGGACACCGCAAGATCGAACCCATCACAAAGCACCTCTTCCCATGGCAAGAAAAATCGATCTAGTTGGCCTAACTAAACCAAAGATTCGAAGAAGAAATACGAGGCTATAAGTAATCATGGATATAAGAGATCAAAGAAGACTCAAATATGATTCATGGATAAAAACTGATCATGAACTCAAAATTCATTGGATCCCAACAAACACCGCAAAAGTTTACATCAAATATATCTCCAAGAGACCATTGCATTGAGAATCAAAAGAGAGAGAGGAAGCCATCTAGCTACTGCCTACGGACCCGTAGGTCTATGGTGGACTACTCACGCATCATCGGAGAGGCACCTATGAAGAAGATGAACCCCTCCGTGATGGTGTTTAGATTGGATCTTGAGGTTCTGGAACTGGCGGCAGCTGGAATTGTGTTTCATCGACTCCCATAGGGTTTTCTCAATATTTGGGAATTTATAGGCATCAGAGGCGGTGGAGGGGGGCCCCGTGGAGGGAACAACCCACCATGGCGCGCCGGGGGCCCCCTGGCGTGCCCATGTGGGTTGTGGCCTCCACAGCCCACCTCTCTGGTACTTCTTTGGCCCACTAGGTGTCTTCTGGTCCAGAAAAAATCTCCGAAAGTTTCGTCGAGATTGGACTCCGTTTGGTACTGATATTCTGCGAAGTAAAAAACAAGATAAAACAGCAACTGGCACTTTGGCACTATGTCAATAGGTTAGTCCCAAAAAATGATATAAAGTAGTTATAAAATGATTGTAAAACATTCAAGAATGATAATATAACATCATGGAACAAGATAAAATTATAGATACTTTGGAGACGTATCAGCGCCGAGTCTTGTGGAATCTCCCTTGTATGCATCATGGGCTGCCCGAAGTGGCCCATTAGTGAATCACCCTGGGGGTCCTCGGCCTGACCCACTGGTCGGGAGACGATCTGGTGAGTACCCCCTAGTCCAGGACACCGTCAACGGGAACTCCATCATCTGTTTCAAGCTTGACAGCTATGACACGAGAAACGTGCACAACTTTGAGCAGTCCTTCCCACATGGGTGAAAGATTTTTTAGGCCTTCATGGGACTGGATTTGACGGAGCATGAGGTCGCTAGCTTTGAGGGAGCGAGAGCGGATGTGGCAACTGTGGTAGCACCATAGTCCACACGAACGGCGTACTGGCATCGTGCTTCTTCAAGGAGCGTAATTTCATCCACTCTTAGTTGACCTTGACTTGATTTGTCATAGGGCATTACCAGGGGACACCCATGTGAGAGCTCTGTGGGGATGAAAATTTCCGCACCATAAACAAGAAAGGTGTCCCACCAGTATTAGTTGTTGTTGTGCGGATGGACCATAACATGGAGGGCAATTCTTTGATCCAGTTTCTGCCACTCTTCTTCAACCTATAAAAGGTTCTTGTCTTGAGTTCTTTTAGCACCACATGTTCGCGTGCTTGGCTTGTCCGTTATTGCGAGGGTGAGCGATGGGAAGCAAAACAAATCTTGGTCCCAAGGTTGTTGCAGTAATCCCAGAACGTGCCGCTGGTGAACTCGGTACTGTTGTTGGTAATTATGTGGTTGGGTACCCCAAAGGGCCACACGTGCCCCTTCATGAACTTGACGTTCTACTGCATGGAGATGCTACAAACAGGCTCCACTTTCGTCCACTTAGTGAACATGTTGATGGCGACGTAGAGGTATTGGTAACCGCTGATGGCAAGAGAGAAGGGGCCCAATATGTCCAGCGCCCAGACCAGGAAAGGCCATGAGAGCGGGATGGTTTGGAGTGCTTGGGTGGGCTGATAGATTTGCTAGGCGTGGAATAGGCATGCTTCGCAACTTCTTACAATTTTGTCCTCATCTTGGAGGGCGGTGGGCCAGAAGAAACTTTGTAAATAGGCTTTCCCTATGAGGCATGGCGTGCTTCGGCCGCACTTGTTGTGAGGGTGCGGGATAAGGCATGGCTGCCGCACTCGCTATCGTGGATATCCGTGAGGAGCTCACAGCCGTCATCTTGGGAAATGCAACTTAACAAGACTACATTTAGAAAAACCCGGTACATGTCTCCATCCTTCACGTCATATTGCTTGGACTACCAAGTGATTCTTTGTACCTCAGCATCGTCCTCAGGCAGGGTTCCTTCGACCAAGAAGCTTTTAATCTCCGTGATCCAGTCCAGAGCTTGGTGAGAGAGGGCCTGCAGTGACTGGACGTCAGGGGGTGGCTTCGCAAGGAACTGTTGGCCCAGTAGGACCCAGGGTACCACGGCCCGTCTGCCACCGGCCTAGAGGACGACGCTAGGCCGGCCCAAGAAAGACGGCTCTGTCCCGACCGCCCCGAATGGAGCTGCCTCTGGAGGGGCAAGCCCTGGTGGAGGCCACCAGGCACCAGATCACCTCGTGAGGCCCCCCTCGTGAGGCTGCCTCATGATGTTCGGCAAGCGGAACCAGCCGCGGGGCACTGCACCCTCCACGAGGATGACGTCCCGCTGTCAGGCCAAGGACAGTAGGGCATGGCCAGAGCCAGTTTCCCCCAAGGCAGGTTCCCAAACCTTGCCATTTCTTGTGTAAAGGGATCGAGACGGATCTGCGCGCTAGGACGGAGGTCACCACTGAGCCCATGAGTGCGTCATGAAGACCACTTTATCATGCAGAGACCACCTTTAGTCAGGATAGGCCAGGCTCCTGTCCCCCTTTGAATTGCCGCCCTATGGCCACCCTTTCCCGCTGATATTTTCGGGGAAGAGGACCAAGGCATTACAAAGGGGGCAGGGCCACGTCCATGTAAGGGATCGAGCCATTCTCTCCCTCCCAACACCCCGTGTACTGGAGCCTCAAGCTCCTCCTTTGCAAAGCAACCAAACCACAAGCAACAGTAGGGCTTTACACCGCACGATGGCCCGAACCTGGGTAGCTCGTGCGTCCTCGTCGTTTCTGGTGAGAGGGAGAGACCTTGTCGTCAATCTTGTTGTGTTTGCCATCGTGTTGCAGGTCGCCAAGCCAAGCCCCGAGTGTTCGAACCTTGTTCTTCGAGAAGTTATTGGACGCAAATCCCAGACTCCGACATTTGGCACGCTAGGTAGGGGGCCTTGCCGTCTTCGCGCCTTCGACCTCAACATCAGCATCGACATGGACGAAGCCGCCGCCCGCCGGGAACATGCCGCACGCCGAGCTGCCGCCAGGGCCCCCATGGCGCCCGTTGCCTGTGGTGCCCCGGGGCAGCGCCCCCGAGCCACCACCGAGCCCGTTGGGGAGCGTGTGGCCTCCTCCGTCCGCCCATCGGTGAACGAGCAGGCGCGTGGCTGCTCCACCACCGTCTCCTTGCTCGCGCGCCACGACCCTCCTACTCTGCATGCGCCGCTGCTCACGACGTAGGAGCTCTTGTGCTACCACCCCACCAACAATTGCTACGACGTGTGGCTCGAGCGCATCACCGAGCAGGCACGTCGCACGCGATGCCCCGAGTCACAACGGTCAGGCACCCTCTCATCCCCTGCTTCCTCCGCCGTCACGCGCCGACCAGGCCGAGCACAATCCTCCTCCTCCTCCTCCTCTGGCCCGTGACGCGGCCGAGCGCCACCCCATGGCGCACGCCCCGGAGCCGTTCCAGGGGTCGTTAGCGCCAGTCGACGACGGTGACAGTTGCCAGATCATCCACCACGCGCCCCAAGACACACGCGTGACCCTCGAAATGGCGCGCAACTGCCAGGATCGTGTTCTCCATGACGTCGCAGTGGCGGGGCACCAGAACCATGCGGCCCTCAACTGAGGCGTCGCCACCACCGGGGGCTACCCGACCCTCGCTCCCGAGCTGTGCTAGGTGGTGTGGCCCGACAAGTTCAAGCCAGAACTTCCTCCTTGCTACGACAGCAGCGCCAACCCCACGGCGTTCCTCCTTCTCTACACCATCAGGATCCAGACAGCGAGGGGGGACGACCGGGTCATGGCGAACTGGTTCCCCATGGCCCTCAAGGACGCTGCACGCTCATGGCTCCTAAACCTCCCCGAGGCGTCTATCTCTTCGTGGGAGGACCTGTGCAAGCAGCTAATTGCCAACTTCACGGGCATGAGTGACCGCCCCCTCACGCTCAACGGCCTGCGGGCCGTGCGCTAGTGTCCTAACGAGCCCCTCCGCAAGTTCATCCAGTGCTTCAGCCAAGTGCGCAACAAGAACTTAGGTGGACCATCAACCCTACCCCCGTCTCCAAGGTGCGTGGCGGCAGGTGCATGTGCGTCGACTTCGTCTCCCTCAACCAGGCTCGCCTCGCGAGACCCTTCCCTCCTCCATCTCCACTCTTGCTCGTGCCTTTCGGTCCGAGAACGCCGCAGCCATGTTCGCGAGGTTGGCGCGCATGAGCTGTTGGAACACGCGGCATGCTATGCCAGCGCCAAATAAAAATTTCTACCACGCACACAAGAACATGTGCTGGAAATAGATCACGTGATCTGGTTTACCGCTAGATGCGGAGTCACCGCAGCGAAAGTAGAGTTGGTGATGCGTGTAGTCGATCAGCCGATTCGTGTCCTCCTCCTGTAGCCTATCTCCCACAAGCAGTGATCTTCCACGAACAGCTCCTCACGGATCCCTCGAACGGTTCGTCCAAGCACCACAGATGCGATGCCTCCAAGGTATCCACACATATGGTGGTAGTGTCGGGCGGCGGACTGCTAGGTTCGATCGCATGACATGGTGGCATGGGGAGTGGCGGCAGCTCTCGAGGGGAGAAAAGGATCAACCTTGAAAGGTGCGCCCACTTCCCTTTATATAGACCTCTGAGGTGGGCAACACTTGAGGCCCACGACGAGTCTAGTCCCATTTTCCTTTCGGATCCAATCTGAATGGGCTGCAATCCCTTAAGTGTGCGACCTTATAGGTTCAAGTACACATGGACATGAACCGAGTCGATAGTCGGTAGCGACTCCTAGCAGAACGTGCCAACTCCCATGTGTGCACAAACTCGTTAGTCGAACCTCGACCATGTGTCATATACAACATTCCTTTTGCCTCATGATATATGTTGTCGAGCTCAAGGCGAGTACTTGTCACCCTTGTGGTAGCTCGACATCTCTTCTCGAAACCGTGATGAAGATTCCCGAACTGGGTTAACACTTAACCCATGTCGCATGGCCATGCTTTCTGAATCTGATAACTCGAGAGGGCCCAGAGAATATCTCTCCTTACGGAGGGGCAAATCCCATCTTGGTCAACCATGTCTCACGGCATGTCTCACGACTCACCTGAAAGCTACCTTTATAATTACCCAGTTATGGAGTAGCATTTGATAGACCCTAAGTAAGTCGATCCTCATCCCGTGAACATGCGAGGACCTCAGGTCTAGGACATGGCATATACATTGTACTTGAGACTGAAAGATAACAATATCTCGCTGTGTCTCAAAGTGGGTTTGGCCGACTCGGTGATCTCAATCCCCGAGTCCACACTATCAGTTTAGCGTCTCTATGCACATGACTTGTGAAACATAGTCATCAACTGAATCGTATACTAGTAAAGGATATGTGTCCACATAACCTTAACAACTAGGGACTGTTAGAACAATCATCATACAATATATAGTCTCACAAATAAGTCATATACTTATTGATACATATCAATGATGATGTTCAAGGAAACTACAAAATACTCATGAATACATAGGAAATGAAATCAAAACATGATTGGCACTGGGGCATATCTCCAACATGAGCTTGGAGTCCCACATCGCGGGCGTGGTTCACGACCATCGACCATCCCATCGCGGGCCCGCTAATGACGTAGAGGGTGTTCTAGTACAAAACACATGGAACACCCTCCATCACCGTAAGTTCTATCTGTGCTCCATGAATACGAGCGAGACGGAGATGTACACGCTCCGAGGCTCTCTCTACCCACGCTGTCATCGGCACATCAGAGTCCCTTCCCACTCTCGTGGAAGCCCCATACTCAGCGCTGGCGGACGCCCCATGCTCGGTCATGGTGGACTTTTTGACAATGAGGGCGCCTCAGAATGTCCAACCAGCCCTAAGAGACCTGTGTAACAGCTCGAGACCGACGCTCCAGAAGATTCTCCTTTTATTCCGCTGTCATCGTGTGATTCGTGTGGTTCTCGCATTCATCATCGCATCATTCGCATCATCCGCATTGCATCAGCACTCCGTTGTCGTCATTTTTCAAAACATGCATCCGTTAGTAGTTGTCAGTTCTCCTCGTTGACCATTTCGAGACCAACCACACACGCCCGTGCCCGCGGCATCGATAAAATATTGTTTAAAAGTGCGTATAAAAATATTCTCGGATTGGGTCCAAACTTGGCGTGCAGTCTTGTTTTATTGTAGGTAGACCGCCTGCCAAATTTCGTCGTAATCGGAGGTCGTTTGATAACCGAACGGTCAACCGTAGCGGCACTGCCATCGGTTTATCATCGGACGTTTTTCGGTGTTTAAAACCATGTCACAGGCCACCGCATTCCCTCTCTTCTCTAAGCCTAGCCCTCTAAACACAGCCCACCAGCCCACTAATACCAAACCCTAACCCCTCCACTGCCGGACCGTCCGATCTCGATCGAACGGCCCCCCTTTCCTATTTAAGCAGTTCCCCTAGCCATTTTTGGGCGAAACCCTAGCCCCGCATCAAAATCCGCGGTCCACCAACCTCCTCCCGCCTCCCAGCAGCCGCCGCTCCTCACATTTCGTGCCGGCCGACCCGCAGACACCACTTGGCGTCGCCCCACGGGCCAGCCGGCACATGCGCGTCGCCAGCCGCGCCCTCTGGCCACCCATGTCGCGCCACTTGGCGCCCCAGGTCACCCCGCGCGCCCCCAGCCAGCCGAGGCCCGCCCGGGCTCGGGGCAGGCCCGCCCGAGCCCATCAGGTAACGGGGCAGCTCGCCCGCGTCGCCGCCCGTGCCCTAGCTCCTCCACGCGCCGCCTGGGAGCCCCGTCGCCTCCTCCCACCGGCGACCGTGCCCCCGCATCGCCCGCAGCTCCCGCCGGAGCCCGACCCCGCCGCCGCGTCAGCTTTCCCCGCCGCCAATCCCGCCGCACCGGATCCCTCACCCACGCCCGATGGCCGCCGCTGCAGCTCGCCCGACCCCGCCATCGGAGCGCCGCCCTGCTCGCGCGAGCCCCGCCATCGCCGGCCTTCCCCGCCTCGCCGTCGGCCTTTCCCCACGTCGCCCCGGACCGGACCCGGCCGCCGGCGGACCGATCCGCGACCCCTGGCCTCCTCCTCGCCTTGCCGAAGACGTCATCCTTGCCGGAGCCATGACCGACCTCGGTCAACCGCCGTCGGGACGACCCCGACCCGGATCTGCATCGACCCCCAACCAAGCACGTCCGGCCGCACCGGTAGGACTCTGTCCAGGGTCCTCCCCGTCCCGATTTGCTCGAGGGTATTTTTTCTAAGTCCTTTGTCTGTCAGCAAAAGCATCCCGTATGCATATTTGTGAGGGCTGTAGTTTTTAAACCATGCATCGGATTGTAGTGTGTGATATATGAAAAAGTATCTACGTTTCGTGCTCTACATGATGGTGCCATGTGCATGTGTATTAGGGTTCATTTGCATGCTCAGAACTCTGTTGCAAAAGTGCATCCCATCGTAATCAACGGAATCTATTATTTTATTATAAGTTTCGCGGATGATTGCATCTCATCGGTAGGCCTTTGCATGTGGTGTCTTCATGAGTATTGTTCTAGGATATGCCTACTTTGATGCCATGCCTTTGCTTGTCATGTAGGACATCATTAACATGTTTGTTTCTTGTTCTCAAGTAGCGATCACGTTAAAACTGAAAACATGAGATATGCAAACATGAGAGCATCGTATTGCGATAAGTTCCGTTTAGTTGCCATGTCGTAAAACTGTTTACGATAAGTTCCGTTTTGCGAGCATCGTATTAGTTAATCCATGCATATTTTGTAATAGTTGCAAACATGAGATATGCCCTTTGACATGTGTACTATCCCCTGGTATTTTGTTTGCCATGATAATCCATATTTAGGTGTTATTTTCTTGTTGCTAACATGCCATAAAAATATTGCTGTTTTGAGGGGTCTAAAATATTTCTAAGTCTGAAACTGTTATTTAGTTGCCATGTTGCCATGTGATTTGCTAGTGTTCTAGGACTCTTTTGTTGTTGCCACCAAGGAGTCTTTTGTTAAGCATGTTATGCTCTGCCATGTTGTGCTCTTTGTTCTCATGTAAAGGTTTTGCGTCATAATTAATTATGCTGTCCAATGTGTCAATCTGGTAAAAATCTGCTGCTCATGTCTAGTCTAATTTTCACCAAGTCTGAGAATCTGTTTTCTTCATAATGCCATGTTGTGTTGATGGTTGCCATGAATTTGTGCATAATTTGATGTTGCCACAATGGAATGAATTGTAGTGCATGATGTCCTCTACCATGCTGTAGATTTTCATGCCAATATATGACCTGTAGCATATAGTTTTATTGCTGCCAATATGTCTTCATGAAAATCTGCTATGCTAAAAACTGTGATTTTCTAATCTGCTATATTTTATTGCCATCTTGTGAGCTTATTTCCCAGTGATCCATGCTTCTACTCAATTTGCTGTGATGATATCAATTGTTGTGCATCATGTAGGCTACAGACCCATGTCTTGTTTGTGCATTGTAGAATCTCGTAGCTTATTGTTTTCATGTATGCAATATGCCATGTTGCTGTTTTGGACAGATTTGAACTAAAACTTGTGTTGCTTGCTATTGTTGAACCGTTACTCCGTTTTGAACATGCTCCACATGAAACTTGCTTAGAATTTCATGTAGTTTCATAATATCTTGTTGCATCCAGGATTTACTATGTTTGTGGTTGTCGTTTGCATGCATTTTGCATTCATGAGATCTTCATCTTGTGTGTGTCATATCTTTTAGACCGTAGCTCCGTTTCAAACGTTCTATATATGTAGATCAACAAAAATGATGAGTAGAATCTCATTTTGCATTTTATTTCCCTGTTTAATAAATATAAAAAATGTTTAGTTCATATCTGGACCAATTTCGAAATTAACACATGGGGTCATTCCGGAAATGCTATATGTTGTTTCCGACCTCATTTAATATGCCTAGATGTCTAGTTTACTTATGCTCCACCTCTTGCCATTTTAAACAACATTTAAACTTGCCACATAAATAAACGAGAGCGAACTAAATAATTCAAGCATGGAGTTTCGTCAATATGCAACTCGTTGCATATTGAGCATCACTTAATGTGTAGTATTTGATTGTTCAGCTTTGTCATGCCTTGCATAATCGTATGGACATGCAACATATTTGTTTGCGCATCATGTCATGCACATGTTGTGGTGTTTATCATGTGTTGATTGTTGTTTCCGGATTGCTTCTTCTCGATAGAGTTCCGAAAGTGTTCGGAGTGTGAGGATTCTCTCGACTACGTTGGTTCGTCTTCTTCATGGACTCGATCTTCTTCCAAGCGGGATCTCAGGCATGATGACCGTTTCCCTGGATACCATTACTATCATTGCCATGCTAGATGTCTCGTTTCTATCGCTTGTCACGCCACCTACCACTTGTTTGTCAAGCCTCCCAAATGCCATGATAAGCCTCTAACCCTCCACATCCCAGCAAACCATTGTTTGGCTATGTTACCGCTTGCTCAGCCCTTCTTATAGCATTGCTAGTTGCAGGTGCAAGTTCTTCCATGTGCAACATGGATATTTTTGATTTATCACAATATTATTGCTACTTAATTTAATGCACATATATACTTGGTAAAAGGTGGAAGGCTTGGCCTTTTGCTCGGTGTTTTGTTCCACTTTTGCCGCTCTAGCTACTTGTGTACCGGTGTTATGTTCCATATTGAGCGCTCCTAACATGCTCGGGGTTGTTATGGGGACCCCCTTGATTTTCATTTTGGGATAAAACTGTTCTGGCAAGGCCCAACTTTGGTATTACATTTGCTTAATAACTAATGAACCTGCATATGGAGTAATTAACCCGAGGATATTTAATCAACAACCCGGGCCAGTGCTCCTCATGAGTGTTGGTCCAAAATGGCAGTAGCCGGGGCCACCACCGGGTGTGCCAGCCGGAAACTTAGCCAATCCGGTCGTGTCCTGAGAACGAGATACGCGGCTCCTATCGGGTCCGTCGACACGTCGGGCGGTCTTGCTGGATTTGTTTTACCTTTCTCGAAAGTCTTGTGCACGGAATTCCGAGGATACTTTGGGCTATCTCGAGGTGGAGGTTTTCCAATGGAATCTCCCAAGCAATCAATTGTTTTTCCGTTAGTGGCAGGTTGTCACCTCATAATTTTGGGATGTTTTCCATAAGCCCATAACAAGCTTTTCTTTTCGTTGTTGCTGTTTCAACAACTCCATTCAGTCTATGCTTTTCAATTCAATGGTGGTCGTAGTTGTCAATTCTTTTTCGTTCTTTTCTTTCCAATGGTCTAGCTTCCATTCTTTTGTTCTGGCGGTGTTGTGATGTTGCTCCCTTTGTTCCATCATATCGTCTTGTTAAGATAATGTTCTTTCATTGCTTATTCAGTGAACCGGAGTGTTGTGTCCTCTTCTTCAGGTTCTTTCATCTTATCAAGTTTTGCCTCTCTTGGCTGCCGAAGTGCTACCCAAATTTCTTTTGAATTCTTGCTTGTTTCTCGTGCCATTCTTCATCTCGTTGCAACCGTCAAGGTTTGTTGGTTCCATTCGTTTGTCAAGAAGCAACTAAGTTTTACCTCTTCTTTGCCTTTCTCTTCCCCTTCTCATTCTAAGATCTTGGGTCGAGATCTCTTGTAAGCGGAGGAGAGTTGAAACAGCCCGAGACCGATGCTCCAGAAGAATCCCCTTTTATTTAGCTGTCATCGTGTGATTCGTGTGGTTGTCACATTCATCGTCGCATCATTCACATCATCCGCATTGCATCGGCACTCTGTTGTCGTCATTTTTCAAAACATGCATCCGTTAGTAGGTTCCGGTTCTCCTCGTTGACCGTTTCGAGACCAACCACACACGCGTGCGTATAAAAAAATTCTCGGATTGGATCGAAACTTGGCGTGTGATCTTGTTTTATTATAGGTAGACCGCCTGCCAAATTTCGTCACAATCCGAGGTCGTTTGATAACCGAACGGTCAACCGTAGCGGCACCACCATCGGTTTATCATCGGACGTTTTTCGGTGTTTAAAACCTTGTCACGGGCCACTGCATTCCATCTCTTCTCTAAAACTAGCCCTCTAAACACAGCCCACCAGCCAACTAACACCAAACCCTAACCCGTTCGCTGTCGGACCGTCCGATCTCGATCGAACGGCCCGGAAATGCCCTAAAACCCCATCCTTGCCCCCCCTTTCCAATTTAAGCAGTTCCCCTAGCCATTATTGGGCGAAACCCTAGCCCCGCATCAAAATCCATGCTCCACCAACCTCCTCCCGCCTCACTAGCAGCCGCCGCTCCTCGCATTCCGTGCCGGCCGACCTGCAGACGCCACTTGGCGCCGCCCCACGGGCCAGCCGCCGCTTGCGCGCCGCCAGCCGCGCCCTCCGGCCACCGACGTCGCGCCACATGACGCCCCAGGTCTCCCCGCGTGCCCCCAGCCAGCCGAAGCCCGCCCGGGCCCAGGGGCAGCTCGCCCGCGCCGCCGCCCGTGCCCTAGCTCCTCCACGCGCTGCCCGGGAGCCCGCCGCGCCGGATCCCTCGGCCGCGCCGCGTCAGATTTCCCTGCCGCCAAGCCCGCCGCGCCGGATCCCTCGCTCGCGCCCGATGGCCGCCATTGTAGCTCGCCCGACCCCGCCATGGCGCCGCCGCCCTGCTCGCGCGAGCCCCGCCGTCGCCGGCCTTCCCCGCCTCGCTACCAGCCTTTCCCCGTGTCGGCGTTCTGGGAACGGGGGTACCCATACCTGCATGCCTGCGGGCCAGGGCGTGGCCCACTTTGACAGCCTAGTATGGCCCGGTGCAGGACCGCTCAAGAGCAAGGCCTTCACGAGAGCCCCGCCCTCGCGTGGAGGAGGACACCAAGACCCCCGGAGGGAGGAGGCCTCTCCAGGCCCCTTCCTGAGGGGCGGAGATCTCTGTGCAGCACTCGGCCTCATGAGGCTAGGGTGACGCAAGCCTGGCCAGGCGGGCGCCAGCGGGCATAGCAGGAGCAATTTCCTCTTCGGTGCAAAGGAGGCAAGGACATACGCTGGTTCCCAAGGCACCCCCCGAAAGGTTTCCATTCCGGCGCAACGAGACCAAGACCACGAGCCCCGCAGGACGGACGTCATCGCCGAGCCCACCTCTGCATCACCACAGCTACATTGCAGGCGAAGACCACCTTTCGTCAGGATAAGGTGTACTCCTTGTCCCCTTTGAATTTGGCCGTTGTGGGATCCCTTCCCGCCGTTGCGATAAGGGAGGAGGACCCGTGCCATTATAAATAGAGGCTAGGCTGCATCGTAGAGGCGGCCGGATCCAACACCACCCTAGCGCCCTCGCGAGGTTGCTCACCGTTGTACTAGTTCATCCAAAAACCTCCTCATGAGACAATCCACCAAGAGCAGGAGTAGGGTTTTACGCTTCGCAGCGGCCCGAACCTGGGTTAATCTGTGTGTTAATTTTCTTCCCTGCGGTTGAGTGAGTTCGATCTGACTTGGCCGTGAAGGTGTGAGCTTGAGGTCGAAGCTGGTGGGGATCTTCGCACACGGCCCTGAGTTCGAACCTCTTTGGGTTTTGCGGAGCCCGAAATCTGACATTTGGCGCGCCAGGTAGGGGACGTGTCGAAGCTTCTCCATCAATAGCTGCAGTCAGGCCTCGACTCATCAGCTTCATGGCCGGTGTCGCCTCCGAGGCTAGGCAGTCCATGGCGGGCGGGAGCGCCGCGGCTTGCCTGGCCAATCCAGCGGTCACGTGCATCATCGGCGGATCATAGGCGCCTGCCTCCAGCCGCCATGTCAAGCAGTTCCTCCGTCAGGCGGGCGCGGTTCAACCACGGCTCGAGACCCCGCAGCCTCGGGCGTGGCCGGAGGACGACATCACCTTCGGCCCCGACGACCACCCTAGGACGACGGTCGCCGCCGGTATGCTATCCATGCTGTGCACACCGACCATAAGCAGTGTGGCCGTCACCAAGACCCTCATCGACGACGGCGCCGGACTCAACGTCCTCTCCCTGGAGACCTTCAACATGCTTCAGGTGCCCTACGACCAGCTCGCACCCTCAAAGCCCTTCTCTAGGGTTTTCAGGGGCCCCGTCGCCTCGCTGGGGCGGGTGCGTCTCCCCGTCACCTTCGGCACCCGCTACAACTACTGCACCGAGCAGATCGACTTCGACGTCGCCCACATCCACCTCCCTTACAACGCGATCCTCGGCTACCCCGCCCTCGCCAAGTTCATGGCGGCGATGCACCCAGTCTATAACGTCATCAAGATGCCTGGGAGCAACGGCATCATCTCCGTCGCCGGGGATGCCAGGGACGTGGTCCAGGCGCTCAAGCTCGCCTACAAGGCCGCGGCTGCTGCGCGCCCCGACGCTGGGAACGCCGCACAGACTCCGGAGGACGCCGGGGACGCCACGCCAGTGAAGAAGAAGCAGCTGTTCTCTCAGAACCGGGCTGAGACGAAGCAGGTGCCTGTAGACGATGGGAACCTTGGCCCCACCTTCACCATCGGCGCCGGCCTCCCTCCGGATCAGGAGGAGGCGTTGGTGGCCTTTCTCCGCGCAAACAAGGATGCGTTTGCATGGAACGCATCTGACCTGGTCGGGGTCCCGAGGGATGTGATTGAGCACCACCTCATGGTGTGCCCCAACGCACTTCCGATAAAGCAAAAGGCGAGGAGACAGGCCCATGAGAAGCAATCGTTCATCGCCCAAGGGGTCGGCAAGCTGAAGGAAGCCGGGGTTATCAGAGAGGTGCGACACCCAGAGTGGCAGGCCAACCCAGTGGTCGTCCCAAAGAAGTGCGGGAAGGAGCGCATGTGCATCGACTTCACGAACCTCAACAAGGCTTGCCCCCAAGACCCGTTCCCACTGCCGCGCATCGACCAGATCGTGGACTCCAACGCTGAGTGCGACCTCCTACGCTTCCTGGACGCCTTCTCTGGCTACCATCAGATCAAGATGGCGGTGGAGGACGTCGAGAAGATGGCCTTCCTCACCACGTGCGGTGTGTTCTGCTACACTTGCATGCCCTTCGGGCTGCGGAACGCTGGCGCAACCTTCCAGCGGTTGATGCACATCGCCCTGGGGCAGCAGCTCGGAAGGAACGTGGAGGCCTACGTCGACGACATCGTGGTCAAGTCGCGAGAAGACAAGACCCTGATCGAGGACCTGGAGGAGACATTTGCCAGCCTGCGGCGGGTGAATCTGAGGCTGAACCCCGAGAAGTGTGTCTTCAGGGTCCCGTCGGGTAAACTACTCGGTTTCCTAGTGTCGCACCGGGGGATCGAGGCAAACCCGGAGAAGATCAAGGCTATAAGCAAGATGAGTCCGCCTCAGACCCTCAAGGAAATGCAGAAGCTGGCGGGGTGCGTGACCTCCTTGGGGTGCTTCATCTCCAAGCTTGGCGAGGGCGCCCTACCATTCTTCAAGCTCATGAAGAGGAAGGGTCCCTTCGAATGGACTCCGGAGGCAGATGCGGCATTCAAAGACTTCAAGCGGTACCTCACGAGCCCACCGGTGATGGTGGCGCCTCGCCTTCGTGAGCCCCTGGTGCTATACCTGGCTGCCACCCCGCACTCCGCCAGTGCTGCGCTCATGGCGGTCAGGGAGGAACGTGCCGGCGCACGCGCAACACCCTCAGGCTCAGGCGGGTCCCCGGGCGCGAAGCAAGGTGACTCACGGGATGCCTCGAAGCCCTCACCTCCTCAAGATGACACTCCTGAGGCCTCGGCCGCCCCGACGACCCTTGAAGCACCAGGATCTCCTAAGCCCGCTGCGGAGCGGGGCGGCATGGAAGGCTTCTATCTCGTCAAGCACCCGGTGTACTACGTCAGTACCGTACTGCGGGACGCGCGCTCGCGTTACCCTATGCAGCAGAAGCTCCTGCTCGCGCTTCTCATCGCTTCAAGGAAACTGCGCCATTACTTTCAAGGCCACCCCATCAAGGTCGTCTCTTAGTATCCCTTGGAGAAGGTGCTGCGCAACCCCAATGCCGCGGGGAAGGTCGCAGAGTGGAACATCGAGCTGCAGGCCTTCAAATTGGAATTCAGTACAACCAGGGTCATCAAGGGAGTAGCCCTGGCGGACTTCGTGGCTGAGTGGACAAACGCTCCCAATCGAGGGCTGAAGGAGGGCCAGTCCCTCACCCCCGGTGACGAGGCGCCCGGTGGTTGGGTCATGCACTTCGATGGGGCCTTCGCACGCGGGGGTGCGGGGGCCGGAGTTGTGCTCATCTCCCCGACCGGGGACAAGCTCTACTACGCCGTACAACTTTGCTTCCAGCATGGCGAGAAGGTCTCCAACAACATCGCAGAGTATGAGGGCTTGATCGCTGGCCTCAAGGCCGCGGCGGCCTTGGGGGTTCAGCGCCTCACCATCAAGGAGTATACGCCGAAGGACGAGCACATGGAGGCATACTTGGAAGAGGTACGCAAGATTGAAAAGCGTTTCCAGGGCTTGGAATTGCAGCACATCCTGCGCGGCGCAAACAAGGTGGCTGATGACATCGCCAAGAGGGCATCGCGTCACGAGCCTCAGGAGCCAGGCGTCTTCGAGGAAAGGCTCTTCAAGCCGTCCGCGGCACCTCAAGACGCGGACCAGGCGCCGCTGCGTGAAGAGCTGCCCCCAGCACTGCCCTCGGGGGCTCCAACTTGTGGCCCAGCCTCAGGAGCCCGACTGCTCCTGGCGCTGGAGCCTCAGGTCGACGACTGGACACAGGAGTTCAAGGCGTACCCACTCCATGGCATCCTACCAGGAAAGGAGGAAGACGCGGAGCGTGTGTTTCGTCAAGCCACAGCTTATTGTTTGCAGGATGGCGAGCTATACCGCAGGCGTTCGAACGACGTCGCGCTGTGGTGCGTATCCGAAGAGCAGGGGCGCGAGCTGCTGGCCGACATCCATGTAGGAGACTGCGGACACCACTCCTCGTCCCGCACCCTTGTAGGGAAGGTGTTCCGTAGCGGCTTCTATTGGCCTACAGCGCTCAACGACGCCACCGAGCTGGTCCGGTCCTGTGAGGCTTGCCAGTTCCACGCCAAGCAGATTCATCAGCCCGCGCAGGGCCTCCACACCATCCCGCTCTCCTGGCCCTTTGCGGTCTGGGGGCTGGATATACTGGGGTCCTTTCCGCGAGCGGCCGGCGGATACCGCTACCTCTACGTCGCCATCGACAAGTTCACCAAGTGGGCGGAGGTGGAGCCCGTCCGCACCAGCCCTGCCGGCTCAGCTATCAAGTTCATCAAGGGCCTCATGAGCCGCTTCGGCATCCCCAACCGCATCATCACCGAAAATGGTTCACAGTTCACAAGCAACCTTTTCAGGACATACTGTACTAACCTTGGAACGCAGATATGCTACGCTTCGGTGGCGCACCCACGAAGCAACGGCCAGGCCGAGCGCGCCAACGCAGAGGACCTACGGGGCCATAAGGCAAGAAGCTTCAAGAAGAAGCTTCAGGCCCGCGGCAGGGGTTGGCACGATGAGCTTCAGTCCGTGTTGTGGTCCATCCGCACCACCGCGACTAAGCCCACCGGCGAGACCCCGTTCTTCCTCGTCTACGGAGCTGAAGCCGTTCTCCCACACGAGGTCAAGCATCGATCCCCATAGGTCTTGGCATTCGACGAGGAGCGTCAGGATGCCTCGCGGGGGATAGAACTCGTGCTTGGGGAGGAGGCCTGTTGCCAAGCCTCGCTCCGAGCTGCGAGGTACCAGCAGGCGTTGCGGCGTTACCATTTCCGTAGCGTCCGCTCCAGGACCCTCGAAGTCGGAGACCTCGTCCTGAGGCGGGTCCTTTCCAGGGAGGGTTTGCTCAAGCTCTCGCCCATGTGGGAGGGCCCGTTCAGGGTCGCCCGCGTCTCCAGGCCTGGCGCCGTGCGCCTGGAGACTCAGGACGGGGTCCCCATCCAGAATGCCTGGAACATCCAGCATCTCCGCAAGTTCTACCCGTGACACTCTCACGTAATAATGAGTGGGCTGTATACGCCCGGAGCCCCCCGAGGACGCGGAGGGGTTGCCACCCACGTCCAAGTGGAAGCCCCATGCTCCGCGCTGGCGGACAACACTGTCCTCCAATGACTATGCCCACGCCTAGTGGATGCCCTATGCTCCGCGCTGGGGGAAGACGAAGACAAGCCTAGGTGCCGGACGCGGCTGTTCTTTGCTTCTTTTTGTATTCAAATTGGCCATTTTCTGAAATGAAGCTTGAGGCTTTTCAACCTTATTTGAAAAAAAGGGGTGGGAATTTTTCTCCTTGCAGTTCTCTGTCTTGAAGTTTCCTTTTCTGAATCGACACCTACCAGCCTCTCCCTCTCGTGCCCCGCGAGCGGGGACTGCGGGCACGGTGCGCACACCTTGCCAAGGCCTTGGTATCCTGGTCCTCGCGTGGCGCTCTCGAGTGAGCCAGTAGGCGTGTGTTGCCTCACCCTCGCTCGGGGGCTCCACCCTCACTCGGGGGCTCCAGCCACGGCCTGGCACGTCACCATGGAGCCCCTGGAGGGGCAAGGAACGGTATGGGAGCCACTCGAGCGTCAAGGGGGACTCCTGAGAAACGCGACTCAGGAGGCTCACTGGTCACGTAGCCCCTCGCCCCTTGGTCTCGTCCTGGTGATCCGGACGCCCTAACGGCGGTCGAGGTATGCGCGGGATAGGGCCCTGCCGACGTAGAGCGTCACGTAGCCCCTCGCCCCTTGGTCTCGTCCTGGTGATCCGACGCCCCAACGGCGGTCGAGGTATGCGCGGGATTGGGCCTTGCCGACATAGAGCGTCACGTAGCCCCTCGCCGCTTGGTCTCCTGGTGATCCGGATGTCCCAACGGCGGTCGAGGTATACGCGGGATTGGGCCCTACCGACGTAGAGCGTCACGTAGCCCCTCGCCCCTTGGTCTCACCCTGGTGATCCGGACGCCCCAACGGCGGCCGAGGTATGCGCGGGATTGGGCCCTACCGACGTAGACCGTCACGTAGCCCCTCGCCCCTTGGTCTCGTCCTGGTGATCCGGAGGCCCCAACGGCGGTCGATGTATGCGCGGGATTGGGCCCTGCCGACGTAGAGCGTCACATAGCCCCTCACCCCTTGGTCTCGTCCTGCTGATCCGGACGCCCCAACGGCGGTCGAGGTATGCGCGGGATTGGGCCCTGCAGACGTAGAGCGTCATGTAGCCCTTCGCCCCTTGGTCTCTTCCTGGTGATCCGGACACCCCAACGGTGGTCGAGGTATGCGCGGGATTGGGCCCTGCCGACGTGGATCGCCAAGAGGGCTCCCAAACTGCTTCGCTCGCAAGAAAGAAGAACCCCCTGGCAAGACCCCCAAGCTCCCCAGGCGTCACTGCCAAACCTCGCGGCGTAGAGGCCCACCGTGGACGCATCAAGCTAAGTACTCTAATCACGACCAACAGAAAGTCTCAATAAACAGTAATGCAAGGATAGGAATGCACGACGAAAGTGCTAAAGTAAGGGCACAAGCGCCAGAATTCATTACATGCACCAAGGGGCCCTCCATGATTTTTTGATTGCAGAGAAAGGGAAAGAAGAAGAAGGCGAAGGAGGCCCCTCCCTCGGGGGCTGCCACTCCTGAGGACCTGGCTCCGGCGCGCCAGCGCTTAGTTAGAGTCCTCTTCCTCCTTGACGGGCCCGTGGTAGCGCACCGGCATGGCCGCTTCTTGGGCGGGAGTACGGCGCCGTCGCGGCCCACTCCCCCCCGAGGTCCGAGCGCGCTGACGCGGTGGTGCGTTGTAGGAGTCATCACTCGGACTCTCCTCGGAAGAGGTGTCGCTGCCACTGGAAGCATGACGGCCGTCGCTAAGGGCAAGCTCACCTCCAACAGCGCCACCGCCGCAAGGGCTGCCAATTGCGGGAAGGCGATCGCTGCCATCGCCATCACCCTCCGGGAAGCACCCCAAGCGCCTGCCAACCTCCCCGAAGATCCTGACGAAGAGCGTCGCCGCGCCGTCGTACTTGAAGTGGAGCGTGAGCCTCCCCTCCAGGCCACGGGCGCGGGCGAAGGTCTGCCACCCGCGGCTCAAGAAGGCGTAACCTGCGGGGGTAGCCTCGATCTCCACCCATGACGCGCCACTACAACAACCATCGGCCTGCAACCATAGGCCCGCGGGCCCGCTGGCCTGCAACATCTCCGCGAAGAATCGTGGGAGCTGCAGCCAGGTGATCGCCGGTCTCTCCACCAACACCACGAACTCCTGGGCTACATCAGCACTGTGGGACCCCGGGCGCGGTGGTCGGACGCCCGCTGAGGGCCTCCCTCCTTGGCCACGGATGCCACGCCCGCCCCCTCCGCCTGCGCCGGAGGGGGCGCCTGCCCTGGCGGGGGTGTGGCCGCGCCCCCAAGGCACCGCCGTCGACACCACGGTGTACTTGCGGGGACGGCCCCAGCCCCTCTTGGGTGGTTGTTGGTCCGGCCACTCCTGGCGGGCTTCCCCTTCTCGGCGGTGGAAAACCTCTTCACTGGTGTCATGGTTGAGAGGGCGGGGGCCTTTAGAAAGGAAGCAAGAAATCGAGATGGGCTGGGGGCTCCGCCCCCTCTGCCTATTTATAGCCGGGTGGAGGCCAACCGACGCCCCTCCACGTTCTGGGTAATGATGGCCATGCTTCACGTCGCTTCGTCTGCCCCCGTCGGGTCACGTCCGCGCGGGTCGAGGGGAGAAAAGACACTGGGACTCGGCTGCATTCAAGGAAGGGCAATGATGGCCGGCGCTGCGCGCATGCTTCACGTCAGCCTAACTCGGGGTGGTTCCCGAAGTCTTCGAGAAGCGGAGGCGTCCGCGTCTCATTATGCACCACGCATCAGGCTGGGCCCACAGGCGATTGGGGCCCGCGGCGCTCAGGTCAGCTCCTTCGACTTCGCCCCGAAGCCAACCCAAGCGCCCCTTGGGCCCGGGGGCTACTGTCGGCGTTCTGGGAACAGGGGTACGCAGACCTGCCTGCCTGCGGGCCAGGGCGTGGCCCACTTCGACAGCCGAGTACGGCCCGGTGCAGGACCGCTTGAGAGCAAGGCCCTCGCGGGGAGGACGACGCCAAGACCCCCGGAGGGAGGAGGCCTCTCCAGGCCCCCTCCCAAGGGGCGGAGATCTCTGTGTAGCACTCAGCCTCATGAGGCTGGGGTGATGCAAGCCTAGCCAGGCGGGTGCCAACGGGCACATCAGGAGCAGTTCCTCTTCGGTGCAAAAGAGGTAAGGACGTACACTGGTTCCCAAGGCATCCCCCCTAAGGTTTCCATTACGGCGCAACGAGACCAAGACGACAAGCCCCGCAGGACGGACGTCATCGCCGAGCCGACCTCTGCATCACCACAGCTGCTTTGCAGGCAAAGACCACCTTTCGTCAGGATAAGGTGTACTCCTTGTCCACCTTCGAATTTGGCCGTTGTGGGATCCCTTCCCGCCGTTGCGATTAGGGAGGAGGACCCGGGCCATTATAAATAGAGGCTAGGCTGCATCGTAGAGGCAGACGGATCCAACACCACCCGAGCGCCCTCGCGAAGTTGCTCACCGTTGTACTAGTTCATCCAAAAACCTCCTCGTGAGGCAATCCACCAAGAGTAGGAGTAGGGTTTTACGCTTCGCAGCGGCCCGGACCTGGGTAAATCTGCGTGTTCATCTTCTTCCCCGCGGTTGAGTGAGTTCGATCTGACTTGGCCATGAAGTTGTGAGCTTGAGGTTGAAGCCGGTGGGGATCTTCACACACGCCCTTGAGTTCGAACCTCTTTGGGTTTTGCGGAGCCCGAAATCTGACACCCCGCGTCGCCCCGGACCGGACCCGGCCGCCGGCGGGCCAATCCCGACCCGGATCTACATCGACCCACAACCAAGCACGTCCGGCCGCGCCGGTAGGACTCCATCCAGGGTCCTCCCTGTCCCGATTTGCCCGAGGGTATTTTTTTCTAAGTCCTTTGTCTGTCAGCAAAATCATCCCATATGCATATTTGTGAGGGCTGTAGTTTTTAAACCATGCATCAGATTGTAGTGTGTGATATATGAAGAAGTATCTATGTTTCGTGCTCTACATGATGGTGCCATGTGCATGTGTATTAGAGTTCATTTGCATGCTCATAACTCTGTTGCAAAAGTGCATCCCATCGTAATCAACGGAATCTGTTATTCTATTCTAAGTTTCGCGGATGATTGCATCTCATCGGTAGGCCTTTGCATGTGGTGTCTTCATGAGTATTGTTCTAGGATATGCCTACTTTGATGCCATGCCTTTGCTTGTCATGTAGGACATCATTAACATGTTTGTTTCTTGCTCACAAGTTGCCATCACGTTAAAACTGAAACCTATTTACGAAAAGTTCCGTTTTCCGAGCATCGTATTAGTTAATCCATGCATATTTTGTAATAGTTGCAAACATGAGATATGCCCTTTGACATGTGTACTAGCCCCTGGTATTTTGTTTGCCATGATAATCCATGTTTAGGTGTTATTTTCTTGTTGCCAACATGCCATAAAAATATTGCTGTTTTGAGGGGTCTAAAATATTTCGAAGTCTGAAACTGTTATTTAGTTGCCATGTTGCCATGTGATTTGCTAGCGTTCTAGGACTCTTTTGTTGTTGCCACCAAGGAGTCTTTTGTTAAGCATGTTATGCTCTGCCATGTTGTGCCATTTGTTCTCATGTAAGGGTGTGTTTGGTTCTAGTCATAGGGTGGAATGTAATGGGTCCGTCCCGTCCCTGGGACTCGTTCTTGTGTTCGGTACGCACCCATTCTCCCGAAGGGAATATTCCATGAAGATGCGGAACGCGCTCGTACCGCCGATTCGGTGGATTCACATGGAACGCGTCTCAGCTCTCGCATCTGCCCCCAACGCTCCCCTCTCCTTCCTCTCTCTCCATTCACCACCGCCGCTCTGCATCTCATCTCTCCTGCTCATCTTTCTCCCCCCACAGCAGGCCGTCTCATCTCTCCCAGTGACAAAAGGTGGACCGGCCGCCGTCCTACCGCAGGCACATCTGGGCGAAGGAAGGAGGAGCTGCCGTCCTGTCGCAGCTAGATCTTGGTGGCGGAGCGGAGTAGCAGCAGCGGAAGGAGCATCAACGAGCTGCGCCGCGGCAGAGGCTGGTAGCGTGAGCAGCATGAGCAGTTCGTGCAGCGCTGGCAGCCGGCGGCGTAGCACACACCCATGTTTTGGTCAGCGACTTGACTATAATTGGCATACGACAGTACACCACGGGAGAGAATCAAGCTCTGCTCCGTCATGCTCTCTCACTAGTGTGTTCCCTAGCAATAACTGATAATCTCATATACGGAAATTTGTACATGTTTGTTCTTGCCTTTTGCTATTCTAAATGTGTCCATGCCCGTGGGCCATTATCGAGTACTCTGTCTAAATTTCTTAGTAGTATATATGATTGTGTATAGACTATTGATGCCATTTCTTTGGCATGATTGTGAAGCAAAATAGTACAGTACAAATTATTGGTGATGAAAAAACAAACAAAATGTTGTCTTGAAATTTAGATAAAATGCTTCTGAATATATTGTATTTGTTACATATATTTCGAGAAAACAAACACTAATTTCAACACTTTCCATTCCACCAACCAAACATTAAGACGTAACTGTTCCGTTCCATCTCATCATTCATACCGAACACATGGATGGAACCATTCCATTCCAATGGAATGGAACCATTACATTCCATTCTACTTGGTTCTTCAACCAAACACACCCTAAAGGTTTTGCGCCATAATTAATTCTTCTGTCCAATGTGTCAATCTGTTAAAAATCTGCTGCTCATGTCTAGTCTAATTTTCACCAAGTCAGAGAATCTGTTTTCTTCATAATGCCATGTTGTGTTGATGGTTGCCATGAATCTGTGCTTAATTTGATGTTGCCATAATGGAATGAATTGTAGTGCATCATGTCCTCTACCATGCTGTAGATTTTCATGCCAATATATGACCTGTAGCATATAGTTTTATTGCTGCCAATATGTCTTCATGAAAATCTGCTATGCTAAAAACTGTGATTTTCACCAAGTCCTAATCTGCTATATTTTATTGCCATCTTGTGAGCTTATTTCCTAGTGATCCATGCTTCTACTCAATTTGCTGTGATGATATGAATTTTTGTGCATCATGTAGGCTACAGCCCCATGTCTTGTTTGTGCATTGTAGAATCTTGTAGCTTATTGTTTTCATGTATGCAATATGCCATGTTGCTGTTTTGGACAGATTTGAACTAAAACTTGTGTTGCTTGCTATTATTGAATCGTTACTCCGTTTTGAACATGTTCCACATGAAACTTGCTTAGAATTTCATGTAGTTTCATAATATCTTGTTGCATCTAGGATTTAATATGTTTGTGGTTGTCGTTTGCATGCATTTTGCATTCATGACACATGCATCTTGTGTGTGTCATATCTTTTAGACCGTAGCTCCGTTTCAAACGTTCTATATATGTACATCGACTAAAATGACGAGTAGAATTTCATTGTGCATTTTATTTCCCTCTTTAATAAATATAAAAAATGTTTAGTTCAGATCTGGACCAATTTCGAAATTAACACATGGGGTCGTTTCGGAAATGCTATATGTTGTTTCCGACCTCATTTAATATGCCTAGATGTCTAGTTTACTTATGCTCCACCTCTTGCCATGTTAAACATAAATAAATGAGAGCGAAATAAATAATTCAAGCGTGGAGTTTCGTCGATATCCAACTCGTTGCATATTGAGCTTCACTTAATGTGTAGTATTTGATTGTTGTGCTTTGTCATGCCTTGCATAATCGTATGGACATGCATCATATTTGTTTGCGCATCATGTCATGCATATGTTGTGGTGTTTATCATGTGTTGATTGTTGTTTCCATATTGCTTCTTCTCGATAGAGTTCCGAAAGCGTTCGGAGTGTGAGGATTCGCTCGACTACGTTGGTTCGTCTTCTTCATGGACTCGATCTTCTTCCAAGCGGGATCTCAGGCAAGATGACCGTTTCTGTTGGGATATTACCCCGTGGTACGACCCGCCCAGGAGGGGCCGGGTCATGAGGTTGGCGGCTTAGCAGTAAGGCCTGGAAGTGACTTGCCCGATGGGCCTGGAGGAGGCCCAGAGCCGGAGGACAATGGGTAACCCGGACGGGGTAAGCCTCCGGTGACGGCTTGCCAGACAAGGCAAGAGTAGTTAGAGACAAGGTCGGTTAATATATGTAACCCGGCACGGACTCTTGTAAGCCCAGGGCCTCGACCTGTGTATATAAAGGTGGGTTACCTGGGCGGCTTAGGCCACGAAACCTTTGATCGAGAACTAGGTCAAGCGAATCCGCTCCCTTGTAATCGATACCCAATCAATATAACTCAAAAGCAGGACATAGGCTATTACCTCCTTCGAGAGGGGCCGAACCTGGGTAAACCTGTGTCTTTCGTCCCGACCAACCCCTTCGAGTTAACCGCCGTAGCGATGGCTTCACACCTAAGTCCTGGCACTAGGACATCTGCCGTGATAAAACCACGACAGTTGGCGCCCACCGTGGGGCCGATGCTCGGTGGTTTGGAGTACTCGAAGGGCTCTCTCCCAGGGATCGAGGGATATGCCGTTGGCAGGATGACCAAGAGTCGCCGCGGCAAGCTCTACATCGACGACGCTGGCTGGGGCCCCGAGGCCGACTCAATCGAGTACGGGTACCGGGTCCCCTTCGGCGGAATCCACCTCTTCATTGGCAAGATCGGCGGATCAAAGCCCGGGCCAGACATCTGCACCGACCTCGTCGAGCCGGCCCGGCGCGCGCAACCCGCCCGGCTTAACCCGGGACGGAAGCACGTCTTCGTCGGCTTCACCCAACGCACGGAACTTGAGGAAGGTTCTGTATCGCGGGAGGAAACCCTCATCTGCTCAGAGGATGGATCCTCGAGCAGGGAGGCGGAATCAATCTACCAGCTTCACAACGGCGGGCTTGGGGGCTACTTCGAGGGCTACCATGACCCGGAAAACTATGAGCCGCCAAGCTGGGCTGCTGTCTTCATGGCTGGATCGGCACCGGCTTTGGGTAGCACGGCGGCTGGGACGGCGCCTGCTGGCGCAACGGGATCCGGGTCAGCCAGGCCGCCGGCTCAAGTTTTGCTGGATCTGATGAATGAACTTACGACTCTGATGGGAACCGAGGTCACGGCCGAAAACCAAGTAGCCCGTAACATGGAGATCGCAAGATTGAAGGACCAGATGGCCGGCGCCCAGGAGGAAATCAATACGTTGAAAGCTCAGATGGATGCTGAGTCGGAGCGCCTCAGGGCGGAAGCTTTTCGCCTTGACCTGGATCAACAAACCGCAAATGCAGTCTGTCGGATGAGGCACCAGACCCACCTGTCGAATCAGTATGAGCCTAGGAATCTTGTCAACACGCCAGGATCAGGACGGAACGCGCCTCTGACCGTGACCCGGACGGCGGAAGTACCTTGGAGTAGGGCGGTGGTTCAGCATCGGCAGCTAGACCCGCCCCGCAGGAACCAGACCCCGCCGCAGCATTTTCCAACACCACCCGGTCATTATTCTAACCCGGTGGAAAACATGGTAGCGGCTACAGTCAGGCTTAACGCGCTCCCTTTAGCTGATGGTACGCCCTTCGCTGAGGAAGCCCGGAATGCCATTGGGTATTTACAGACAGCGGTGGCGCAACAGGAGAAGTATACTTACAGCCGGAGTCGTGTGCACTCTACCCCTATCCCGAGCCGCAGTTACAACCGGTGTATAGAGTCACCCGCGATTTCTAGCAGTGAGCGGCGCCGGAACCCGCCCCGTGATGACCCACCCGCTGTCGACGCCCAGGCACTTGTAGATCGTGCAAGAGCGCAGCGAGAGGCGGCAGCTGCGGCGGCGGCTTACCAAGAATCGCCCACAGTAGCACCTTCTGTTTCGGTGGGAGCTGGAGTAACCTCCAGAGCTGTGGGAGTGCCGAGCTTAATGCCGGCTCTATGAAACGAATGCCTGCCGAAGTTCTTCAAGGGTCCGCGTAAAGTGCCCAATTATATTGCTGATCTGCCTCTAGAAGCCTGGATCGTGAGCAATGACTTAGCCATGGAGATGTTGGACGTCAGTGATGCGGTCTGTGCCAAGTATTTCATTATGATGCTGGAAGGGCCGTCTCGTACGTGGTTGAAGGGTTTGCCACCCAACACCATTAATTCCTGGGCCGAGTTGAAGGTGAAGTTCATTAAGAATTTTCAAGGAATGTGCAAGCAGCCCATGACGATTGTGGATCTGGATCATTGCGTGCAACGTGAGGATGAGTCGGCACACCATTGGGTCCGGCAGGTCTCAACCATTATCCAGTCCTCTGATAACATCACGGCGGCTCAGGCGGTTCTGATTCTGGAAAAGAATTGCCACTTCTTGCTGGGTTGGGGTCGCTAGGAGAGGGCTGGTCTGCAGGGCGTCGACTTAAACCCAGCACGTTCGGAAGTTCTCCACCTTATTTTGGATCATCATGTCAATGAAGGCCGTCTGCATCTCGTCGTCGATGCGGAAGGAGGCTCCTCCGAAGCAGTTGGTCCTAGAGGAAACCCGCAGGTTGTAAAAGGTCCAAAACATCGCCATGAAGGGGATCACTCCCAGGAAGGCCTCGCAAAGGTACGTGAAGAGGGAAAGAATGAGGATGGAGTTGGGATGAAGGTGGAGAAGGCGAATCTCACAGTGCTCCATTATGGCGAAGAGGAAGTCGGAAAAGGGCGGTACCATCTCTGCGAAGAACGAGTGGAAGAAGACGGGGACCGCCGTGCGCTTCAGTTCTCATGTCAGGCACGCACCCGCCCAGATGTGTATGGCACCACCCTCGTGGTGCGAGAGGCTAGCAAGGGGCGCGCATTGGCCATCCCACTTTCGCCGGTGATTGAGGAAGGCAGCAAGGCCGGGCCGAGCTCCGCCGCCTGGACACTCTTGCTAGAGGAGGCCCCTATGGCCATGAGTTTCTTGCCTGGAGCCCTGGCAGTGGGAAGGTAGGAAACGGGAGAAGAGGAATGAAGGGGGCTGGTCACGCGCGAGGCAAAGGATGAGTCGCGAGTGGAGGAGCACTAATATGGCCGCACCCGGCGCGGGCATGTTTTATCCCCAGGACAACGATTCCAAGGCGTTGTGGGCAGTGTGGGCGTTTCACCTCGTCAAATCCTCCTCGCGTCGTCTCCCGGCCCGGCAGTTGGTAAGGGCCCGCGGTGCTTTGTCCCACGCCGTTTCATGCTTCACTTGTGGAGCGCGCACGCCGCGACCCCGGGGGATACTATCGGCCCAGTGGGACCCAGGGTACCACGACCCATCTGCCGCCGGCTAAGAGGACGATGCTCGGCCGGCCCAAGAAAGATGGCTCTGCTCCTACTTCCCCGCGGAGAGCTAGTTGTCACAGCCCTAGAATATTTGCTTGTAATTAGTTGCATTGTGATCATCCATGCATCATGTTAAATTAAAATGAATTTGAATTGGGGAATGATCAAACCCTGGCAGTTTGAAATTCAAATAGGTTCAGCTAAAATTGTTTTCAATGAACCCAAAATGGCCTTCAGAAAAGTCCATGATTTTTGAAAAAGGTCAGAACCTCTGCCAAATATGATGCTCACAATTCTTGGAAATTTTGGATTTTTCAATCAATGCATATTGTATTTCAGTTGGAGCATTTAAATTCTATAAATATTCTAACTGCTCCAACAATTCTGAAAATAGTTGAGGGTCTCTAGAATATTCCAATTATTGCCAACAATTTATTTTAGGAGTTTTAAGAATGATTTAGTATTTTTTTAAAATCAAAACAGAGGAAACAAATAGGAAACAGAAACATAAATGGAAAAGGGAGAGAACTAACCTGTGCAGCCCAGGAGAGAAGCCGGCCCAGCCAACTAGGGGCAGGGAGTCTTCTTCCTCCTCCTGCCAGGAGGACGAGTGTGTGCCCGACGTGCGCGCAACCGCAGCCCGCCACCTCCTGCTCGCCTGCTAGCCTCCGTCGCCACGTCGATGCCACGGATAGAGCTTTCGTTGCCGTCTGGATCGCTCTGACCCCGCCACTCCTTCCCCTCGCTCTCTCCTCGCCCTCTACGAGACATGCCCGAGAGCGGTCCTCGCCGCCGCTCGTCGTTGCCGCGCCCATGGCCATCCCCAAACCTCCCCATCGTGTCCAAAGGATTCACGACGTCGTCCTCGACCACATCACCGAGCAACGCAAGCTGGGACGCTCCGGAGCCTCGCAATCGAGCTTCCTCCTCCGCCACGGCCGCGGGACGTCGGCGTCAAATTCGTCGGCTCCCGATCCTCTCCAACCTCTCCGTCGCCTATGCTAGCCTTGATGTGAGCCACCTACCTATTCCCCCCATTCTCTTGCTTGAACCCATGCCATATGCTAGCTCCCCGTCGTGCCCGTGAGATCCATGCCACCGGTCTCGTCGCCGACGAGCCCAGAGCCCAAACTCGTCCTCCCTGAGCACGTCATCGTGCTCCTTGCCTCGCCAGGAGTCCGGTGAGACCCCAGTGAGCCTAATCGTGCCCCACAGCCACTCGCTATGTTGGCCCGAACTGCAGCCGCCGCTCGGCTCGTCGTCGGTCTCGATTCCGGTGACCATTTGGTCCCGCGCCCTCCACCACTAGATGCGCCGCACCTCTAGCTCGCCGTAGCCGCAAACCGCACGCGAAATGATGCCCCGCATCGTCGTTCCGAGGAACTCCGGTGAACTGCCGCCGCGGATTTGGTCGTTGCCAGCCAACTCCGGCGACTGCCGACGTGGTAACGTCATTAGCGACTAATGACGTCGCTAACTAGCAGCCCCAGCCACCGACAGTGGGCCCCGGAAGCGGGTCAAACCCAAGTCAGCGCGGGATTAAGTCCCGCTTAGCCTATGGGTCACTGACCAGTGGGTCCCACTGGTCAGTTTTGACCGATACCGGCCCTGTTGACTTATGACGTCACCCTGACGCAATGCTAACGCAATAAAGCTTTTCTGGTATTTTAAATAATCAGGAAAATTCCAGAAATTTTTTAAAACTTCTAAAATTCTTAGAAAATAATCTATGACTCGGATGAAAATAATTTATATATGAAAAATGATCAGAAAAATCCAATGAATCTGTTTATGCCATATTCATGCACGTTTGAGCAAGTTAACATCACCAATTAGGGAAAATGATGGTTAGGACAATTTGATAAATATTGTTGGAGTTGGAATTTAGTATATAATTTAATTCCACTTCACTTAATATGACTATCTTTTGCACTAGGTCAATTCAATGCTTTAACATGCCTTATCATACATCATGTTTGTTGCATTGCATTGAATGTGTTCCTTTCTTGTTTTGTCGGTGGTGTTCCTTCTCGGTAGACGATGGTTTCGACGTTGAGATCGTTGTCACCGATGAAGACTCATTGCTATCTTCAGAACTGTTAGGTAAGCAACCTCCCTTGAGCATTTCGATACAATCCCACTCTCTTGCTCTTGCTCTCATTTCAATGCATTAGGACAAACGATTCAACTGTTACTTGTGTTCCGGTAGTTGAACCCACTCCTCTGCATGACCTGTCATTGTCACAGTAAATAGCTAAACGAAGCAACCTAGCATACCTGGTAGATGCTTGAGCTATGTTGTGCCATTACCCTGTTATGCTTGCTATGCTTAGAGTTGTGTCAGGTCTAATTCATCTGGGTGATGAACCAGAGTGAAATGGAAGTGTCCTGATGATGAGAGTTAAGTGTTGAACCTGTTTTGGTAAAGGTAGCGATGAGAGGCCATGTAGGAGTACATGGTGGGTTGTCTCATTGAAACTGCTCATAGGAACTGAGTTCCGTGTTTGTGTTCCAAGACTAGCTACTACCGCACATTGGGATTCGGTAACTCGACCCCTCTCGGCCTATTAACTTCCCCGTTCTCAGTTCAGGAGTCGCATTAGTTTGAAACGTTTATAGGTGGTGGCCGGGCCTGCGAAGTGAATGAACGACCCAATCGGGACCGGCTTGGGGCCCTGCACACAACGTTTGAGGCCATGTTGGAAACCTTGGCCGGACTTCCATTATGGCTTCCAACTTAGATAGACGACTGCCTTGGACGTGAGTCATTGTAAGTTAACGTCCGTGGCCGACTCCCTCGCTGGGCTTCCGCTTGAAGGTTGCCGAGGTGCCTTTTTACGTGCACATGGCGATACGTGGCGGGAGCATGTGTGACGAAGTACACTCCTGTAGGGTAAAGTATCTATTTGAATAGCCGCGTCTGCGGATATGGATTACTTGGAGACTTGCATTGTTCATAGATAACTTTAAATGGATACTCTAAAATCATCCAGATAAGTGTGAGTGCTATGGATGGCTTCTTGTAGGAAGACGAGAGAGGATCCATAGTGGTGTATTGATGTGGTGAATATGTGGACTCATGTGCGATATGCCACCTCAAAGAAAGTACTCATAGTCGTAGTTCAGGTTAGCCAAGAGTCAAAGCTGGCTTGCTGCAATAAACTCCACAACCCCCTTGTTGACAATGATGCATATGTAGATAGTTTTGCTGTAAGTCTTGTTGAGTACCTTTGTACTCACGTTTGCTTATTTATGTTTTTGCAGATGAGACTTCGGTCTCATTAGTGATTCTTACAACGTGAAGTTCGATGTTGACCGGATTAGCTTGGGATTCCCAGACGGAGGTCTAGCTACTTTGGGAGGGTTGTTGTAGATTTTCAGGCTCCTCTAGCCACTTTTAGTAGATGTGTGTACTCAGACATGTGATGCTTCCGCTTGTTGCTTGTATGACTTGAGTGTTGGGTCATGTGACCCCTGTTTGTAATACCACACTATGTTGGCTCTTATGAGTCTTTAATAAATACTTGAGTCATATAGTTATGTTGTGATGCCATGTTGTATCTTCGCATATCGTGCATAATGTGTGTATGTTTGAAATGCATTGGTATGTGTGGGATTCGACACCTAGTTGTATGCCTTTAGTAGCCTTCTTTACGTGGAAATGCCTCTTTGTGCTTCCACTGAGCCTTGGTAGCTTGCTAATGCTCCGAACACGTTGATTGACCGGCATGTATCCTTCTTTGCTGTTGTGTCTGTCCCTACTGGGAAATGTCACGCGGTGTAATGGAGTCCATGTAGCTTGCTACGAGTCTTCTACACACGTTGATGACTGACACCTGCATTGCTGGGTTATGTATGCCTGTCCCTGTACGATTGTGCCACTTGGGTCTATAACTAGTCATGTCGACCCGGGTTCTTTGACATATGATTGCTAGCGACATAATCATATACGTGAGCCAAAAGGCGCAAACGGTCCCGGCCAAGGTAAGGTGGCAGCCATGGGGATTACCGTGCGTGAGGCAGCAAAAGTGATATGATGTGTTACATGCTAGACTTGTATGGCTTAGGATCGGGGTCCCGACAGCGTTGGTATCAGAGCTTGACTGCCTGTAGGATTACCAAGCCAAACTGGTCGATGTTGAGTCTAGAACTGCTTTAGTTATGTAAGGGAATTGGTTGTGGAAGGGAACGTAAGACTCATTTTACTCCTTTCCTTGTGTCGATCTAATTCTGAGTCACCCTCTTCTTTATTCTATGGGGATTAAAACTAGGCCATCTCATCTATCCATCAGGATGACGAGTTATTATGCTGGAGACCTATAGGAAAGGTTTTGTTTTCCCGGATCGATGTCTCCATAAGAATTCAGTTGTTATGTTGTCAGTTTTCTTGCAGGTTGCCTCATATTTCACGCCTTACAGCTGTTATGTTGTCCGAGTTATCCAAGGTCGCCATATAATCTGATGCAATTGCAAATTCCTTCCTCCTGTTCCCGATGTCTTTTAGGCCAGACAAAGCACACCAATTATTGTGTTGAGGTACTCCATTACCTTGACGTATCTGTTGAAGGTATTAGGAAACCATGTTGTTCCAGAGAACCACCCAATAGTCTAGTTGTGTTTTGTGTTCCCAGTGTGATAACTCTGGCCATCATTATCGATAACATCCTGTGATGTTACTTAGACAGTAGGTATTCTGTATCTGGGCTCCTGAACCCAAGGATCATTCTGCCTAACTCCTGTTGATAGTATTTGCTTGTTCCTATAGGATGGTTAGTAACCTTGTTATAGTCTTCAAGGTTCGTGGTACATCATTCTTCCAATACCATGAGCCATTATGGCAAAAGTTCCTCGTGAGCTTAAGATCACAACAAGAGTGCTCTTGATGTGTTCTCCATTCTATAATTGTGACCCTGCCAACTCTTTCTTCTGCATGGGTTATCCAGAAGAATTACGTCAAACTTGTTCGGCGTGTCAACCTATGCATCCACAACTCAGAAAAATCTTGTGCTCCTGAGTTTCCCCTCCTCAATTATATTCTGACCTTCATCTATCACTGTATAGTCAAGAGTATGTCATGCATTTGTGTTATCGATGTTGCCTGTTCGTATGGTCTGTCAAGCCATTCTACAACAGAATGACTAGGAGAAACAAACTCCAGTACCTCATCCATATCCAGGATTGGATCAAAGCAGTTGTATTCCGCGGATCAAAATGCCAATCCAGCTTTTGCTCTGTTCTACCTTGAGGTATTACCCTCTTCATGCCAAGATTGTCATGAGAATTGCGCTACCTCTTATGAACTCTTGATGTAGTGATAGTTCTCGCCATCATTTATCATTCCCCGGTACCTGAGTTGGTTGTAACCGGAATACCGACAAGTGAACCATGATGCGTGAAATCAATACTCCTAGCAACCCCGTCGCTTGGTGGTTAATGGACAATAACCTCATTCTTAGCGTGTTGGTTATTGAATCACCATTCTAAGATTGATCGTGCTACCTAGTCCATCTTTCAAGGTGCACTCCTCGATCAATGAGTTAGGATTGTGTCAATCCCTCGCTCTTTTGATCACTTCGTCTTGCCCTGAAAAGCAAGGTTGTTCTCAAGCTCAATAACACATAAGTGGTTCGTGATTCTCCGAATATCTTCTCGGAAGTATTACCAGTCTGTCTCCTGACCGTTATGTTGAGTTCGTGATCAAGTTGGTTTTTCTATAAACCACCCCCTCTCCAAGACTCTGTGTTGGATACCCTGAGTTAGTTGGTTAAGCTAAACAACAACTTGGAGAGTTGAAAGATAAAGCTTGATCTAACTTAGCTCATGTCAAAGGGATATCTTTTGTGTGTGTGTGTGTGTGTGTGTCGAAGAAAATGATACCTTCCTCGGTTGACCCTTGTGATCAATTGATGCATCTATTGTCTTGTCCAATCTTTGATTTGAGTGTGGGCTATCATCAGATCAAAAACAGAACCAAAGATCTTCCTAATGTTTTTTTACTCGTGGTTGTATCCTCGAGCATACACCGTTATATCTTTTGGTCTGACCAATGCTATTACCTTGTTCTCATAGTTATGGAATTCCATCCATGTGGATATCTCGATGAATTGTTGTTGAGCCCATCAGTAACATCTTTATCTTCTCCATAACTTATGATGAACATAAACTAGTGTTGGAAACTTTGTAGACAATATCTTCATGTCTGGTACATGAGGTATATGTTAGGGTTAAGAAGTGACTCCCTCTTAGTTCACGTGTATTTGATGCAAGTTGCCGCCGTGAATTCGAGAAAGTTCATTTTGCCTCCTTGGAATCATCTCGAGTCAGTTATGCATGTGTGAATGTATGCTATGGTTTGGTAGATTAATTACCTCCATTCCATGTGTATTCCCTAGCTCACAAGCCACTAACTGTTTTGTTCAAGGAAAAGAAGTTAAGTGTTAATCCTGAAGAGCTCAAACGGACGTGCACGATACTTCATTATCCGCAATGATGGTTTCCACCCAGAACTCGGTAGTGTTTTGTTGTAAGACTTCTATGTGGTCATGCTTGTATTGGATAGTATTCTCACATGTATCTTGCAATCCAGCTCATGTTTTGGAGTTGGCTCCCGTAGTTCATTTCCCAAGAATCTCGCAACGTCGTCTCGTCGATTTGTGTTGCAACCTTTCACTTTCAGACATGCTGAGTCTGGAATATCCTAACACCAACCTTATCTGAATCTCAGGCAGATATAATGGTTAGAACGTTACCAAGAATTATAATATTGGTCTCTCTATAACCCGGTAAAGTGGATGTTGTGGCCAATACACCTAGTCGGAAGATCTACTATTATAGTTTCTTCATTCAGCAACTTGGCCACCTCCCCATGAGGACTTCGTATGACTTATCTTAGAAGTTTTCCTCATGGACCCCTTTGAGCCCCAAAGTCCGACCTTTTTACTTGATATTATAGATATTAAGCATTTCTGATAATTGGTTATGCTATTTAATCAAGGAGAACATTCGAAGCGGAGTGCTAAATGTCTCTCGATCGATCAAACAAATTTTGTTCCCATTGCATAGCTAAGGTGAAATCTGAGAAAGTGGTGTCTTCCTTTGCATCTGCATCCTCCATCATTACTCATCATGGTAGTATGATGTGTTGCCAGGATCCTTGGCATGGATGTTGGTAAAACCCTGATGAATGTGGAATGCTCAAGTTCTTGAGAGCACACTCACACACTAGGTTATATCCTCGGTATCAATTGGAATGTGCCTTCCGTTGCCGAGTTGTTCTATAACTCTAGTTCCCTTTCCGATCTGAGTATGCCATTCTTTTGAATTCCTTCACACGATCGTTTGTGAATTTCCTTAACCTGGTATGAAGAGTTTCAATGATCTCTAGATCGAAAGTAATTCTTCTTGCCACCTAAGGGAATACCTCTACGAGTCACCTCCTCTAAGGTGCCCCGATATGGAATTATGGCAATTAACTCCTCGCTACTTTGAAACCGTCACCATCCGTTCTAGCGTGGAATTGTTGCCTACCAATTGAACCTCCGTCATCTACCTCCTTCCCTCGTTCTCGACGTGTATTTTGTATCTCAGCTCAACAGACGTTCTCACGTCTCATTCTATGAGTTGATCATGAGTTGCTCGATCTTCGAGAAGATCGATTCTTGTAGGGTTTTCCTGTTTTCTTGTCATTGTGTTTAGATGACGATCACGAGAGCAAAGATGTCCAGATCAACATGATGCAATAAATCAACATCTTTGAGAAGGGCAATTGGATCATGAAGGTTGTGATAGTTTAGTGTCCCCTCTTCCTCTTACCCTACGCCTGAATCTCGGGACGAGATTCTTGTTAAGTCAGGGTGAGTTGTCACAGCCCTAGAATATTTGCTTGTAATTAGTTGCATTGTGATCATCCATGCATCATGTTAAATTCAAATGAATTTTAATTGGGGAATGATCAAACCCTGGCAGTTTGAAATTCAAATAGGTTCAGCTAAAATTGTTTTCAATGAACCCAAAATGGCCTTCAGAAAAGTCCATGATTTTTGAAAAAGGTCATAACCTCTGCCAAAAATGATGCACACAATTCTTGGACATTTTGGATTTTTCATTCGATGCATATTGTATTTGAGTTGGAGCATTTAAATTCTATAAATATTCTAACTACTCCAACAATTCTGAAAATAGTTGAGGGTCTCTGGAATATTCCAATTATTGCCCACAATTTATTTCAGGAGTTTTAAGAATCATTTAGTATTTTTTTAAATAAAAACAGAGGAAACAAATAGGAAAAAAAACATAAATGGAAAAGGGAGAGAACTAACCTATGCAGACCAGGAGAGAAGCCGGCCCAGCCCACTAGGGGGAGGGGGTCTTCTTCCTCCTCCTGCCAGGAGGACGAGCGTGTGCCCGATGCACGTGCAACCGCAGCCCGCCACCTCCTGCTCGCCTGCTAGGCTCCCTCGCCACGTCGACGCCAAGGATAGAGATGTCGTTGCCGTCCAGATCACTCTGACCCCGCCACTCCTTCCCCTCGCTCTCTCCTCGCCCTCTCCGAGACATGCCCGAGCGCGGTCCTCGCCGCCGCTCGTCGTTGTTGCGCCCATGGCCACCCCCAAACCTCCCCATCGTGTCCAAAGGATCCACGACGTCGTCCTCGACCACGTCACCGAGCAACGCAAGCCGGGACACTCTGGAGCCTCGCAATCGAGCTTCCTCCTCCGCCACGGCCGCCGGACGTCGGCGTCAAATTCGTCGGCTCCCGATCCTTTCCGACCTCTTCGTCGCCTCTGCTAGCCTTGATGCGAGCCACCTACCTCTTCCCCCCGTTCTCTTGCTTGAACCCGTGCCATATGCTAGCTCCCCATCGTGCCTGTGAGCTCCATGCCGCCGTTCTCGTCGCCGGTGAGGCCAGAGCCCAAACCCGTCCTCCCTGAGCACTGCGTCGTGTTCCTTGCCTTGCCAGGAGTCCCGTGAGACCCCCAGTGAGCCTAATCGCGCCCCACAGCCACTCGCTATGCTGGCCCGAACCACAACCGCCGCTCGGCTCGTCGCCGGCCTTGATTCCGACGACCATTTGGTCCCGCGCCCCCCCACCACTAGATGCGCCGCACCTCTGACTCGCCATAGCCGCAAACCGCACGCGAAATGATGCCCCGTAGCGCCGTTCCGAGGAACTCCGGCGAACTGCCACCGCGGATTTGGTCGTCGCCGGCCAACTCCGCCGACTGCCGACGTGGTAACGTCATTAGAGACTAATGGCGTCGCTAACTAGCAGCCCCAGCCACCTGCAGTGGGCCTCGGAAGCGGGTCAAACCCAAGTCAGCGCGGGATTAAGTCCCGCTTAGCCTATGGGTTACTGACTAGTGGGTCCCACTGTTCAGTTTTGACCGGGACCGGCCCTGTTGACTTATGACGTCACCTTGACGCAATGCTGACGCAATAAAGCTTTTCTGGTATTTTAAATAATTAGGAAAATTATAGAAATTGTTTAAAACTTCTAAAATTCTTAGAAAATAATCTATAACTCGGATGAAAATAATTTATATATGAAAAATGATCAAAAAAAATCCAATGAATCTGTTTATGCCATATTCATCCATGTTTGAGCAAGTTAACATCACCAATTAGGGAAAATGATGGTTAGGACGATTTGATAAATAGTGTTGGAGTTGGAATTTACTATATAATTGAATTCCACTTCACTTAATATGACTATCTTTTGCTCTAGGTCAATTCAGTGCTTTAACATGCCATATCATACATCATGTTTGTTGCATTGCATTGAATGTGTTCCTTTCCTGTTTTGTCGGTGGTGTTCCTTCTCGGTAGACAATGGTTTCGACGTTGAGATCATTGTCACCGATGAAGACTCATTGCTATCTTCAGAACTTTCAGGCAAGCAACCCCCCTTGAGCATTTCGATACAATCCCACTCTCTTGCTCTTGCTCTCATTTCAATGCATTAGGACAAACGATTCACCTGTTACTTGTGTTCCGGTAGTTGAACCCACTCCTCTGCATGACCTGTCATTGTCACAGTAAATAGCTAAATGAAGCAACCTAGCATACCTGGTAGATGCTTGAGCCATTATGTGCCATAACCCTGTTATGCTTGCTATGCTTAGAGTTGTGTCAGGTCTGGTTCATCGGGGTGATGAACCGGAGTGAAATGGAAGTGCCCTGATGATGAGAGTTAAGTGTTGAACCTGTTTTGGTAAAGGTAGCGATGAGAGGCCATGTAGGAGTACCTGGTGGGTTGTCTCATTGAAACCGCTCATAGGAACCGAGTTCCGTGTTTGTGTTCCAAGACTAGCTACTACCGCACATTGGGATCCCGTAACTCGACCCCTCTCGGCCTATTAACTTCCCCGTTCTCAGTCCAGGAGTCGCAGTAGTTTGAAACGTTTATAGGTGGTGGCCGGGCCTGCAAAGTGAATGAACGACCCAGTCGGGACTGGCTTGGGGCCCTGCACACAACGTTTGAGGCCATGTTGGAAACCTCGGCCGGACTTCCATTATGGGTTCCAACTTAGATAGGCGACTGCCTTGGACGTGAGTCATTGTAAGTTAACGTCCGTGGCCGACTCCCTCGCTGGGCTTCCGCTTGAAGGTTGTCGATGTGCCTTTTTACGTGCACATGGCGATAAGTGGCGGGAGCATGTGTGACGAAGTACACTCCTGTAGGGTAAAGTATCTATTCGAATAGTCTGCGGATATGGACTACTTGGAGACTTGCATTGTTCATAGATAACTTTAAATGGATACTCTAAAATCCTCCAGATAAGTGTGAGTGCTATGGATGGCTTCTTGTAGGAAGACGAGAGAGGATCCATAGTGGTGTATTGATGTGGTGAATATGTGGACTCGTGTGCGATATGCCACCTCAAAGAAAGTACTCATAGTCGTAGTTCAGGTTAGCCAAGAGTCAAAGCTGGCTTGCTGCAATAAACTCCACAACCCCCTTGTTGACAATGATGCATATGTAGATAGTTCTGCTGTAAGTCTTGTTGAGTACCTTTGTACTCACGTTTGCTTATTTATGTTTTTGCAGATGAGACTTCGGTCTCATTAGTGATTCTTACAACGTGAAGTTCGATGTTGACCGGATTAGCTTGGGATTCCCAGACGGAGGTCTAGCTGCTTTGGGAGGGTCGTTGTAGATTTTCAGGCTCCTCTAGCCACTTTTAGTAGATGTGTGTACTCAGACATGTGATGCTTCCGCTTGTTGCTTGTATGACTTGAGTGTTGGGTCATGTGACCCCTGTTTGTAATACCACACTATGTTGGCTCTTATGAGTCTTTAATAAATACTTGAGTCATAGAGTTATGTTGTGATGCCATGCTATATCTACGCATATCATGCATAATGTGTGTATGTTTGAAATGCGTTGGTATGTGTGGGATTCGACACCTAGTTGTATGCCTCTAGTAGCCTTCTTTACGGGGAAATGCCTCCTTGTGCTTCCACTATGCCTTGGTAGCTTGCTACTGCTCCGGACACATTGATTGACCAGCATGTATCCTTCTTTGTTGATGTGTCTGTCCCTATGGGGAAATGTCACGCGGTGTAATGGAGTCCATGTAGCTTGCTACGACTCGCCTACACACGTTGATGAATAACACCTGCATTGCTGGGTTATGTATGTCTGGCCCTGTACGGTTGTGCCACTTGGGTCTATAACTAGTCATGTCGACCCGGGTTCTTTGACATATGATTGCTAGCGACATAATCTTATACGTGAGCCAAAAGGCGCAAACGGTCCTGGCCAAGGTAAGGTGGTAGCCGTGGGGATTACCGTACGTGAGGCCGCAAAAGTGATATGATGTGTTACATGCTAGACTTGTTTGGCTTAGGATCGGGTTCCCGACACTACCTCTGGAGGGGCATATGCCCTGGCGAAGGCCACCAGGCACCGGATCTCCTCGCGAGCCCCCTCGCGAGGCCGCCTCATGAGGTTCGGCGAGCAGAACCAGCTGCGGCGCACCACACCCACCACGAGGATGACGTCCCGCTGTCAGGCCAAGGACAGCAGGGCATGGCCAGAGCAAGTTTTTTGCTTTGGTGATAAGGGAGCAGTGGCGTGCGCCTTCCTCAAGGCAGGTTCCGAAAGCTTACCATTTTGGTGCAAAGGGATCGGGACGGATCGGCCCGCTAGGATGGAGGTCACTGCCAATCCCACGAGCGCGTCACAAAGACTGCTTTATCAGGCAGAGACCACCTTTGTTAGGATAAGCCTGGGAAGTGCCGCCTTGTGGCCACCCTTTCCTGCCGATATTTTTGGGGAAGAGGACAAAGGCACTACAAAGGGGGGCATGGCCACGTCCATGTAAGGGATCGCGCCATTCTCTCCCCCCAAGACCCAGTGTACTGGAGCCTCAAGCTCCTCCTTTGCAAAGCAACCAAATCACAAGCAGGAGTAGGTTTTTACACCGCACGGTGGCCCGAATCTGGGTAGTTCGTGCGTCCCCGTCATTTCTGGTGAGAGGGAGAGAGCTCGTTGTGCATCTTGTTGTGTTTGTCGTCGTGTTGTAGGTCGCCAAGCCAAGCCCCCAGTGTTTGAACCTTGTTCTTGGAGAAGTTCTTGGACGCATATCCCAGACTCCGACAGGAACGTCTGTCGAGAAAGTGTTTTTTCCATCTTCCTACCTGTTGCTAAGTATGCGGCCATTATAGGATCTTTGGCCTTGTAGTGCTTGTTGGATATGACCAGTTGGTAGTCCCTGTAAAAATCAAACACTTGATCCTGAGAGCTAGGTATCCTCAGCCCCGCCATCAACCCTTCATACTCGGTAATGTCGTTGGAGACCTTGTCATTCTTGAAATCAAGTTGAGTGGTGTAAGAGATTTTATCCCCTGTGGGTGAGGTGAAAAAACTCCAACCCCTACGCTCTGCAGCGAAAAAGCACCATCGAGGTTCATTGTTGAGTGCCTCGATCCACCCGCCTGGGAAGGATGGATTGATACTTGACCTCCTTCGAGAGTGAGAGGGTGTCCATTCTGCCTCGATGTCGGCCAGGGCCCGGCTCTTGATAGTCTTGGTCATCATGAATTCCAGGTTGAAGGAATGGATCTCGATCCCCCGCTCGGCCACATGGCATGTTGCATTGGGGCTGTGCAGGACTCCGTCCAGGGGGGATTCGGTAAAGACCTTGATTTTTTACCCTTGGAAGTAGTGTTGCTGCTTCCGAGAGGCGATGAGGAGGGCGTAAAGCAGTTTCTATGGCATGGAATACCGTTCCCGGGCCTCACGTAGTACCGTGCTCATGAAGTATACTACGTGCTGCACCAGAAGGTCCTTTGTGGGCTCGGGGGTGTGCTCCATGATACGTCTCCAACGTATCTATAATTATGAAGTATTCATACCATATTTACAATAGTTTTATATGGTTTTGGTGCACTTTTATTTTATTTTTATGGACTAACTTATTAATCTAGTGCCCAAGGCCAGTTCATGTTTTTTGCATGTTTTTTTCATAGAAGAAACATACCAAACGATGTCCAAACACGATAAAAATTTATGGAGAATTATTTTTGAATATATTTGATTGTTAGGAAAAAGAATAACCACAAGGCGATGCTCAAGGGCCCCACAAGGCAACAGGGCATGCCCACCCCCCGGGCACGCTGGGTTGCCTTGTGGGCACCTCGTAAAATGGTTGGAGCCCTTCTTTCGCCGCATGAAAGATAATTTATAGATAAAAATCCCCTCAAAATTCATCCCAATCGGAGTTACGGATCTCCGGGAATATAAGAAACGGTGAAAGGCCAGAAAATAGCAAAAACCAGAAAAGAAAACAGACACAGGGATCCAATCTCGAAGGGGCTCTCGCACCTCCGGGCGCCATGGAGGCCAAGGACCAGAGGGGAGAACCTCTTCCCATCTAGGGGGAGGCCATGGAGGAGGAAGCCCGAAGGGGACTCTCTACCCCTCTCTCTCGATGGCGCTGGAGTGCCGCTGGGGGAACCATCGCCGAGGTGATTGTCTTCAACAACATCACCTCCCTCATCACTTTTCAGCGGTGCACTCTCCCACATCAAGCTGTAATCCCCTACTTGAACATGGTACTTTCTACCACATATTATTATCCAATGATGTTTAGTCGTCCTATGATGTTTGAGTAGATTTCTTTTGTCCTTTGGGTTGATTGATGATCTTGATTGGTTTGAGTTGTATGTTTTATTTTTGTGCTATCCTATGGTGCCTTTCGTGCCGCGCACACGTGGGGGATTCCCGTTGTATGGGTTTGCAATACATAAACGATTCGCTTATAGTGGTTGGCTAGAGTGATAGAAGATTACAACCAAGTAAGGGGGTTGTTGCGTATGGGAGTAAATGGGGCTTGATACTTAATGCTATGGTTGGGTTTACCTTAATGATTTCTAGTAGTTGCGGAATCTTGCTAGATGTAACAGCCCGAGACCGACGCTATAGATGACTTTCATATATTCCGTTATCACTGTGTGATTTATTTGTTTGTCACATTCATCATCGCATTTTTCGCATTGCATCGGCACTTTGTTGCCATCGTTTTCAAAACTTGCATTCGTTCGTAGTCACCTGCCCTCCCCGTTCTTGTTGTTGACCGTTTTGAGATCAAACACACTCGCACGCGCCCGCGACACCGCAGAAATATTGTTTTTAAAGTGGGAATAAAATTTTCTCAAAATGGGTTGAAAGTTGGCATGCGGTCTTAATATATTGTAGATAGACCGCCTTCCAAATTTCATCGCATTCGGAGTCCGTTTGATAGCTCAACCGTTAAACACATGCAACCCTATCATTGGTTAAAATCGTAGATGTTTCGGTATTTAAAAAACCATGTGCCGAGCCGCAAATCTTCCCTCTCATCCCCACCTAGGCCATCTACACAGCCCACCTAGCCTAAACCCCGCGACCGAATCCATCTGATTGCGATCAAACGACCCGAATTGGTGCAAAATTCCCTAACCTAGTCCTCCCCTGCTATAAATAGACATCCTCTAGTCCTTTTTTGGACACCCCAAGCAAAACCCTAGTCTCCCACCTCGCAGCCGCCGCGCCATCCCTCTTTTTCCACGCCGGCGAATCCCCCACCGCCACTTGGCACTCGGCCACGGGCCGTGCTGCCATCAGTCGTCGCTCCTAGCCACTCCCACGCTGCCACCTGTCTTCCTGCACCTCCAACCTCTCCGCGGCCCGCAGAAGCCCGTCGCGGGCCCGCCCCGGGCCGAACCGGGCCCGAGCCGCCCGCGCCCCGTGCCGCTCCTCTGCTCCTACCAAACACTGCCTGCCGCCTCGCCCCGCACCCGCAGTGTTGCTTCCGCCTCGCCGCCGCCGGAAGCCATCGTCGGACTCCGCCGCCTCCAGGCGTCGTCGCCGTCACAGGATTCTCTTTGCCGCCAGGCCGCGTTGCCCGCACCGTGACCTGCCTTCCTCTACTCTCCTCTCTCTTTTCTTCCTTCCCCTAACCCCCCTCTCTCTCCCAGGGTAGCACATGACGTCGTCGGCCGCCCGAGCTTGCCACCTCATGGAGCTCCGCCGCAGCCATCCGTGCCCGGATCCGCCTCCCATCGTGGAGCCATCGTCTTTCGGCGTCGCCTCGCCGCCGTATCCCCACCATCATGGCCGGACACCTCGGCGAGACCAGCCTGACCGGGACAGCTGAGGGAGTCCAGGATTATGGGGTCCTCGGGCTGCTGACCCATTTCTATGGGCTAGACAGTGGGCCGCTTTGTGATTATCAATGAAGGCCCGAAGATTGAGATGCCACAACTAATATGGAAATCTCCCAAGACTGTGATGTGTACTCCAGGAACATGATGATAAGTTCGGCATATTCTTCTCCTAATGTAACCGACATTGTACAACCCTAGATACCCCTGGTTTCTATATAAACCAGAGGGTCTTACTTCGTAGGACAAGTTAAGCTCATTACTCCTAGGGTTTTAGTCCATATCATACGATATCGGAGGTAGATCAACTCTATACTCGATACTCCATCATCAGTACAAAACAAAGCAGGACGTAGAGTTTTACCTCCATCAAGAGGGCCCGAACCTGGGTAAACACTGTCTCCCTTGTCTCCTGCTACCTATCGATCCAAGACCCACAGTTCGAGGCCCCCTACCCGAGATCTACCGGTTTTGACACCGACATTGGTGCTTTCATTGAGAGTTTCGCAGTGGGATCGTCAAGAGGATCGATGGCCCGCTTGATCATCAGTAGCGAAATCTGTAACAGCGACGTATTCGTCCCCGGACAGATGTTCGCTTTCGGCAACGTCATACTGCTTGCGGATCCAGCTGGCTGCCTTGGCCAGGTCAGAAGTTTCGCCCCCTGTCAGGAGTTCAGGTTCAGGAACTTAGAGTTCATCGCAGACTCCCGGGGGGATCTTGTTTTAAACAACATATTGACTCCTCTTGAAGAGCTCACGAGCCCGAATACCATAACTCCAACGGCGGAGGACCGCGTTGTAGAGGCACCCTCCACCCTGGATCCAGCCCTAAAGCCCAATGAGGTTAACACATCCGGTTCCTTGCCGGGCGAAGAGCGCCAGGGCATATCCTTAGAGACCCTGAGCGCATCAGCATTGCAGATCGACCCAGCGTACTCCGGGAGCACTGACCCCGCGGATGTCTTTTCTTTGAATGAGTTACTGGGACGAATCCAGGCCATGGGAATGGCCAACGAACAACCCACCCTCATTCTATGACCAGATCGGGCTTAAACCCGATGACAGGGAAATTCACGCCCACATGTCACACATCTGGTAGCTACCATCGAAAGTTTGGTTGATGGATCGCCGTCTCAACGTGCATAGCTGAGGACAGTCTATGTTTCGACATCCAACCACCATGACTGCTGATACGTCTCCAACGTATCTATAATTTATGAAGTATTCATGCCATGTTAACAATAATTCTATATGATTTTGGTATGATTTTATTAGAACTAACCCGGACTGACGCTGTTTTCAGCAGAACTACCATGGTGTCGTTTTTTGTGCAGAAATAAAAGTTCTCGGAATGGGCTGGAAATTTACGGAGAATATTTTTGGAAAATATAAAAAATACTGGAGCAAAAATATACCGGAGAGGAGTCCCGAGGCAACCACAAGCCTAGGGGGCGCGCCCCCCTAGGGCGCGCCTTCTGGCTTGTGGGCCCCGCGGGAGTCCCCTTGACGTGAGACCGACGCCAAAAATTCCTATAAATACCAAAACCCCCAGAAAGAAACCTAGATCGGGAGTTCCGCCGCCGCAAGCCTCTGTAGCCACAAAAAACCAATCGGGAGCCCGTTCCGGCACCCTGCCGGAGGGGGAAACCATCACCGGAGGCCATCTTCATCATCCCGGCGGTCTCCATGACGAGGAGGGAGTAGTTCACCCTCGGGGCTGAGGGTATGTACCAGTAGCTATATGTTTGATCTCTCTCTCTCTCGTGTTCTTGAGATGACACGATCTTGATGTACCGCGAGCTTTATTAATATAGATGAATCATATGGAGTTTCCCCCTCTCTATCTTCTTGTGATGAATTGAGTTTTCCCTTTGAAGTTTTCTTATCGGATTGAGTCTTTAAAGGATTTGAGGATACTTGATGTATGTCTTGCGATGGGATATCCGTGGTGACAATGGGATGTTCTATTGATCCACTTGATGTATGTTTTGGTGATCAACTTGCGGGTTCCGTGACCTTGGGAATCTATGCATAGGGGTTGGCACACGTTTTCGTCTTGACTCTCCAGTAGAAACTTTGGGGCACTCTTTGAAGTTCTTTCTGTTGGATTGAACATGATGAATCTGAAATTTTGTGATGCATGTCGTATAATCAAGCCCATGGGTACTCGTGGTGACATTAGGGTTTTGGTTGATGTGTATCTTAAGGTGTTATTTTAGTACGAACTCTAGGGCTGTTCGTGACACTTATAGGGATAGCTCATACGATTGATCGGAAAAGATAACTTTGAGGTGGTTTCATACCCTACAATAATTTCTTCGTTTGCTCTCCGCTATTTGTGACTTTGGAGTGAACTCTTTGTCGCACGTGAGGGATTTACATATGATTCGACTATGTCAGTATTGTTGAGAGAACTTGCACTAGTGAAAGTATGAACCCTAGGCCTTGTTTCTAAGCAATGCAATACCGTTTGTGCTCACTTTTATCATTAGTTACCTTGCTATTTTTATATTTTCAGATTACAAAAACCTATATCTACCATCCATATTACACTTGTATCACCATCTCTTCGCCGAACTAGTGCACCTATACAATTTACCATTGTATTGGGTGTGTTGGGGACACAAGAGACTCTTTGTTATTTGGTTGCAGGGTTGTTTGAGAGAGACCATCTTCATCCTATGCCTCCCACGGATTGATAAACCTTAGGTCATCCACTTGAGGGAAATTTGCTACTGTCCTAAAAAACTCTGCGCTTGGAGGCCCAACACGAGTCTACAAGAAGAAGGTTGTGTAGTAGACATCAAGCTCTTTTCTGGCGCCGTTGCCGGGGAGGTGAGTGCTTGAAGGTATATCTTTAGATCTTGCAATTGAATCTTTTAGTTTCTTGTTTTATCACTAGTTTAGTCTATAAAAGAAAACTACAAAAAAAATATGGAATTGAGGTTGCCTCATATGCTTCATCTTTTTAATGTCTTTCCTGAAAATGATGGAAAGGAAAATTGTGCTCAAGTGTTAGAAGAATAAGTTATTAAAATGTTTGGCACTAAATCTTTGTATGATGAGCATGATTGCAATGTTGTTAGTATGAATTCCTTGAATATCCATGATGCTAATGATATGCAAAGCCACAAGCTTGGGGATGCTATGTTTGATGAAGATGATATGTTTAGTCCCCCAAGTTTTGATGAGCAAATTTATTATGATGAAAGCATGCCTCCTATTTATGATGATTATTATGATGACATGTATGCTATAAAGAGTGATAGTAACCATGAAACTTGTCATCTTGATTTTAATATTCAAAGTGGCTATATCAATCAAGTATCTCATGATAGTTATTTTGTTGAGTTTGCTCCCACTATTATGAATGAGAAGAAAATTGCTTATGTGGAGAGTGACAAATTTTCTATGCTTGTGGATCATGAAGATAATGCTTTATGTGCTGGTTATATTGTGAAATTCCTTCATGATGCTACTGAAAATTATTATGAGGGAGGAACATATGCTTGTAGGAATTGCAATATTATAAATGTTTCCTCCCTATGTGTTCAAAGTTTTGAAGTTATGCTTCTTTTGCCTTCCTATGCTAGTTGATTCTTGCTCCCATAAATTGTTTGTTCACAAAATCCCTATGCATAGGAAGTGGGTTATGCTTAAATGTGCTAGTCATATGCTTCATGATGCTCTCTTTGTGTTTCAATTCTTATCTTTTTTGTGAGCATCATTGAAATCATCATGCCTAGCTAAAAAGGCATTAAAGAAAAGCGCTTGTTGGGAGACAACCCAATATTTATACCTACTGTTTTTGTGTGTCCACATTATTAAGCTACTGTATAATCATGTTTTATAGCTTTTTTTTCAATAAAGTTCCAAGTAAAGCCTTTGGGATAGTGTGGATGATAGTTGACTTGATTCTGTGCAAAAACAGAAACTTTTGCTCTCAGTCCAGGAATTTTGTAAATTCACTGGAACTTGATTTTGATCTGAATTTTTTACACAGTCTTGATATACAAATTCTTCAGGTTATCCTAATTTGTTAAGAATTTTTAGAGACAGGGAAGTATGGTTACACTACAGATCTTCACAGACTGTTCTGTTTTTGAGAGATTCTGTTTTGCATGCATAGTTTGCTTGTCTTAGTGTTTCCATAGCTTATATTTAGCGGTATAAATTATGGGAATGATAGAATACAGTAGCTATGATGTGGGAACAATTATGAATCTTGTCTTGACAGTAACTAAGTGAATGATTTATCTTTACTACACTAACCCTTCTCACGAAGTTCCGTTAAGTTTTGTGTGATTGAAGTTTTCAAGTTTTGGGTGAGACACCGATATGAGGAGAATAAGGAGTGAAAAGAACCAAAGCTTGGGGATGCCCAAGGCAGCCCCAAGGTAATATCCAAGGAAGACTCAAGCGCTTAAGCTTGGGGATGCCCCGGAAGGCATCCCCTCTTTCGTCTTCAACACTATCGGTATATCTTACTTGGAGCTATATTTTTATTCGTCACATAATATGATTTTTGCTTGGAGCGTCATTTTATTTTCTTGTTCTCTGTTAGGTGTTATTTATAATCTTTTTTTCAATAAAAAGTTCCAAGAATTGCCTTAGGATGCTTGCATTGCATGTTTTGATGAGTGCTGTGTAAAAACAGAAACTTTGGCTGTAGTGTTTGAATTTTCATATTTTACTGGAACGTGGAACGTTTCTGAAATTTTTACACAGTGATGTCATATAAATTATTTAGCATGTCCTAATTTTTCATAATTTTTTTAGTTAAGGTAGTATGCTGTTTTCATAAATTGCTACAGACTGTTCTGTTTGGACAGATTGCTGTCATAGTTTTGTTATCTACCTTTCCTCTAGTTTCCATAGCCTATATTGGTAGATATAAATTGTGGAAATGATAGTAAAGAGTAGATGATGTTTGATAATTATTGTGCAATTGTCTTGGCAGTACATAAAGAGTTGATTTATTATTATGTGTACTAACCTATCTCACGAGTTCTTTTCGAGTTTTGTGTGGATGAAGTTTTTGAGAATAGGTGAAACCATGATATGAGAGGATTGAACGAGATACAAAAGATCAAGCTTGGGGATGCCCAAGGCACCCCAAGTAAATATTTCAAGAAGTCTCAAGCATCTAAGCTTGGGGATGCTACACATCCCACCTCTCTTCATCAACAATTATCGGTTAGCCTATGTTGAGCCTAAATTTTTATTCGTTCACATGATGCGTGCTATTCTTGGAGTGCTATTTTTCTTTTGCTTGCTGTTTAATAAAATACTTAAGATCTGAAATTCTTAGATGAGATAGTCTTCACATAATTATTTAATTGTTGACTACGCATTGATCTTCACTTATATCTTTTTGGAGTAGTTTGTCATTCACTCTCGTGCTTCACTTATATCCTATGAGTAAATGGTTGAAGGAATTGAATATCATAAATATGAAATTAAATATGCTTCATATACTTATCCAATGGGGAGTAATGACTTCACACATAATAAGTATAGGTGGTAAAATTTATTGAAAGTTAGCAAACACCGCATTGGTCACTTGAACAATTCATGAAAGAATAATGAAGGAAGAGAGATTCCACATATAAATATACTATCTTGGACATCTTCTATGATTGTGAGCTCATTAATTATTTTCAAACTCGAGCAAATTAGTTAAAATTGGACAAGGAAGACAACTTAATGAGTTATGTTTGGGTATATTTGTATAGAAGTTATATTGTTATTGATCCTCCAACATGTGGTGCTTGCTTCCACCTCATACTAGCCAAAACTTCCGCACCAAGTAGAAATACTACTTGTGCATCCAAACACCCTTAAACCAGTTTTGCCATGAGAGTCCACCATACCTACCTATATGCGGTATTTACCTGCCGTTCCAAGTAAATTTGCATGTGCCAAACTCTAAACCTTCAAATAATATTCTGTTTTGTATGCCCGAATCGCTCATATAGTGACTAGGGGCTGTCAGTATCTTCCATGCTAGGTGGGTTATTCTCATGATATGTGTTGATTCACTATCATTCACGAGAAAGTGGCTGGTATTCGGGATGCCCAGTTCCATGCTCAAAAATCAAATCAAAATATAATGAAACAAAACTCCCCCAGGATTGTTGTTTGTATGGACGGTACCCGTGGATTTGGCTCGCCGTGGAGTGTGATTGATTGGTGGAGGGGGAGTAAAAACTTTACCATTCTGTTTGGGAACCGCCTATAATGTATCTAGCATGGAAGATACCAAGATCTCTCGGTTGTTATGTTGACAATGAAAGCATACCGCTCAAAAGTATTATTCATCTCTGTTTTAAAAGCTCGAGCTCTGGCACCTTTGCAAATCAATGCTTCCCTCTGCGAAGGGCCTATCTTTTACTTTCTAGTACTTACCTTTATGCAAGAGTCATGGTGATCTTCACCACTTCCTATATTTCGCCTTTTTCTCTTGGCAAGTGTCATGTGTTGGGGAATGATCTAGACATATATATATACACACAAATATATTTGATCACGAATTATTATTGTTGACAATTATCTATATGATAAATAAGTTGGGAGGCGAAACATTAAGCCCCTATCTTTCTCTGTGTTCAATGGATGCTATTTGTTCTAAAAATATGCTTTGAGTGTCAATAATCATGGAAGACTATATGATAATTGAGTATGTGGAATTTGCTAAATCAAAGCTCTTACATAGACCCTTCCTGAAAATAAGATGAATTGCCATTGTTCGATGACTAGGAATATGGTTTGTTAGTTTTCAAGAAACTTTCTGGTCTATACTTTAACATGTGAATAGCTTGTTACTTGATCATGAGAAGTTTTATGAGATGAGCTACTGTTTATGGTTTATATTGATGCTAGAAAAAGTGATTGGAATTATCATTGATCAAACTTGTGCACTTGCTAGCATTCACACTTCATAAATTATTTCTTTTATCATTTACCTACTCGAGGACGAGCAGGAATTAAGCTTGGGGATGCCGATACGTCTCCAATGTATCTATAATTTATGAAGTATTCATGCCATGTTTACAATAATTCTATATGAGTTTGGTATGATTTTATTAGAACTAACCCGGACTGACGCTGTTTTCAGCAGAACTACCATGGTGTCGTTTTTTGTGCACAAATAAAAGTTCTCCGAATGGGCTGGAAATTTACGGAGAATATTTTTGGAAAATATAAAAAATACTGGAGCAAAAAGATACCAGAGAGGAGTCCCAAGGCAGCCATAAGCCTAAGGGGCGCCCCCCCCTAGGGTGCGCCCCGTGGCTTGTGGGCCCCTCGGGAGTCCCCTTGACGTGAGACCGACGCCAAAAATTCCTATAAATACCAAAACCCCTAGAAAGAAACCTACATCGGGAGTTCCGCCGCCGGAAGCCTCTGTAGCCACGAAAAACCAATCGGGAGCCCGTTCCGGCACCCTGCCGGAGGGGGAAACCATCACCGGAGGCCATCTTCATCATCCCGGCGGTCTCCATGACGAGGAGGGAGTAGTTCACCCTCGGGGCTGAGGGTATGTAACAGTAGCTATTTGTTTGATCTCTCTCTCATGTTCTTGAGATGACACGATCTTGATGTACCGCGAGCTTTATTAATATAGATGAATCATATGGAGTTTTCCCCTCTCTATCTTCTTGTGATGAATTGAGTTTTCCCTTTGAAGTTTTCTTATCGGATTGAGTCTTTAAAGGATTTGAGGACACTTGATGTATGTCTTGCGACGGGATATCCGTGGTGACAATGGGATGTTCTATTGATCCACTTGATGTATGTTTTGGTGATCAACTTGCGGGTTCTGTGACCTTGGGAATCTATGCATAGGGGTTGGCACACGTTTTCGTCTTGACTCTCCGGTAGAAACTTTGGGGCACTCTTTGAAGTTCTTTGTGTTGGATTGAACATGATGAATCTGAAATTGTGTGATGCATGTCTTATAATCAAGCCCATGGGTACTCGTGGTGACATTGGAGTATTTCGGTGACATTAGGATTTTGGTTGATGTGTATCTTAAGGTGTTATTTTAGTACGAACTCTAGGGCTGTTCGTGAGGCTTATGGGGATAGCTCATACGATTGATCGGAAAAGATAACTTTGAGGTGGTTTCGTACCCTACAATAATTTCTTCGTTTGTTCTCCGCTATTTGTGACTTTGGAGTGAACTCTTTGTCGCACGTGAGGGATTTACATATGATTCAACTATGTCAGTATTGTTGAGAGAACTTGCACTAGTGAAAGTATGAACCCTAGGCCTTGTTTCTAAGCATTGCAATACCGTTTGTGCTCACTTTTATCATTAGTTACCTTGCTGTTTTTATATTTTCAGATTACAAAAACCTATATCTACCATCCATATTACACTTGTATCACCATCTCTTCGCCGAACTAGTGCACCTATACAATTTACCATTGTATTGGGTGTGTTGGGGACACAAGAGACTCTTTGTTATTTGGTTGCAGGGTTGTTTGAGAGAGACCACCTTCATCCTACGCCTCCCACAGATTGATAAACCTTAGGTCATCCACTTGAGGGAAATTTGCTACTGTCCTACAGAACTCTGCGCTTGGAGGCCCAACACGAGTCTACAAGAAGAAGGTTGCGTAGTAGACATCAACTGCTTACTGAGTTCAGAATCCAAACTCGGTCCCGTGGATAGTTCGGAAGTGATTCCCGGTCTGACCTCTGACCTTAAGTCAGGACCGAAGAGTCCGACTGACAACCCGGACCATGAACCCGGTGCGCCAAATATCGTAATGACACAAGACTCGACCATCGTGTCTCCGGACTCCCTACCTATCGGGATAAGAAATTTTTTCCCACCCACCGCCCACGTCAAGTACTCTCCACCCAATTCAGGGAAACCCGACATATGGGATCTGTTGTATGTCATACAATCGCCAGGGGAAACAGTCCACCATTACTGGGCTCGATTCCTTCTTACCAAATACAAGATGGCGGACTGTAGCAATCAGGAGACCATAGCAGCCTTCTGGCATAACTGCCGGGATGACGGGATCCTCAATGCCCTCGCTCGTCGCCACATCCGAGACTTCACCGAGCTATCGAACCTAGTGCACAAGTACTGCGCCATGGAAAGCACCTGGAAGGCTCAACAACTAGAGTCAGCACAGGGCAAAGAATCTAGAAGAACTCGGAGGAAGCGTATATCCCCACGACGGTCAGCCGAACACGAGCCCATCGAGAAAAATACTAAACCCCTTGAGGGAAGTAGGTCCGTTCTCGATGAGCTACTGGATAAGACATGCCCCATACATTCCTCTTTGCTGAATCCAAACCCTACTCACACCCTTCGAGCTTGCTGGGTCGTGAGTCAAGTCGCAAAGAGCTGGGAGGCCATCCTTGGTACCTCATCGCCAAACAGACGTCCGGCCACATCATCCGATGACAACGCCGAGATCCTAACGATCTACGAAACATTCTCATCATACAATAAGAGGAAGAGAGCTCTTCAAGACCTCGACCAGATATATCACGTGGTAGCAACGAATTCTTGGACGAATACAACCATAACTTTTGGCGAGGAGGACCAGCTGAGAATCCACTCTAACCGAACACCTGCCGCGCTGGTTCTCGGCCCCATAATAGATGGTTTTTGGCTCCAAAAGGTGCTAATGGACGGTGGCAGCGGCCTAAACCTCATCTACGAGGATACGCTGGACAAAATGCAATTCGACAGATCTCGCGTCGAACACAGCTCCACTACCTTCCGGGGGATTATCCCCGGAAGAGAGGTGCGATGCACATGACGAGTTACCCTTGATGTGGTATTCGGTACCCCAGAGAACTATAGGTCCGAGGAACTTGTCTTTCACATCGTACCCTTCCACAGGGGTTATCACGCCCTGCTAGGGCAGGAAGCATTCACCAGGTTTCACGCCATACCACACTACGGGTACATGAAGCTTAAAATGCGAGGGCTCGATGGTTTTATTACTATTATAAGCGATGTGGAGAGAGCCCTTTGGGCCGAAAATAAAACCGCATCGTTCGCCCTCGAGGCACTATCCAAAGCCCTCACGGCCGAAGAGTTAATCGCACTCCGCTCAATGGTAGATAAGGATGACGCAACCTTCAGCAAGAGGCCCAAATCCACCTCCTTCAAACCAGTGTATGAGATAGTCAAATTCCAGGTACACCCAATGGACCCTAACAAAACAACGTCCATTGGAGCTCAGCTGGACTTCGCAATTGACGAAGCGTTGCGTACATTCTTACGTGAGAACTGGGACTTATTCGCCTGGCACCCTTCGGACATGCCAGGAATCCTACGGGGACTCGCAGAGCACAACCTGACCATAATTGCAGGCTTTAAACCAGTCAAACAGGCGTTGCGCCAATTTTTTGAACCTAAGCGTCAAGCCATGGGTACCGAAGTGGCAAAATTGCTGGAGGCCGGATTCATCCGCGATATCAAACACCCGGAGTGTTTGGCAAATTTGGCCATGGTGCCAAAGAAGGACAAATCCTGGCGGCTGTGTGTCGACTTTAAAGACTTAAATAAACCCTGCTCCAAGGATCCCTTTCCTTTACCTCACATAGACCAGATAATCGATGCTAGCACCTGACACGACTCGTTGTGCTTCCTTGATGCCTACTTCGGATACCATCAAATAAAAATGAAGGAGTCCGACCAGGCCGCAACTCCCTTCATCACTCCCTATGGGCCATTCTGCTTTAATACAATGCCCTTCGGATTGAAAAACGCAGGCGCCACATATAAAAGCATGATTCAGACATGCCTAGAAAAACAAATCGGCAAAACAGTCGAGGCATATGTGGACGACGTGGTCATCAAGACCAAGCACGTCAGCCAGCTGATAGACGACCTTCGAACAACCTTCACTAATTTGTGGACTTACGATATACGGCTTAACCCAGAAAAATGTGTCTTCGGAGTCCCCGCGGGTAAACTACTTGGATTTATCGTCTCCCATAGAGGAATGGAGGCCAACCGTCTAAAATCCGGGCCCTATCCCTGTTGGCAATCCTGACGGAGTTAAAGCACGTGCAAAAGCTGGCGGGGTGCATGGCAGCTTTAAGCCGCTTCATCTCCCGCCTCGGTGAAAAGGCACTGCCACTCCATAAACTGCTCAAACAGACCAAAAACTTTGAGTGGACCGACGAGACAACAACCGCACTGGAGGACATTAAAACTCTATTGGCTAGCAATCCCATACTGACGGCACCTGCTACAGGTGAGCCAATGTTGTTGTAAATCTCAGCCACTAATCAAGTGGTCAGCGTCGTTCTCGTTGTCGAATGAGAGGCTGAGGGCCACAAGCTCCAGGTGCAGAAACTAGTCTACTACGTGTCAGAAGTGCTCACTCCATGCAAAACTCGCTACCTGCACTACCAGAAGATAGCCTATACAGTTTTTATGGCATCCCACAAGCTCCGGCACTACTTCCAGGAGTGTTCAGTCACGGTAGCATCCGAAGTACCCCTCAATGACATAATCAACAACATGGACGCCATGGGCCGCATAGCCCAATGGGCCAATGAGCACTTACCTTTTGAAATCATGTACAAGCCACGCCGAGCTATTAAATCTCAGGTGCTGGCTAATTTCCTTGCCGAATGGACGGAGGCCAAGCTCCCTAAAGAATACAGTACATATTCCCATTGGATGATGTACTTCAACGGCTCCAAAACGCTCACCTGACTGGGGGCTGGCATCATACTTACATCCCCCACCGGCGACAACATTCGGTATGTACTACAGATCATGTACACGGATTCCAATAAAGAGATCGAATATGAGGCTTTGTTACATGGACTTCGGATGGCAACTTCCATGGGCGTGAAACGGCTCGAGGTACGAGGGGACTCCTACCTCGCCATCTTGCAAATCAATGGCGAATTCGACGCCAAAAACCCAAAAATGGCGGCATACAGGAACATCGTTCTTAAAATTTTAGCACGGTTCGAAGGCCTCGAATTTCATCATGTCTCCAGAGACAGCAATCAAGCTGCCGATGTCCACACACGCATGGGCGCTAAACGTGACCAGGTTCCTAAGAATACTTTTCTGGAACGGCTCTTCAAGCCATCCGTGACATGGTTGGACGAGGACAATATTGCTGGAACTAGCGATCAGAAGCAGGACACCCCTCCTGTAATCGAACCAGATGACCAAACTATTGGTGTGTCGGCACTCGAAGAAATACCTTCGGCTCACGAGGTCATGGCAGTAATCGCGCCATGGACCGAGCCCTTTCTTTCATATGTGCTCCGCCAAGAGCTCCCTGATGACCAAACGGAGGCAAGACGAATAATTCGACGATCGAAGTCTTACAAGGTCCACGAGGGTGAGCTATTCAAGATAAGAACCACTAGAGTTCTTCAACGGTGCATATCCGAAGAAGATGGTAAACAACTCCTGACAAAAATTCACGCAGGTATGGGTGGCGACCATGCAGCAGCTCGGGCCCTGGTAAGCAAGGCTTTCCGGGCTGGCTTCTTTTGGCCCACAGCTCGCGCTGACGCTCAAACGCTCATTCAACATTGTGTGGGCCGCCAACTCTTTGCTAATCAAAGCCACATGCCTGCAACAGCTCTTCGGACAATACCGATTACCTGGCCTTTTGCGGTGTGGGGGATGGACATGGTCGGACCTCTTAAGGGGTGGACCAAGAAAAAGAAATATTTACTAGTAATGGTCGATAAATTCACTAAGTGGATTGAAGCCAAACCAGTCACTTCTGCTAAGTCTTGCCCAGTCATCGACTTTATATCTGGAGTGGTTCACCGTTATGGTGTTCCACATAGTATAATAACGGACAACATATCAAATTTCACAGCTCAGGAAGTTAAGGACTGGTGTGCTAATCTAGGCATCAAGCTTGACTCCGTATATCACGCACAAACCAACGGACAGGTTAAAAGGGCCAACGGACTCATTATGAGCGGCATCAAACCGCGCTTGGTCTGATCCCTGACTAAATCCGATTGTCACTGGGTGGAGGAGATTGACTCCGTACTGTGGGGTTTGCGTACCACGCCTAACCGGTCAACATGATATACAACATTTTTCATGGTATACGGGGCAGAAGCAGTCCTACCCTACGATATCATCCATGACGCTCCTAGAGTGCGCATGTACGAGGAAAAGGAAGCCGAGCTAGATCGGCAGGACAACCTAGACGCCTTGGACGAAGAGCGCGATATAGCTCTGGCACGATCTACCTTCTATCAGCAACAGGCGCGGAGCTGCAAGAGTAGGGAAGTTCGGGCTAAAGCGTACAATGTGGGCGAGCTGGTGCTACTCCTCCAGGAGAAAAAGACAAATAAGCTCTCACTCAAATAGGAGGGCCCATTCATCATTGATGAAGTCCTTACAGGAGGAGCGTATCGCCTACGCAACCCATCGGATAATCGCCTCGAACCAAACCCATGGAACGCAGCTCGTCTTCGGCGTTTCTACGGATAAGACTGGTGTCATCAACCAAACTAGTTCTACTTCTTTCCTTAGTTTTTACTCTCTTTTCTCTTTTAGGTTAATTCAACGTCCATCAGGTTATGTTCTGCTAGACCGAGCTGTGTTCACTTGGGCATACATCTTTAAGTGTATTTTCCGAGAACACGTGGGGGCTCTTTAACAAAGCCGAATAAAAAACTTTTATGAACCTATTTTCGCCTTTGTCGTGTGTGCACCCTTCCTATATTGTCTTACAAGGCCATTATATGCATCAATTTGACTTAAGATTTGGTCGAGCTGGATTGCCTGGCTCCTGTGTTTACCCTCTATGTTCCCGATTGTTCGGCTAGAGGGTAAAGGGAGCAGCTCTGCGATTGTTACGACTGGGTCACCCGGGCACGTACCTCAGACGGATAAAGCCGAAAGTTAGCATTCTTGAGTACATAATTGCTCGATTGCAAAGGAAGAAGGAATAATTAGGTGACTCTCACCACAATCGGGAGTTATGTTCCCGACTTAACTATTGTCCGCGTGCTGCGAATATTAGGGTATTAAGTCTACGGTTAGCGTAGCACCTGAAGAAAGGAACCCATAGAGGAACTACTTTCTTTGGAAGATGTTTCTTACGTTAGAAACTAATATAACATCACTCTCCGAGCAAGTTCTATCTGTTCGCACCATATGGCCGGATTGCCTGGTTCTCCAAAATGCCTTCCTAATATTTCAGGTGATGCATAGTAAGGAACACTCCCCGACCATTGTCAGGGGAGGTAGAAGCCGATGGCCGGTTAAGACAATGTTTGCAGTTTGGATGAAGTAATATTTGATGTAAAGTACATAGTTACATAGAATTAAATACCCGGTTGCTGATCAAGATTATCTATTATAGCATCCAAGCGACAGTCTTGTTGTGAGAGGTTTGCGGCCGGCATTACCTGGTCATATACCAAATGTCGAGGTATTTCTTGAGCTTTTGGACCTACCGGCCCGACTCGAGCCAAATGCTCGAGATCAAGCTTGCTGAATCTTGTTTTCACCATGGACCACGCTTCCCGTGCTCCTTCTTGATAGGCTGACATTTTCCATAATTGAAACCACTGACGAGCTCCTTTAAAACGATCCGCCAATTCAGCCATCCCTTCCGGAGGGCTCTGGGACGGCCATAGTGCCTAGATCATGCTCTTCATCGCCTTTCGACCTCGTTCATTCACAATGGATAGTTCCATTAAAAGGTTCCCCCCGAACAAGCTGGCTTCTTCTTTGGGATGCCCAGTCAAGAGAGCTGCCAAGAGACATGGTATGCCTGTTAGTTCGGGTATAGTCTATGCACGGAACTATGAGTCCGGAATCTCACTTACCAAATATGCCACCTTTCAATCTCTGATTTTCTTCACGGGCACAGGACAGCTGGGGTTTTAAATCCTCAATCTCACCGACCTATCGTTGATTCTCCGTCTGGAGGTTGTTCTTCTCCTCAATATTACAGGTCAGTATTCGATGGCCGGCCAGAGCTGCGATTCGGCATATCTTTGTGACTCTCTTGCCGGATCCAGGTCTTTCTGAAGCTGATCTATAGATTCAGCTGCTATAAAGCAAATCCTTATTAGATATCAATGCCTCGAGCAATTATGTATTAATCAAAGTTGTTTCTCACCGCGCGCTTCCCTAGTGAATTTTTTCACCCCCTTTAGCTCGGCCTTTGCATCTATTAGCTGAGTCCGGCTCGTCTCAGGGTCTTCAGACAATTTATCATTCTCCTCATTCGAAGACTATGAAATGCCACAAGAAGTTCTTATCAGACCCTTAATACGGCTGTCCAGGCCAAATTAAGGCTCGGGGGCTACTAGATTAGGATTCGTGTTCGGTTGTTAAAATCAAACACTTACCCGAAGACTGTTTCGCATAAAATTGGTGATCCCTTCAAGTCCTGATCGGGCGGCGCCGAGGTGCATATCCACCGAGTCAAGATCATTAATCTCATGTTCGGCAAATTCAGGGTGGCGTAGGGACTCCTTCCGACGCTGATGATTCATCGCGCTTTCAACTTCTGAATTTGTAACGGAGACTTCTTTAGAATCCTTCGGATGCTGGTCCATTGTAGCGACCCCCTTGTTGCATCCTGAGGTTGTTGGGGGCCTTTGTTTGGAACCACCGCCTTGAACCCTCTCGACGTCTTCAGAGTGGGAGGGTGTGTTTGGTTCCTACAAAGGTCGGCCCAGATTATGAAAACTTACAAGCAGCCATGAGCAGTGCTCAAACTATAAAGTTAAAATAGTTACCTCTTGGATGGAGGAGCAGTTGAGGTAGTCCCTCCAGCGGTGGCACGCTTGATAGCATTTGGTGTGGATTTTGCTGGTGGTACACTTTCTAGTGTTCAGTGCGTGCTACAACGACCCCTGGGAACGGAGAGAGGTGCCTCCAAAATAATGGGGGACAAGCGCCCTTTTCGGGAAGGAGCTTTCTTCCTACCTCCAATTCGGCTAGGGAGTATCCTAGGGTGATCAGCTATGAGGGAAACTTTGGAGCCATCAAGGCTCTCCTGGAAGAAGACTCCATCCTAAAAAATGATTGAGGTATCCAGATAATCATGGTATCCTGGTTCGTCATCTCGAGAATAATTCTTGGGCTAAGGGGGAGGACAGTTAACCGTATCGATCTTGCGCCTCCATTCCTGTTCAGCAAAACCCCAACAAATTTGATTAACCAACAATTAATGTAAGCGTCTAGAGTACGGGAATATGATCAGACTCACCCATTCGATGGGATTATGGTTTGAATATCCTTCCTTGACCCTCAGGTGATGGAACCCTTCTTTTTCTCCTTTAAAGAGGTCGGCCAGTATGGCGGCCATTGCCTCAAGATCGGCGGGACCTTCCCTCTCATAGCGGGTCGCGTCGCTTGAGCCATTATAGCACCATAAGGGATGCATCTTTTGCGGAAAGGGGTTGGACGCACCGTCTGACGGCCGTGGCGATCATGTCAACAATGGTCAGTTTGCAGTGTGCTAATAACTTGACCTTGGCGACTAGCTGTTTTACTTCGGCACTTTGCTCTTGAGGAGAACTCTTCGGATGCCAATTGAAGCGCTTCTGTAAAAGAGCAGCCGAGAATTCGGGAAGACCCCTCCAAGTTGGATCGAATAGGGGAACGTCCTCAATATAAAACCATTCGGAGGTCCACTCTTTGGGATCTCTTTCTGGGGTCCCCATAGGGTATCCCGATCCAGCTATACGCCACACTTCGGCTCCGCCCACTTCAAAAATCAACCCCCCTTGAGTACGGTTGACAAGACAGAAAAACCTCCTCCACAGTTCAAATTGGGCTTCGCAGCCCAGGAACATTTCTCAAAGGGCGACAAAACCCGAGATATGGAGAATTGATCCGGGGGTGAGATGGTGGAGTTGGATCCCATATAATTCTAGTAAACCCCTTAAAAGGATGAATAGGAAAGCCCAGGCCTCATTAGAGGAAGGGAATGAAGCATGCCCTCTCTTCCATGCGGGGAGTAGGGGATTTCTCCGCGAAAGCCTCACCATTTGTGGACGTTAATCCAGAACAGGAGGGCGTTAGATCTGAGGAGGGAAGATATCCCTGCACCTCTAGGTCGCCCAGTCGGAGACAGGAAACAGAACAGCTTGCCCAGTCACCCGGGAGAGGGCCGTGAGGGCGCGAGGAAGAACCTGGAACATTCGCCATGGCTTCTTGATATTCTTCTTGGTGCACGGGGAGAGAGATGGATTGCTCAATGCATGCCAGTTCTATTTAATGGATGGTTCAACCCTCCAGATCTTTGAACGGCATTTTAGGAATTGCCTCTCTCCACCTAGTGCAGAGAAATCGAGGAGTTGCAGAAAGATAAAAGTTGTGGGCCACGCGACATTTCGACGTTCGAGAGCACGTCGTCAGCCGGAGTAGACTCAGCCGAACTATGGGGAATAGGGGAACTCGCCCCGCAAGCCGAAGACTTTGAACGAACGAAGGCTAAATCAAGACTGCGGCATTGGAGGCCAGTTCGGGGGCTACTGAGGGAGTTCGGGATTAAGGGGTCCTCGAGCTACCGGCCCATTTCTATGGGCCGGACAGTGGGCCGCTTTGTGATTATCAATTAAGGCCCGAAGACTGTGACGCCGCAACTAAGATGGAAAGATCGCAAGACCGTGACGTGTACTCCAAGAACACGATGATGAATTCGGCATATTCTTCCCCTCATGCAACTGACATTGTACAACCCTAGATACCCCTGGTGTCTATATAAACCAGAGGGTCTTAGTTTGTAGGACAACTTAAGCTCATTACTCCTAGGGTTTTAGATCATATCATACGATCTCGAGGTAGATCAACTCTGTACTCGATACTCCATCATCAATACAAAACAAAGCAGGACGTAGGGTTTTACCTCCATCAAGAGGGCCCGAACCTGGGTAAACACTATGTTCCTTGCCTCCTGTTATCCATCGATCCAAGACCCATAGTTCGGGATCCCCTACCCGAGATATGCCGATTTTGACACCGACAACAGCCCGTCCCAGCTTGTTGGGGATGTACCCGATGGATACCCGCCACGAAGGTATGACCCAAAGAACATAATGGCGGCTTATGAAGCTCAAAGGACCGCCACCTCATAATGGGCCCGTGAGAAGAATATGGTGGCTTGAGGCCTAGAGGCCGGTTTCTCCGGGGCCGGCTTGTGGGCTGGATGAAGCAGGCCGGCTTGTGGATAAGATGATGTGCTGCTACTTGCAAGGCAAGGTCAGTAGGAGTTAGATTAAGTCACGGGTCTTTGTATGACCCGGACTCTGGTGTATCCTACGGGTCTCCACCTATATATAAAGGGGAATCTCGAAGGAGTAAGATCAAGTAGAAAAGAAACCCTCGAGAGCTAGGTTAGCGATTCTGCACCTTTGTAATCGAGATGATCATCAATCTACACAAAGCAGGACGTAGGCTTTTACCTCCATCGGAGGGGCCGAACATGGGTAAAATTTTGTCTCTCATTCCCGATCAACCTCGTCCAAGTCGCCACCTAGCAGCGATGGCCTCACACCTAAGTCCTCTCACGAGGGCATCTGCCGTGACAAAACCACGACAGTTGGTGCCCACTATGGGGCTATCGCACGGTGGAGTTGAGTTCTTGGAGGGAGCCCTTCCAGGGTTCAGGAGATACGCGGTTGGCTTGATAACCAAAAGTCATAGTGGTAAGCTCTACATCAACGATTCAGGTTGGGGCCCCGAGGCCGACTCAATCGAGTACGGGCATCGGGTCCCCTTCGGGAAGATCAACGTCTTCATCGGCAAGATCGGCATGGCAGGATACGAGCCGGACATCTGCACCGGCATCATCGAGCCGGCTCGGCGCGCTCAACTCGGCCGGCGTCAAGCCGGACAGCGCCATGTCTTCACCGGCTTTATTCAAGAACTCGATCACGCTGATGGAGCAGCGGTCAACGGAGACACTCCCGTCAACTCTGATGGCGAGTTTTCCATGGGGGACACCGAGTCGATCTGTCCACTTTTTTACGACAGGCTTGGGAGCTACTCAGGCGATGAGTCCACCAGGGAATCCCGTGAGCTGCCGCGCCAAGTCACCATCCTCATGGCAGGAACGGCGGCGGCACATGTCACGGCTATGGCTGGAGCGACAACCGGGGTTGTCCCGGTCTATGGAACGGCCGGGTCAAGCAAATCCCGGGCTCAAGCAATGGCCGATCTGATGGCAGAGATGACGAAGCTGCTGGAGACGCCGGTAACCGTGGAAAATCAGGAGGAACGCAATGCGATGCTGACCACACTCCGCGGACAAATGGACAAGATCCAGGAGGAGATTGACGCTGAGAACGCTCGCATGGCGGAATTACAGACTCAAATCCATGATGAGGTAGAACGCTTGAAAGCGGAAGCATGGAGGCTAGGACTTCGTCAAAATGCCTCCGATGCGGTCCATCTGAGGAGGCACCAGAGCCGGCTTCCCCTCAACCTGGAACCTCACCACTTGTTTGACATGCCCTAGACCACTCCGGCGGCTGGCCAACCACGTCCGAACCAGCCGCTTGAGCCACCGCATCAGACGCCGGCTCAGTCCCCACCTCGATGGTTCTAGACTTCACCGGGTCATTACTCTAACCCCTTGGCCAACATGTTGGCAAAAACTCACACCTTGGAGGCACTTCCTATCCAGAGAAATTCCCTGGTCGAGGTAGAGGCCATAAACGCCATTGAGATGTTGAAGACGTCGGTGAACCAGCAGGCGCAGTACTCTTACAGTCGTGATCAAATGCACTCAACGCCATACGCGAGCCGTAGTAAGAGCCGGCACGTGGAATCACCGGCGGTTTCCAGCAGCAGGCGCAGGCAGCGTGCCCTAAAATCTCCCGTTCGGCCAGTTTTGCCAGATGCACACGCGGCCCGAGCCATGTGACAAGCGGAAGCTGAGGCGGCGGCCGCAAGGGCGGGTCAGCAACCTCCCTCCAATCCCCAACCAGCAACCATGGGGGCTGGAATCAGTAGCAGGATGATCGGGGTCCCTTGCTTATCCCCGGCCCTCCGTAGTGAGCGCATGCCTAAGGATTTTAAGGGGCCTCGCAAAGTGCCCAATTATACAACGGATCTCGAGCCGGCAACATGGATCGAAAGCTACGAGTTAGTGTTGGAAATATGCCCTAGAGGCAATAATAAATTGGTTATTATTATATTTCCTTGTTAATGATAATCGTTTATTATCCATGCTATAATTGTATTGATTGGAAACTCAAATACATGTGTGGGTACATAGACAACACTGTGTCCCTAGTAAGCCTCTAGTTGACTAGCTCGTTGATCAAAGATGGTTAAGGTTTCCTAGCCATTGACATGAGATGTCATTTGATAACGGGATCACATCATTAGGAGAATGATGTGATGGACAAGACCCAAACTGTAAACGTAGCATTTGATCGTGTCAGTTTATTGCTATTGTTTTCTGCATGTCAAGTATCTGTTCCTTTGACCATGAGATCATGCAACTCACTAACACCGGAGGAATACCTTGTGTGTATCAAACGTCGCAACGTAACTGGGTGACTATAAAGGTGCTCTACAGGTATCTCCGAGGGTGTCTGTTGGGTTGGCATGGATCAAGACTGGGATTTGTTACTCCGTATGACGGAGAGGTATCTCAGGGCCCACTCGGTAATACAACATCACAATGAGCCTTGCAAGCAATGTGACTAAAGTGTTAGCCACGAGATCTTGTATTACGGAACGAGTAAAGAGACTTGTCGGTAACGAGATTGAACTAGGTATAGTGATACCGACGATCGAATCTCGGGCAAGTAACATACCGAAGAACAAAGGGAACAGCATACGGGATTAACTGAATCCTTGACATAGAGGTTCGACCGATAAAGATCTTCGTAGAATATGTAGGAGCCAATATGGGCATCCAGGTCCCGCTATTGGTTATTGGCCGTAGAGGTGTCTCGGTCATGTCTACATAGTTCTCGAACCCGCAGGGTCTACACACTTAACGTTTGGTGACGATTAGTATAATTGAGTTATTATGTTGGTGACCGAAAGTTGTTCGGAGTCCCGGATAAGATCCCGGACATGACGAGGATCTCCGGAATAGTCCGGAGGTAAAGATTGATATATGTGATAATAGTGTTTTGATCTCTGGAAGGGTTCCGGAGTTCACCGGAAGGGGTTCCGGATGTTTACCGAAGTGTTCGGGTGCAGCAACACTTTATATGAGCCAAAGGGATAAAGCCCACAAGGTATTGGAAAGTGCAAAAGTAGTTTTGCTGCCGCGTAAGCGGTACTACCGCTTGGTGAAGCGGTACTACCGCCGGAGCGGTACTACCGCTTGTGTGAAGCGGTACTACCGCCCAAGCGGTACTACCGCTTGTGTGAAGCGGTACTACCGCTTGTGCGCGGCTGTGCACGGTTCGGCAGGGATCCGAGTTGGACTCTTTCCCTGCGGGCCAAACCGACCTTGTGCGGGCAAAACCGACCCGGAGGAGGCTTTTACTCCAAGTTTAGACCCCAAGGCTCAACATATAAATAGAGGGGCAGGGCTAGCACACGGGACACATCAAGATTTCCCCAAGCCGTGTGCGGCAACCCTAACCCTCTAGTTCCTCCGTCATAATCTCCGTAGCGCTTGGCGAAGCCCTGCAGAGATTGTTCCTCACCACCATCACCACGCCGTCGTGCTGCTGGAACTCAACCACTACTTCATCATCGCTCGCTGGATCGAGGAGGTGAAGGCGTCATCAAGCCGTACGTGTGTTGAACGCGGAGGTGCCGTCCGTTCGGCACTAGTTCGTGATCGGATCGAGGGACGACTTGCGATTTGGATCGCGGAGACGTTCGGCTACATCAACCGCGTTTCTTAAACGCTTCCGCTTAGCGATCTACAAGGGTATGTAGATCCACTCTCCCTCTCGTAGATGCTCATCACCATGGATAGATCTTATGTGTGCGTAGGAAATTTTTTGTTTCCCATGCAACGTTCCCCAACAGTGGCATCATGAGCCAGGTCTATGCGTAGATGAGATCTCGAGTAGAACACAAACGAGTTGTGGGCGTTTCGGCGGTACTGTGAGATGAAGCGGCCCGGACCGACATTACGCGTACACTTACGCGAGACAGGTTCCTTCAACTGACATGTAACTTCGTTGCATAAAGATGGCTAGCGGGTGTCTGTCTCTCTCACTTTAGTTGAATCGATTTCAATGAAGAGGGTTCTTTTAGAAGATCAAAAAGCAATCACTACACCACGTTGTGGTTTTGCGTAGGTAAGAACGGTTCTTGCAAACCCGTAGCAGCCACGTAAAATTTGCAACAACAATTAGAGGACGTCTAACTTGTTTTTGCAGGGTATGTTGTGATGTGATATGGCCAATTACATGATGAGATATATGTGATGTATGAGATGATCATGTGTTGTATAGAATATCACGACTTGCATGTCGATGAGTACGGCAACTGGCAGGAGCCATAGAGTTGTCTTTAATTATTGTATGACCTGCGTGTCAATCATTAAGCGCTATGTAATGCTTTACTTTATCGCTAAACGTTAGCTATAGTCGTGGAAGCAACAGTCGGCGCGACAACCTTATGGCGACACGTTGATGGAGATCAAGATGATGGAGATCATGGTGTCATGCCGGTGACGATGGAGATCATGCCGGTGCTTTGGAGATGGAGATCAAAAGCACAAGTTCATGGCCATATCATGTCACTTATGATTTGCATGTGATGTTAATCCTTTTTATGCATCTTATTTTGCTTAGGACGACGGTAGCATTATAAGGTGATCCCTCACTTAAATTTCAAGATAAATTGTGTTCTCCCCGAGTGTGCACCGTTGCGAAAGTTCGTCGTTTCGAGACACGCCGTGATGATCGGGTGTGATAGACTCTACGTTCGCATACAACGGGTGTAAGCCATGTTGCACGTGCGGAACACTCGGGTTAAACTTGACGAGCCTAGCATGTACAGACATGGCCTCGGAACACAAGAGACCGAAAGGTCGAACATGAGTCATATAGTAGATATGATCAACATGAAGATGTTCACCATTGAAACCACCTCAACTCACGTGATGATCGGACTTGAGTTGGTGGATTTGGATCATGTTACACTCGAATGACCGGAGGGATGTCAATTTGAGTGGGAGTTTTTAAGTAATATGATTAACTAAACTCATTATCTAGAACAATAGTCTAAGTTGTCTTTGCTATATTTATGTTGTAGATCATGGCTCGCGCAGTAGCACCCCTGAATTTTAATGCGTTCCTAGAGAAAGCTAAGTTGAAAGATGATGGAAGTAACTTTGTGGACTGGGCCCGTAATCTAAGGATTATCCTTACGGCTTCCCAGAAAGCTTATGTCTTTGATGCACCGCTTGGTGATCCACCCGCTCCAGTTGAGTCTCTAGACGTTGTGAACGCCTGGCAGGCTCGTTCTGATGATTACTCAATAGTTCAATGTGCAATGTTGTATGGCTTAGAACCGGGACTTCAAAGACGTTTTGAACGTCATGGAGCATATGAGATGTTCCAGGAGTTGAAGTTTATCTTTCAGAAGAATGCCCGGATCGAGAGATATGAGATCTCCGATAAGTTCTATGCTTGCAAGATGGAGGAGAACGGGTCTATCAGTGATCACGTGCTCAGAATGTCTGGGTACTCCACCCGTCTGGCTGAGTTAGGGATGCCCCTTCCGCCAGAGGCTATCACTGACAGAGTTCTTCAATCATTGCCACCTAGCTACAAGAGCTTCGTGTTGAACTATAACATGCACGGGATGAACAAGTCAGTCGCCGAGCTGTTTGCGATGCTGAAAGCCGCTGAGTCTGAAATTCAGAAGGAGCATCAAGTGTTGATGGTCAATAAAACCACTAGTTTCAAGAAAAATGGCAAGGGTAAGAAGGGTAACTCCAAGAAGAGTGGCAAAGCAGTTGCTCCTCTCGTGAAGAAACCCAAGGCTGGACCCAAACCAGAAACTGTGTGTTTTCATTGCAAGGGAACTGGACACTGGAAGCGGAATTGCCCCAAGTATTTGGCTGACAAGAAGGCGGCCAACAACAAACAAGGTATATATGATATACATGTTATTGATGTGTACCTTACCAACTCTCGTTGTAGTGCCTGGGTATTTGATACCGGTGCGGTTGCTCATATTTGCAACTCAAAACAGGAACTGCGGAATAGACGGAGGCTGGCAAAGGACGAAGTGACGATGCGCGTGGGAAATGGTTCCAAGGTTGATGTGATCGCCGTCGGCACGCTCGCTCTTCGATTACCGTCGGGATTAGTGATGAACCTAAATAAGTGTTATTTGGTGCCTGCGTTAAGCATGAACATTATATCTGGATCTTGTTTATTGCGAGACGGTTACTCATTTAAATCAGAGAATAATGGTTGTTCTATTTATATGAGTAATATCTTTTATGGTCATGCACCCGATGTGAGGGGTTTATTCTTATTGAATCTCGATAGTAATAATACACATGTTCATAACATTGATGCCAAAAGATGTAGAATTGATAATGATAATACCACTTTCTTGTGGCACTGCCGTTTAGGTCATATTGGCGTAAAACGCATGAGGAAGCTCCATGCTAATGGACTTTTGGAGTCACTTGATTTTGAATCACTTGACACATGTGAGCCATGCCTCATGGGCAAGATGACTAAAACTCCGTTCTCTGGAACAATGGAACGGGCAAGTGACTTATTGGAAATCATACATACTGATGTGTGCGGTCCGATGAGCATTGAGGCGCGCGGTGGTTATCGTTACTTTCTCACCTTCACTGATGACTTAAGTAGATATGGGTATATTTACTTAATGAAACACAAGTCTGAAACATTTGAAAAGTTCAAACAATTTCAGAGTGAAGTTGAGAATCATCGTAACAAGAAGATTAAATTCCTACGATCTGATCGAGGAGGAGAATATCTGAGTTATGAGTTTGGCAGTCACTTAAGACAGTGTGGAATTGTTTCACAATTAACACCGCCTGGAACACCACAGCGTAATGGTGTGTCCGAACGTCGTAATCGAACCTTATTGGATATGGTGCGATCTATGATGTCTCTTGCCGATTTGCCACTATCGTTTTGGGGTTATGCATTAGAGACAGCTGCATTCACTTTAAATAGGGCACCATCGAAATCCGTTGAGACGACGCCATATGAACTTTGGTTTGGCAAGAAGCCAAAGCTGTCGTTTCTTAAAGTTTGGGGATGTGATGCTTATGTCAAAAAGCTTCAGCCTGAAAAGCTGGAACCCAAAGCGGAGAAATGCGTCTTCATAGGATACCCAAAAGAGACAATTGGGCATACCTTCTACCTCAGATCCGAAGGCAAAGTGTTTGTCGCTAAAAACGGAACATTTCTTGAGAAAGAGTTTCTCTCGAAAGAATTGAGTGGGAGGAAGATAGAACTTGATGAGGTTGTTGAACCTTTACTTCAACCTGAGAGTAGCGCAGCGCAGAAAGTTGTTTCTGTGGAGCCTACATTAGCTGAAGAGGAAGTTAATGATGATGATCATGAAGCTTTGGATCAAGTTGCTATCGAACCTCGTAGGTCGACAAGGACGCGTACTGCTCCCGAGTGGTACGGCAACCCTGTCTTAGAGGTCATGTTGTTAGACAACGATGAACCTACGAGCTATGGAGAAGCGATGATGGGCCCGGATTCCGAGAAGTGGTTAGAGGCCATGAAATCCGAGATGGGATCCATGTATGAAAACAAAGTATGGACTTTGGAAGTATTACCTGAAGGGCGTAAGGCCATTCAGAACAAATGGATCTTTAAGAGGAAGACGGACGCGGACGGTAATGTCACCGTCTATAAAGCTCGACTTGTGGCAAAGGGTTTTTCACGAGTTCAAGGAGTTGACTACGATGAGACCTTCTCACCCGTAGCGATGCTTAAGTCCGTCAGAATCATGTTAGCAATAGCTGCCTTTTTTGATTATGAAATTTGGCAGATGGATGTCAAAACAGCGTTCCTTAACGGTTTCCTTAAGGAAGAGTTGTATATGATGCAACCAGAAGGTTTTGTCGATCCAGAGAATGCTGACAAAGTTTGCAAACTCCAGCGATCCATTTATGGACTGGTGCAAGCATCTCGGAGTTGGAATCTTCGTTTTGATGAGGTGATCAAAGCGTTCGAGTTTATACAAGTTTACGGAGAAGCTTGTATTTACAAGAAAGTGAGTGGGAGCTCTATAGCGTTTCTAATATTATATGTGGATGACATATTGCTGATTGGAAACAATATAGAAATGCTGGAAAGCGTAAAGGAATATTTGAACAAGAGTTTTTCAATGAAGGACCTAGGAGAAGCTGCTTTCATATTAGGCATCAAGATCTATAGAGATAGATCAAGACGCTTAATAGGACTTTCACAAAGCACATACCTTGATAAGATTTTGAAGAAGTTCAAAATGGATCAGTCCAAGAAGGGGTTCTTGCCTGTTTTGCAAGGTGTGAAGTTGAGTAAGACTCAATGCCCAGTGACTGCAGAAGATAGAGAAAAGATGAGTGTCATCCCCTATGCTTCGGCCATAGGCTCTATCATGTATGCAATGCTGTGCACAAGACCCGATGTCAGCCTTGCCATAAGTATGGTCGGAAGGTTTCAAAGTGATCCAGGAATGGAACACTGGACGGCGGTCAAGAATATCCTGAAGTACCTGAAAAGGACTAAGGACATGTTTCTCGTTTATGGAGGTGATCAAGAGCTCGTCGTAAAGGGTTACGTCGATGCAAGCTTTGACACTGATCCGGATGACTCTAAGTCGCAAACCGGATACGTATTTATTCTTAATGGGGGTGCGGTTAGCTGGTGCAGTTCCAAGCAAAGCGTGGTAGCAGATTCTACATGCGAAGCGGAGTACATCGCTGCCTCGGAGGCGGCGAAGGAAGGTGTCTGGATGAAGGAGTTCATGACAGATCTTGGAGTAGTGCCTAGTGCACTTAACCCAATGACTCTGTTTTGTGATAATACTGGTGCCATTGCTCTAGCCAAGGAACCAAGATTTCACAAGAGGACCAGACACATAAAGCGACGTTTCAATTCCATCCGCGATTACATCAAGGAGGACGACATAAATATTTGCAAAGTACACACGGATCTAAATGTTGCAGATCCGATGACTAAACCTCTTCCAAGGGCTAAACATGAACAACACCAGAACTGCATGGGTGTTCGATTCATTACAATGTAAATCACATAGTGATGTGAACTAGATTATTGACTCTAGTGCAAGTGGGAGACTGTTGGAAATATGCCCTAGAGGCAATAATAAATTGGTTATTATTATATTTCCTTGTTAATGATAATCGTTTATTATCCATGCTATAATTGTATTGATTGGAAACTCAAATACATGTGTGGGTACATAGACAACACTGTGTCCCTAGTAAGCCTCTAGTTGACTAGCTCGTTGATCAAAGATGGTTAAGGTTTCCTAGCCATTGACATGAGATGTCATTTGATAACGGGATCACATCATTAGGAGAATGATGTGATGGACAAGACCCAAACTGTAAACGTAGCATTTGATCGTGTCAGTTTATTGCTATTGTTTTCTGCATGTCAAGTATCTGTTCCTTTGACCATGAGATCATGCAACTCACTAACACCGGAGGAATACCTTGTGTGTATCAAACGTCGCAACGTAACTGGGTGACTATAAAGGTGCTCTACAGGTATCTCCGAGGGTGTCTGTTGGGTTGGCATGGATCAAGACTGGGATTTGTTACTCCGTATGACGGAGAGGTATCTCAGGGCCCACTCGGTAATACAACATCACAATGAGCCTTGCAAGCAATGTGACTAAAGTGTTAGCCACGAGATCTTGTATTACGGAACGAGTAAAGAGACTTGCCGGTAACGAGATTGAACTAGGTATAGTGATACCGACGATCGAATCTCGGGCAAGTAACATACCGAAGAACAAAGGGAACAGCATACGGGATTAACTGAATCCTTGACATAGAGGTTCGACCGATAAAGATCTTCGTAGAATATGTAGGAGCCAATATGGGCATCCAGGTCCCGCTATTGGTTATTGGCCGTAGAGGTGTCTCGGTCATGTCTACATAGTTCTCGAACCCGCAGGGTCTACACACTTAACGTTTGGTGACGATTAGTATAATTGAGTTATTATGTTGGTGACCGAAAGTTGTTCGGAGTCCCGGATAAGATCCCGGACATGACGAGGATCTCCGGAATAGTCCGGAGGTAAAGATTGATATATGTGATAATAGTGTTTTGATCTCTGGAAGGGTTCCGGAGTTCACCGGAAGGGGTTCCGGATGTTTACCGAAGTGTTCGGGTGCAGCAACACTTTATATGAGCCAAAGGGATAAAGCCCACAAGGTATTGGAAAGTGCAAAAGTAGTTTTGCTGCCGCGTAAGCGGTACTACCGCTTGGTGAAGCGGTACTACCGCCGGAGCGGTACTACCGCTTGTGTGAAGCGGTACTACCGCCCAAGCGGTACTACCGCTTGTGTGAAGCGGTACTACCGCTTGTGCGCGGCTGTGCACGGTTCGGCAGGGATCCGAGTTGGACTCTTTCCCTGCGGGCCAAACCGACCTTGTGCGGGCAAAACCGACCCGGAGGAGGCTTTTACTCCAAGTTTAGACCCCAAGGCTCAACATATAAATAGAGGGGCAGGGCTAGCACACGGGACACATCAAGATTTCCCCAAGCCGTGTGCGGCAACCCTAACCCTCTAGTTCCTCCGTCATAATCTCCGTAGCGCTTGGCGAAGCCCTGCAGAGATTGTTCCTCACCACCATCACCACGCCGTCGTGCTGCTGGAACTCAACCACTACTTCATCATCGCTCGCTGGATCGAGGAGGTGAAGGCGTCATCAAGCCGTACGTGTGTTGAACGCGGAGGTGCCGTCCGTTCGGCACTAGTTCGTGATCGGATCGAGGGACGACTTGCGATTTGGATCGCGGAGACGTTCGACTACATCAACCGCGTTTCTTAAACGCTTCCGCTTAGCGATCTACAAGGGTATGTAGATCCACTCTCCCTCTCGTAGATGCTCATCACCATGGATAGATCTTATGTGTGCGTAGGAAAATTTTTGTTTCCCATGCAACGTTCCCCAACAGTTAGCCATGGATATGCTTGACATCAGCGATGCCGTGTGCGCAAAATACTTGACCACGATGCTGGAAGGGCCGGCTGGAACGTGGTTGAAGAATCTACCCCCCAATTCCATCAATACTTCTGCAGAGCTGAAGGAACGTTTTATCAAGAATTTTCAAGGAACTTGTAAACGCCCAATGACAATTGTGGACCTTCATCATTGCATCCAGCGCGCGGACGAGTCAGCTCACCATTGGACTCGTCGGGTCGCAGAGATCATCCACTCGTCGGACAGCATCACCGTTGCTCAAGCCGTCTTAATTCTGGAGAAGAATTTTCACTTTCAGCCTCTCGTTCAGAAGCTTGCGCGTCTGAAGCGACAGGTCCAAGATATGGGAGATTTGATGGACGTTCTCACCAGGTATGTTGAGTCAGATAGCATAAAGGATCCCAGCTCTAACGAGGACAAAACTGGAAAGAACAAGAAAAATGATGGTGGCAAGGGTCATCACCAGAACCATGGTCACAATGGGAATCCAGGAAATGAGGGCAATAATGGTAAACGAAAGCAAACTGAAGGTGGGTCAGATTTCGTTGCTCATACCAATACTGGTTTTAAAAAACAGCGTCGTAATAATCGCCCTAACGGATCCTACAATGGGAATAAGTCGCGCAACTATGAGGAGGCACTCAAGGCGCCTTGTCCCAAACACAGTTCCCTAGATAGACCGGCTACTCATTCATGGGAAAACTGCTACATCATGCAGGAATATCGCAATCAAGCTTTTTAGAGCCAACAAGGAGGTAATGCTGGTGGTCATCCGGGTCAGCCTGGCCATGGTGGAGCACATGGCAGTTCATCTGGTGGTTTTTCCAGATCAGGTTTTCACGGCCAAGGCGGCTCAGGAGCTGGTTTCCAACAGGGAAATAACAACAATGGACAGCGCTCAGGTCCAAGTAATCAACATCACAATAATTAGGCCGAGTTTCGGCAACCCTAAGCAGTTGAATAGTGGGCAGTATCACGTGTTCACTACCAGCACCTGTAGATGCGATCGTAAGCTGGAGGAACGGGCTGTACACATGGTCGAACCAGCTGTGCTAAGGTATCTAAACTGGTCCGAGCAATCAATCGTTTGGAGTAGGGAAGATCATCCTCCCCGGGTTGACAACCCAGGCGGTCTGGCTTTCGTAGTGGCACCTCAAGTTGGTGGTTATACGCTATCCAAAGTCCTCATGGATGGGGGCAGTAGTATCAATATCTTATACTATGATACCTTCCGGTGAATGAATCTTCCCGAGAGTAAATTGCAGTCTTCAACCACAGTGTTCCACAAGATCGTTCCCGAAAGTCAGCTTATCCAATTGGGCGGGTTAAACTCGACGTCGCTTTCGGCTCAGAATATAATTACATATGTGAGTCCCTGACTTTTGAAGTGGTAAAGATCAAGAGCCCTTACCACGCCCTTTTTGGACGGCCGCTTACGCTCGGTTTATGGCCCGACCTTGCTACGTTTATCTCAAACTCAAGATGCCCTGCCCGAACGGCACCATTACTGTGAATGGAAGCCGGAAAATAGCTCAGGAATGTGAGGAAGGGGATGCAGCTTATGCTAAGTCTGCGTGTGCCGCAGAGGAATTGATGTTTTACACAGCCAGTGTTGACCCGGCAGACATGACCCCCCTCAAAAAGCCCACCACTGATTTGGAGTCTCCAATGAAGTTCAAGCCGGCCGAGGACACAAAGAAAATGGACTTCATGTAACGCCCAAGATGCGATCCTATCCTTGTTTTGGCTTGAGGTCCTCGATAGGGATAGAAGCGCATCTCGTCGTTTCACAAGAATGGATATCGTTACAAGTACATGTAAAGAGGAGAGGAGTATATGGAATAGGCTAACACTCGCCACAAGCTAAATCAAGATCACATCAATACAACAACATATTCAATCATCATACATAAGAGCAGTGTCCGACTACGGACGAAATCAAATGATTAAAGTGACATCCATCCTTGCTATACCAGGCTGCCGGCCTGGAACCCATCCTATGAACAATGAAGAAGGAGAAGAAGAAATCCAAATCAAACAAGCATCGCTCTCACGTCAAAGCATCGCATTACCTGTACCTGCAACTATTGTTGTAGTAATCTGTGAGCCACGGGGACTCATCAATCTCATTAACAAGGGTATCACGACTAGCAAAGCTTAATGGGTGAGGCATGGTTAAGTGGTGAGGCTACAACAAGCACTAAGCATTTATTTGAGTGCCTAACTTACGAGTAAAAGAATAAGAAGAGTGATCTACGCATAAACGGACGTGAGCTAATAATGATCAAGAAGTGATCCTGAACACCTACTTACGAGTCAAACATAACCCCACCATGTTCCTTCTTGGTTCAAACCTCACAAGAAGAGACAGTCATGGTTACGCACACGGTTGGTGTGTTTTAATTGAGTTTACTTCAAGTTTTCTATTACCAGATATTATAAAATTTCCAAGTTAATACATAACCACGGGCACGGCTTTCAGAAAGATTTAACCCTGCAAGGGTGCTCCAACTCATCCATCACAAACTAGCCACAAAACTACGTGGAAAACCTCAACCATGGGATAGCCCGTAGTATCCTCGGAATCCCGGTGGAAAACCTCAACCTCGAGATAGCCCAAAGTATCCTCCGAATCCCGTGCACATAACGTTCGAGAAAGGTAAAACAAATCCAGCAAGGCCGCCCGACGTGTCGACGAACCCGATAGGACCCACGTATCTCATTCTCAGGACACGACCAGATGAGCTAGTGTACAGTGGCCTGATAGAAATCACCCGAGTTGCCCCGGGGTGGCCCCGCACAGTGCTCTAATTTGGACCAACACTCATGAGGAGCACTGGCCCGGGTTGTTGATTAATTATTCGCAGGTGCCGGTGGGTCCCTATGCAATTTTATTAGTTATTAGGCAAATGTAGTACCAATGTTGGGCCTTGCCATAAGAGTTTTATCCCAAAATGAAAATAAAGATGTCCCCATAACAACCCCAAGCATGTTCGGTGCACTGAATATGGAACATAATACCGGAACTCGGAACTAAGGCGGCAAGAGTGGAACAAATAACCAGGCAAAAGGCCGAGACTTCCGCCCTTTACCAATATATAGATGCATTAAATTAAATAACAATAATAATGTGTGATATCCCAAGATATCGATGTTATCACATGGAACAACATGCACCTGCAACTAGCAACGCTATAAGAAGGGTTGAGCAAGCGGTAACATAGCCAAACTTTGGTTTGCTGGTATGTGGAGGTTTATAGGCTTATCATGGCATTTTGGGAGGCTTGACAAACAAGTGGTAGGTAGCGATACATAGCGATAGAAACGAGACAACTAGCATGGCAATGATAGTAGTGGTACCCAGGGAAATGATCATCTTGCCTGAAATCCCGCTTGGAAGAAGAACGAATCCATGAAGTAGAAGAACAGGCGTTGTTGAACAAATCCTCACACTCCGAATGCTTTTGGAACTCTATCGAGAAGAAGCAGTTCGAAACAAACAATCAACACACGGTAACACCACAACATATGCATGACATGATGCGCAAACAAATATGATGCATGTCCATACGATTACGTAAGGCATGGCAATCACAACAATCAACACTAAAAATTAAGTGAAGTTCAATATGCAGCGAAACTCCACGTTCGAATTAGTTTGTTCACTCTCGTTTAGGTACTCGTCAATATTAAATGTCGTTTAACACAGGTGGTCATGGCACATGGTGATGAAGGAATTAAAGCAATTTTAAATGGAGAAGGAGAACATACATACAACAAGATAATAACTCTCCATGTTACGAGAAATGCGGTTAATGTTGTTTAACTAAACAATCATTTTAAATGTTGTTCATGATGGCAGGAGGTGAAGCATACACAACTACATCATCTAGGCATTTTAAATGAGGCCGGAAGCAACATATAGCATTTGAGAAACGACCACATATGCTAATTATGAATTTGGTCCAGATCTGAACTAACCATATTTTATTATAGATAAACGGCAATATAAAGTGTGCCATGAGATTCTACACGTTTTTCTAGTCAAGTTACATATGAAGATCATTTAATTTGGAGCTATGGTTTTTTAGTTAAGACATAAACCATTTTTAACATGGCATTTACGAATATTAAATGAAAACAACAAGTTAAACATTTTTGACATGCGAAAGAGTTGGATATTATTAATCTACATGAAACACTAAGCATTTTACATATTTAACTCATTTTAATCCGATGCACGCTTATTTCGTTATTACCATTTTAAAATGATGGCATTTTGTATAAATATGCATGTCCTAATTAAAAGCAAAATCCATAGAGCAAAAAAACATAAATGGGCCCGAAGCATCACAGTGCAGCGGTCCATGAGTAGATCAGGCCCAAGCTGACATGCGTATGTGTGTGGGCAAAATAAAAGAAGAAATATATGGAAAAAGTGGGCCTCCTAGGAATTGAACCCAATACCTCCTGGTTGTGTGCCTGCTCTCCTTACCAGTTGGACTACCTAAGGTTCCTGATATATTGAGCATTGCAAACTATTTGAACAATCAGACAAATGCTCCCCATGATGACATGGGGATCTTGCCGGCGGCAGCGAGCAAACGGGGCGATTCTAGGGGCCGCCAAGCTGCTGCGGGGGTGCGGGTTTGGGTAGTGGTGCGTGTGCGTGAGTGAGGGAGCAACAATGGGTGTGCGCGTGGTGCAGCACGTGGCTCACCTTGCCGACGACAGGTCTGCTACTTGCAGCTAGCTGATGCAGGCGAGGCAGGAGAGGGTACGACGTCCGGCGGTGGGGAATGGCGAGGGGGGGGTGGCCGGGAACGGAATAGGGACGGCGGCAGAACTCTATGGCGGAATGGGACTTGGGGACGGCAGTGAACGATCGTAGCCATGTCTCTGTTCCTGGTATAGAGACGGGGAGAAAGTTCAGAGGGAGAGAAGGATCAGGGAAGGGAAGGAACGGGAAGGAAGAAGGGCAGGGAGAAGACTGCTCGCGGGGCGGGGATCACCGCACGGTTTTGGGGGCGGATGGCGCGAGGACGACCGAGAACGCCGGCGAGCTTGTGGATGGCCCGGTCAAGCTAGACACACGGGTTGCCCCTGGGTTTGTCTCGTTCCTGGTGCTTGTCTGGGCGAGGTCGAGGCCGACGGGCTTGGGGACATGGTAGCACGCGGACCTGCTGCTGTTCGTTCGGCTCTTGACGGGAGGACGCAGGCGAGGTACTTGGCGGTTTCCACGGCAGAGGTCATAGTTCACGGCGAGGAACGTGGCCGGCGGTGGTCGATGCTTGCATGACGGCGGCCATGGCTCGGCTGGTTCACGAGATATAAGAGAGATATGGTGAGAGGATTAAGAGAGCCGCGAGAAAAGAAGAGAAGAAGGGGCACAAGACACGGACCTGTTGGTCCGATGGAACTGATCGAAGAGGTGGTTGGCGGTCGTGCTCCGGCGAGGCTGGGACCTCGAGGTGGAGCGGAGGCTGCGAGATGGTTGGTCCGGTGGAGAAAACAAGGTGGATAGGGTGGCGGCGGTGCAGCACGGGATTGGAGTGGATCGGGATGGATCCCGAGGGAGACATTGGTGGCGGCGGACAGGGAATGGATGGGACATCTCTCCTAAGAATTAGGGTTGGACTGCTATATATAGGAAGTTGTCTAGTTTAGGGGCTAAATGGACCCTCTGATTTAGATCGGACGGTCGAGATAAAAAGGGTTAGGGAGTCCAATCGAGAAACAGGTGATGGTTTGGGGTATTTCGGGGTTGATCCGGACCCAACGGTCATGACTCGATGACTTGGTTCGGGGAAGTTATCGGGCGCGCGAGGGGTGTGTGCACTGTGCAGAGGGGCTAGGCAAGACAGAGAGGGAAAAATGCGGGCAGCCCAGCATCATGTTTTTATATACGAAAAACGTATGCGAATTGAACGGCTATAATGCCGCTATAGGTTTAACGTTGGGGTATGAAACGACCTCCGAATGTGACGAAACTTGGCACGTGGTCTACCCACACAATATTAAGACCACACGCCAACTTTTAACCCATTCCAAGAACATTTTATACGCACTTTAAAAACAATAATTTTACGATGACGCAGGCGCGTGCGTGTGTGGTTGGCCTCGAAACAGTCAATGACAAGAACGGGAAGAACCAGCAAGTACGAACGGATGCAATTTTTCAAAAAGACGGCAACGGAGAGCCGATGCTATGCAGATGATGCGAATGATGCGACAATGAATGCGACAGATAAATAAATCACATGGCGAAACTCGAAATAAAGGGGAATCTTCTGGAGCGTCGGTCTTGGGCTGCTACTACTCTCCTCCACTAACAAGAGATCTCGACCCGAGATCTTAGAATGAGAAGAGGAAGAGGGAGAGGAAAGGAAGAGGTAAAACTTAGTTGCTTTTTTGACAAACGAGTGAAACCATAGAACCTTGGAGGTTGAGAAGTTTTAAAGAAGAGACAAAATGGAGAAGAACGAAGTTGAAACACTCTTTAGAATAGATGAAGAAGATACATCACAACAAGCTCGGATGTTGGGAGACATGAGAGAAAAGCTGCATGAACAAGAATTAATTGAAACCACTTAGGTCGAAACGAGATAGACAAACAATGAGCAAGAACGAATTTGGGCAGCACTTCAGTAGAAAAGAGAGGCAAAACTTGATAAGATGGAAAGAATTTGAAAAGATTTCACAACACTCCGGTTGAATGGATAAGCGAGGAAACGAACATGATCTTGATAAAACGATATGATGGTTCGAAGAGAGCAAAATCACAACGCCTCTAGAACAAAAGAATAGAAGCTATATCGTTGGAACGAAAAGAACGGAGAAGAAAATGACAACACCACAATTGAATTGAAAATCACCCTTACAAAGAAGGATAGAACGGAGTTGTTGGAACATCAACAACGAAAAGAAAGATTGTTGTGGGCTTCTGGAAAACATCCCGAAATTATGAGGTGACAACCTGCCACTAACGAAACAAAGATTGCTTGGGAGCAACAAGACATGCAAAACTTCTTTCACCAAAAGGAGGAGAAAACTTGGATCGTTTATGAGCACCGCAATTAGCAACAATCCTTAGGAAACGCTTTAGGTGAAATCCAATCCAAGATAACTTCAAGAAAGAAATGATGGGTTTACATATCTCATTCGTAACAACTTCTCTTCGAGACTCCTCATGAATCAAGAATGCTATAACACCACCTCAAAAGATAAGGGAGAATGAATTTCACTTTGAAATGAAGACAACTAATATTTGAGCTATTCCAATCAAGAATATTGAGAATAATTCGAGAAATAACAAAATCCTTAATGAGCCACCATGAAGAACCTCCGAATACAAAAGAATGATCAAAAGTAATGAAGATTGAAAAGAATAAGATTATGACCTTGCAAAGATTTAGATGAAACTTCGCAAAGAGATACTTGAGAAAACTTGGAACTCCGGAAAAGATAAATGAACAACTTAGATTCGAGAATTTGATATCACGAACAACTCCAGAAGAAGAATAAGAGTTAATTTGATGACAAGCAACGGATTATGCATACTACTTATTCTTCTTGAGAAAGATTGAAGAGAGAGATAGATCACAAACTTGAAGAAGTCTTCAATGAAACACTGGTATGAATTGAGAATGAACGATGTAAACATCGAACGAACGAAGAGACATCAATTGAGAAGAATTTGAGAACGAAAGCTGAAAGCTGAGAATGAAGAAATCTTCTCAAATGATGGCCTTCGGAGGATCAAGAAATGAAAACAACTCTGAAAGGCTCCGGATAGATATGGAAGGAATTTCACATGATTGAAAACAATTTGAGAAGAATAGCATCAAGCTTGAAACACGAATCTTTAAGAGAATTGACCAATATTTAAGAGAAACTCTCCTTCGGTCTTCAACGCTGAGAATGATAGCGAGAAACAACACCATGAATTGCTGAGACACTCCGGAATAATGAAGAAAGAAAGGTTGACCCAATGATGAAAAATAATTCGAAGCGATATCGAAGAAGGAAGATGACTGGTGGAATTCATTTTTACATCACATTTGAAAATAACTTGGGGAGATCTTTGGAAAAGAAAAGAAGAGCCAGGTAAGATCCTGGGAAAAACCTGTGGGTTATGGGCCCACTCAAAGGAACACCGTTGAAAAGATTGCTTAGGAAGAGAGATTGCACCGGTAGAAATTAAAAACTTGATGAGGTGAGAACCTCAAAATAATTTTAAGAGAATATGGATGGAAACACAACTCTTCTGAGATATCTTGCCACTCCGGATAGAATAGAGAGAGGGATGAATGAACAAGAGAGGCTTGATTCAGAATTTCCAACATGGGAAAGCATAGAATGAATGAAAATGATCTGATGAACATAGAGAGGTTGAATCAAACACACCAGAAAAGAAAACGAAGATGAAGATGAAGAAATTATGAACTAGAGCACATGGGATCTTTACAATGAATCACCGGATAAAATATGGAACAAAAATAAAAAGGAATCATCACATGAATAGAAATACACTTGATTGAAAATTTAATAGTTGAAGTAAAGGGCGGGAGGGTGGGGGAAAACAAAGACTACTTGGGACAGATGAAACGAACTGCGAAAATAAATTAAGAGGATTAATCTTGCAAATATTGGAGAGGATTGTATTATCGTGAAGAGAAGCACTCTAGATGGAAAAGAATGGACATGATAATTTGATTGATCAAAATAATTAGCATTCTCATAGAAATATGAGAACACCACTTAAGAAAGATATGAAATCCACACTTGACATCGAAGCAACTCGAATTCCCATACTCCAACAAAACAAAGGATGAGGCTTGCGGATTAAGCCAGAAACAAATACATAACCCATTATGCATTTGTCGCAAGGACAATCCTAGGTAACTACTTGAATTCCCACCTGAGAACTCCCAAAATCCTTTGGTTATGCAATCGGGTCCACGGATACACGGAGTAAAATCCATCACTCATCTCCTAGCAGTAATACTACTCTCCAATTTATAACATCCGTCAACACATAACCAGAAGCCTCAGAAATTCATCTACCCCAGACCCTTGTAATCACAACGATACTACACATGGCAATACATCTGGGTGCTCTCCCCGGTACTAGGTGCGCCAAACTCCTCTCGCCACAAATAGTATTGAAGCAATTTCGAACATCCTCGTCCTGAGATACTAAAGAAACTGAATGATAACGATGTGTCAAGAACCCCCTGGAGCTCTACTCCCCGGAAACAGGAGGCACCAAGTACAGAATTCCATCACATCGGCATCATAGAGGTTCCAAAATACCCGTGTGATCCTAAAAAATTTGAGTGAGAAGAGGGGTAGAATTAAAATTCCTACGCCGGTATTCCTCATCAGAGCATAGAAGAGGAGTAAAAAGAATCCTACTCTCTGATATATAACTAGGGTCAAAATAGTTTTTCACTAGACTCGACTCGCCAAGTTCGATCAATCAAGGGGGCTCCTGGGTCGGTACTGCTCTGATACCAACTTGTAATGCCCAAGATGCGATCCTATCCTTATTTTGGCTCGAGGACCTCGATAGGGATAGCAGCGCATCTCGTCGTTTCACAAGAATGGATATCGTTACAAGTACATGTAAAGAGGAGGTGAATATATGGAATTGGCTTACACTCGCCACTAGCAAAATCATGATCACATCAATACAACAACATATTCAATCATCATACATAAGAGCAGGGTCCAACTACAGACGAAATCAAAAGATAAAAGCGACATCCATCCTTGCTATCCCAGGCTGCCGGCCTGGAACTCGTCGTATGAACGATGAAGAAGGAGAAGAAGAACTCCAAATCAAACCAGCATCGCTCTCACGTAAAAGCATCGCATTACGTGTACCTACAACTGTTGTTGTAGTAATCTGTAAGCCACGGGGACTCAGCAATCTCATTTCCAAGGGTATCAAGACTAGCAAAGCTTAAAGGGCGAGGTATCGTTAAGTGGTGAGGCTACAGCAAGCACTAAGCATTTATTTGAGTGGCTAACTTAGGAGTAGAAGAATAAGAAGAGTGATCTACGCATAAACGGACGTGAGCTAATAATGATCAAGAAGTCATCCTAAACACCTACTTACGAGTCAAACATAACCCCACCGTGTTCCTTCTTGGTTCAAACCTCACAAGGAGAGAGTCACGGTTACGCACACGGTTGGTGCGTTTTAATTGAGTTTACGTTTTCTATTACCGGATATTATAAAATTTCCAAGTTGCCACATAACCGCGGGCACGGCTTTCAGAAAGATTTAATCCTGCAGCGGTGATCCAACTCATCCATCACAAACTAGCCACAAGCTGCGTGGAAAACCTCAACCACGGGATAGCCCGTAGTATCCTCGGAATCCTGGTGGAAGACATCAACCTCGAGATAGCCCAAAGTATCCTCGGAATCCCGTGCACAAGACGTTCGAGAAAGGTAAAATAAATCCAGCAAGGCCGCCCAACGTGTCGACGAACCCGATAGGAGCCACGTATCTCATTCTCAGGACACGACCAGATGAGCTAGTGTACAGTGGCCTGATAGAAATCACCCGAGTTGCCCCGGTGTGGCCCCGCACAGTGCTCTATTTTGGACAAACACTCATGAGGAGCACTGGCCCGGGTTGTTGATTAATTATCCGCGAGTGCCGGCAGGTACCTATGCAATTTTATTAGTTACTAGGCAAATGTAGTACCAATGCTGGGCCTTGTCAGAAGAGTTTTATCCCAAAACGAAAATCAAGGGGGTCCCCATAACAACCCCAAGCATGTTAGGAGCGCTCAATATGGCACATAATACCGGAACTCGGAACTAAGGCGACAAAAGTGGAACAAATAACCAGGCAAAAGGCCGAGCCTTCCGCCCTTTACCAATATATAGATGCATTATATTAAATAACAATAATAATGTGTGATATCCCAAGATATCCATGTTATCACATGGAACAACCTGCACCTGCAACTAGCAACGCTATAAGAAGGGTTGAGCAAGCGGTAACATAGCCAAACAATGATTTGCTGGGATGTGGACGGTTAGAGGCTTATCATGACATTTTGAGAGGCTTGACAAACAAGTGGTAGGTAGCGAGACATAGCGATAGAAACGAGACAACTAGCATGGCAATGATAGTAGTGGTATCCAAGGAAATGATCATCTTGCCTGAAATCCCGCTTGGAAGAAGAACACATCCGTGAAGTAGAAGAAAGGGCATAGTCTTACAAATCCTCACACTCCGAACGCTTTCGAAACTCTATCGATAAGAACCAATTCAAAACAAACAATCAACACACGATAACACCACAACATATGCATGACATTATGCGCAAACAAATATGATGCATGTCCCTACGATTACGTAAGGCATGACAATCACAACAATCAACACTAAAAATTAAGAGAAGTTCAATATGCATATTGACGAAACTCCACGTTCGAATTAGTTTGTTCACTCTCGTTTAGGTACTCATCAATATTAAATGTTGTTTAACATGGGTGGTCATGGCACAGAGTGATGAAGGAATTAAGGCAATTTTAAATGGAAAAGGAGAACATACATTCAAAAAGATAATAACTCTCCATGTTATGAGAAATGCGGTTAATTTAGTTTAGCTAAACAATCATTTTAAATGTTGTTCATCATGGCAAGAGGTGAAGCATACACAACTACATCATCTAGGCATTTTAAATGAGGCCGGAAGCAACATATAGCATTTGCAAAACAGCCACATATGCAAATTATGAATTTGGTCCAGATCTGAACTAACCATATTTTATTGTTGTTAAATGGCAATATAAAGTGTGCCATGAGATTCTACACGTTTTTCTAGTCAAGTTACATATGAAGATCATTTAATTTCGAGCTATGGTTTTTTAGTTATGACATAAACCGTTTTTAACATGGCATTTACGTAAATTGAATTAAAACAACAAGTTAAACATTTTTGACATATGAAAGAGTTGGATATTATTAATCTACACGAATCTCTAAGCGTTTTACATATTTAACTCATTTTAATCCGATGCACGGTTATTTAGTTATTAGCATTTTAAAATGATGGCATTTTGTATTAATATGCATGTCCTAATTAAAAGAAAAATACATAGAGCAAAAAAACATACATGGGCCCGAAGCATCACAGTGTAGTGGCCCATGGGTAGATCAGGCCCAAGCGGACATGAGTATGTGTGTGGGCAAAATAATAGAAGAAATACATGAAAAAATTGGGGCGCCTGGGAATTGACCCCACTACCTCCTGGTTGTGTGCCTGCTCTCCTAACCAGTTGGACTACCTAAGGTTTCTGGTATATTGAGTGTTGCATACTATTTGAACAATCAGACAAATGCTCGAGCTTGACCCATGATGACATGGGGATCTTGCCGGCGGCAGCGAGCAAACGGGGCGATTTTAGGGGCCCCCAAGATGTTGCGGGGGTGCGGGTTTGGGTGGTGGTGCGTGTGCGTGAGCGAGGGAGCAACGATGGTTGTGCGCGCAGTGCAGCGCGTGGCTCACCTTCCCAGCGACAAGTCTGCTACTTGCAGATGGCTGATGCAGGCGAGGGTATGATGTCCGGCGGCGTGGGAATGGCGGGGGGTGGCCGGGAACGGAACAGGGAAGGCGGCAGAACTCCATGGCGGAATGGATCTTGGGGACGACAGCGAACGACCGCAGCCATGTCTCTGTTCCTAGTACAGAGACGGGGAGAACGTTCAGTGAGAGAGAGAGAGAGAGAGAGAGAGAGAGAGAAGGAGCAGGGAAGGGAAGGAATGGGAAGGAAGAAGGGCAGGGAGAAGAGTGCTTGTGGGGCGGGGCTCACAACGCGGTCTTGGGGGCGGATGGCGCGAGGACGACCGAGAACGCCGGCGAGCTTGTGGATGGCCCGGTCGAGCTGCACATAGGCGTTGTCCTTGGCTTTGTCTGGTTCCTGGTGCTTGTCGGGGCGAGGTCGAGGCAGATGGGCTTGGGGACACGTCAGTGCGCGGACCTGCTGCTGTTCGTGCGGCTCTTGACGGGAGGACGTAGGCGAGGTACTTGGAGGTTTTCGCGGCGAAGGTCATGGTTCACGTCGCGGAACGTGACCGGCGGTGGGGGGTGCTTGCATGACGGCGGCCATGGCTCGGCTGGTTCACGAGATACAATAGAGAGATGGTCAGAGGAGAAAGAGAGACGCGAGAAGAGAAGAGAAGAAGGGCGCGAGACACGAACCTGTTGGTCCGATGGCGCTGCTCGAAGAGGTGGCTGGCGGTCGTGCTCCGACGAGGCTGGGACCTCGAGGTGGAGTGATGACCCACAAGTATAGGGGATCAATCGTAGTCCTTTCGATTAGTCAGAGTGTCGAACCCAACGAGGAGCAGAAGGAAATGACGAGCGGTTTTCAGCAAGGTAATTTCTGCAAGCACTGAAATTGTAGGTAACAGATAGTTTGATAGCAAGATAATTGGTAACAAGCAAGTAATGGTAATGGTAAACAAGGTGTAGCAAGGTAGCCCAATCCTTTTGAGGCAAAGGACAGGCCAGAACAATCACTAGTAATAGGCAAAGTGTTCTTGAGGGTACACGGGAATTTCGTCTAGTCACTTTTATCATGTTGGCTTGATTCGTGTTCGCTACTTTGATAATTTGATATGTGGGTGGACCGGTGCTAAGGTGCTGTTCTTACTTGAACTAACAACCTACTTATGATTAACCCCCTCGCAAGCATTCCCTTAGGCCCATGAATGGTGAAGTGTCATGTAGTCGACCTTCACATGACACCACTAAGGGAATCACAACATACATATCATCAAAATATCGAACACATATCAAATTCACATGATTACTCACAACATGACTTCTCCTGTGACCTCAAGAACAAAAGTAACTACTCACAAATAATAATCATGATCAAGATCAGAGGAGTATTGAATAGCATAATAGATCTGAACATATAATCTTCGACCAAATTAACCATATAGTAATCAACTACGCAAGGTAATCAACACTACTAGTCACCCACAGGTACCAATCTGAGGTTTCGATACAAAGATTGAACACAAGAGATGAACTAGGGTTTGAGAGGAGATGGTGATGTTGAAGATGTTGATGAAGGTTGGCCTCCCAAAGATGAGAGGTGTGTTGGTGATGACGATAGCTTCGATTTCCCCCTCCGGGAGAGAAGTTTCCCCGGCGGAATCGCTCCGCCGGAGGGCAAAAGTGCTCCTGCCCAAGTTCCGCCTCGAGGCGGCGGCGCTTCGTCCCGAAAGTCCTCCTCTGATTTTTTTCTAGGTCAAGAGTGACCATATACCAGAAGATGGGCACCGGAGGTGGGCCAAGCTGGCCACAACCCATCAGGGCGTGCTCAGGGGGGCCTGGCGTGCCCTGGTGGGTTCTGCCCACCTGGGAGGCCCCCTCCGGTAGTTTTATGCTCTAGTATTTTTTATTAAATGCAAAAATAATCTCCATAAAATTTCAGCTTCATTGGAGGTGTGCAGAATAGGTATCTCTAACGTGCTTTTCTTGGGTCCAGAATTCCAGCTGCCGGTATTCTCCCTCTTTGTGTAAACCTTGCATATTATGAGAGAAAAGGCATTAGAATCACTCCCCAAAGCATTATTATTCAACAAAACAAAGTAAAGAACAGTAGGAAATCATGATGCAAAATGGACGTATCAACTCCCCCAAGCTTAGACCTCGCTTGTCCTCAAGCGCAAGCCGATATTGAAAAGCATGTGGACATGGTTTGAGAGAGAGGTGTTGATAAAAACAAAATACGGACATAGAAGCATCATGCTTATTAACATAGCAGCAACAAACTCTAACATAAAATTTATTTCAATACATTTTTATCATACAGCTTCTCATGAACAAGTAACAATTCATCACAACATAGAAGTCTGAAGCATAAATCTTATTGGGAACCAACAAACTATGTTCTCAGTCAACTTTGCAACTACAATTCATCATATTTTCAGGAAGGGTCTCATGTCAGAGCCTTTTGGCAAGTCCACATACTCAACCATCATTTAGTCTTCTATGATTGCTAACGCTCACGGCATACCCATGAACAAAAAGTTTCAACTGGACACGTAGGAAGATAGGGGCTTATAGTTTCGCCTCCCAACTTACTCACCTCAAGGGTGATGTCAACAATAATAACTCATGCCCACCCATATCCAACTGGATATATGTGCCTAGATCTTTCCTCACCACATGATGCTTGCAAAAGAAAAAGTAAAAAGGAATAGGGAAGAATACTTTGACTCCTGCATAAAAGTAAGTCCATAAAAGTAAAAGATAGGCCCTTCGCAGAGGGAAGCAGAGGTTGTCATGCGCTTATTAGTTTGTATGCCCAATCCCTTAATGTAAAAGAATGTCACGCTATATTGCCCCCTATGATAGCAACCTTTATTATGCAGTCCGTCGCTTTTATTACTTTGCCATCATAAGTTCGTATAGCGCTCAATTTTCTCTTACACTAATTGATCATAACACTTTTAGAAGCAATTTTTATTGCCTTATTGCACCGATGACCACTTACTTGAAGGATCTTTCTCGATCCATAGGTAGGTATGGTGGACACTCAAAGAAAGAATTTGGGTTTGGGTTTTTGGATGCACAAGTAGTATCTCTACTTAGTGCGGAATTTTTGGCTAGCAAAGATATTGAGCAAGCACCACATGTTAAAGGATCTATGACAATATAACTTCTATGTGGATATGAACAAACATAAATCATTACGTTCTCTTCCTTGTCCAACGTCAACAATTTTGACATATAATATTTGATGGGGGCTCACAATCATAAAAGATATCCAAGATAGTGTATTTGCATGTGAATCTTCTCTTCCTTTATTAATTCTTTCATGAATTGCAGCATTAACCAATGTTATGTTTGTCAATCTCCAATAAATTTTACTACTTATACTTTTCCTTATGTGATGTCATTACTCAGAATAAGATTAGAATATGATTCTTTTTCATTTGTTTCTTCTCTTTATTTTGATTGCAACAAGAAAGTAGAGATGCAAAAACTCAAACTAAACTTTATTATATAACTCTCACTCGATTACATAGATAGGTAGGTCACGAAACTAACACACGAAAATAGATTATGCTAAAATTTTATTCAACTAAAGCAAAGGGAAACTAAAGATCAAACTAGAATAGGTAAAGGTGAATAAAAGTGATGGTGATACGATACCGGGGCACCTCCCCCAAGCTTCGCTCAAGCCAAGGGGAGTGCCCATACCCGTGTGCTCAAGTTTCCTTTGGTGGTGGTGATGAAGAAGGTGGAGGTGTAGAGGAAACCTTCTTCTTCAACTTATATTTAAGCATAAAGTTTTCCTCCCTCAGATCATCATTCTCCAACTCAAGCTTTAATATCCTTTGGCATAAGGCCTCCTTGCTTTCCTGCAGGAAACGAGACGGGATAAGTTGGACCTTAGGTTTGTATCTTCTAGGGAGGCTTGACTTCTTGAATTCCACATGCATGTCTCCGGGTTGAGGCAATGGATCATCCTCTTCCTCAGAGCTGCCATCTTTTGTTTCCTGCATGGTAACATCTTGTTCCTCCTCCGAGGTTCATAGATAGGGGTAAATTTCCCTAAAGATCTTTGGGTCTGAAACATAGGGATCAACACGGCTCTCCCCCTCCGAATCTTGAGACGACATATTTTTAGATCTGTCAGGGAAACATCACAAAACAAGAACAGAGGATTTTTCTGCGATGCAGTCTCACAACAGTCGGGGGTATATATAGAGCATTTTTATTCTTGGGAAACAAGTATATGGAAGGAAAACGGAGTCGGGAAGGCATCCGAGGTGGGCACAACCCACCAGGGCGCGCCCAGGGGTGCCTGGCGCGCCCTGGTGTATCGTGCTCACCTCGACCACCTTCCGGTTTATTTCTTTATTTCCAAAATTCTAAAATATTCCAAAACTGACAAAAAATATTTTTGTGGATTTTTCGGAGTCCGTTTACTTACCGTATCACGTACCTCCTATTTTTAAGAATTCCGGAGTGTTCCGGAAGGTTTCTTTTATGTGTTCCTCCGGTGTCATGGTTTGGATAACATTGCTTTCAACGTTAATAGGCGTACATGAGATATAATGCTTAATTCTTTGCCCATTGACCACCTTCGGGTTAGTACTTTCGGCGTTATTAATCTTGATAGCTCCAGAACGATAAACCTCTTCGATATTATATGGTCCTTCCCATTTTGAGAGAAGCTTTCCTGCAAAAAATCTTAAACGAGAGTTGAACAAAAGAACATAATCTCCTATTTTGAATTCCCGCTTTTGGATTCTTTTGTCATGCCATCTTTTTACTTTTTCTTTGAATAGCTTGGCATTTTCATACGCTTGGGTTCTCCATTCATCTAGTGAGCTAATATCAAATAGCCTCTTCTCACCGGCAAGTTTGAAATCATAATTAAGTTCTTTAATTGCCCAAAATGCTTTGTGTTCTAATTCTAGAGGCAAATGACAAGCTTTCCCATATACCATTTTATATGGAGACATACCCATAGGATTTTTATAAGCTGTTCTTTAGGCCCAAAGTGCATCATCTAATTTCTTAGACCAATTTTTACGAGACCTATTGACAGTTTTTTGTAATATTAATTTTATTTCTCTATTGCTAAGTTCAACTTGACCACTAGATTGAGGATGATAGGGGGATGGAATTCTATGGTTAACATCATATTTAGCAAGCATCTTACGGAAAGCACCATGGATAAAGTGTGAACCACCATCGGTCATTAAATATCTAGGGACTCCAATCCTCGGGAAGATAACCTCTTTAAGCATTTTAATGGAGGTGTGGTGATCAGCACTACTAGTTGGAATAGATTCTACCCACTTAGTGACATAATCAACCGCAACCAAAATATGAGTGTACCCGTTGGAGGAAGGAAAAGGCCCCATATAATCAAAACCCCAAACATCAAATGGTTCAACAACAAGTGAATAATTCATAGGCATTTCCTGACGCTTACCTATATTACCAATTCTTTGACATTCATCACAAGACAAGACAAACTTATAGGCATCCTTGAAGAGAGTAGGCCAATAAAAACAAGATTGAAATACCTTATGAGAAGTTCTATCTCCCGCATGATGTCCTCCATAAGCTTCGGAATGACATTTCCGTAGGATTTGTTCCTGTTCATGCTCAGGTACACAAAGTCTAATAATACCATCTACTCCTTCTTTATAAAGGTGTGGGCCATCCCAAAAGTAATGTCTCAAGTCATAGATTTTTTTCTCTTTTGTTGATAAGTGAAGCTAGGTGGTATATATTTAGCGACAATGTTGTTAGCATAATCAGCTTACCAAGGTGTGTTTTGTGAGACACTTATTGCAGCTAACTGTTCGTCAGGGAAACTATCATCAATAGGTAGTGGGTCATCAAGAATATTTTCTAACCTAGATAAGTTATCAGCTACGGGGTTCTCAGCTCCCTTCCAATCAACGATGTGTAAGTCAAATTCTTGAAGCAAGAGAACCCACCTAATGAGTCTAGGTTTAGCATCTTTCTTTTCCATAAGGTATTTTATAGCAGCATGATCGGTGTGAACAATAACTTTGGAGTCAACAATATAGGATCTAAATTTATCACAAGCAAACACAACTGCTAAAAATTCTTTTTTCAGTGGTAGCATAGTTTCGTTGGGCACTATCTAGAGTTTTACTAGCATAATGGAGAACATTCAATTTCTTATCAACTCTTTGTCCTAGGACAAGACCAACAACATAATCACTAGCATCACACATAATTTCAAAAGGCAAGTTCCAATCAGGTGGTTGAACGATAGGCGCAGAGGTTAAAGCTTTCTTGAGTGTTTCAAAGGTTTCCACACAATCATCATAAAAAACAAAAGGAATATCCTTTTGCAAAAGATTAGTAAGAGGCCTAGAAATTTTAGAGAAGTCTTTAATGAACCTCCTATAAAACCAGCATGGCCAAGGAAACTTCAAATACCTTTAATATCTTTAGGACATGGCATTTTCTCAATTGCATCAACTTTAGCTTTATCCACCTCAATACCTCGTTCAGATATTTTATGCCCCAAGACAATGCCTTCATTAACCATAAAGTGGCACTTCTCCCACTTCAAGATGAGATTAGTTTGTTCACATCTCTGCAAAACTCGATCAAGGTTGCTTAAGCAATCATCAAAAGAAGTTCCGTAAACGAAAAAATCATCCATGAAAACCTCCACAATCTTTCCACAAAAATCAGAGAATATATCACTCATACATCTTTGAAAGGTAGCAGGTGCATTGCATAAACCAAAAGGCATACGTCTATAAGCATAGGTTCCAAAAGGGCAAGTAAAGGTAGTTTTCTCTTGATCAGATTGTGACACAGGTATTTGAGAGAAACCAGAATATCCATCTAAGAAACAAAAGTGTGTGTGCTTAGATAGTCTTTCTAGCATTTGATCAATGAACGGTAGAGGGTAATGATCTTTCCTAGTAGCTTTATTTAATTTTCTAAAATCAATTACCATTCTATAGCCAGTGACAATTCTTTGTGGAATGAGTTCATTCTTATCATTGGGAACAACGGTAATACCTCCTTTCTTAGGGACACAATGAACGAGACTTACCCATCTACTATCAGCTATGGGATAGATTATACCTGCTTCCAGAAGCTTTAATATTTCAGTTCTTACCACTTCTTTCATCTTAGGATTCAATCGTCGTTGGTGATCAACAACGGGTTTAGCATCAGGTTCCATATTAATCTTGTGCTGACATAAAGTGGTACTAATGCCCTTAAGATCATCAAGAGTATATCCAATAGCAGCCCGGTGCTTCCTTAGAACTTTTAATAATCTTTAGTCTTCATGTTCTAAAAGGTTAGCACTAATAATAACATGATATATCTTTTTCTCATCAAGATAAGCATACTTCAAAGTGTCAGGCAATTGTTTCAATTCAAACACAGGATCAGCTTTAGGTGGAGGTGGACCTCCAAGAGTTTCAATATGAAAACTGTGTTTCAAGAGAGGTTGTTGTTCGAAGAAAATTTGATCTATTTCATGCCTTTCACGCAGGTGCATATCATTTTCGTGGTCGAGCAAATATTGTTCTAATGGATCGGTAGGAGGCACAACAATAGAAGCAAGACCAACTATTTCATCCTTACTAGATAACGCTTTATCGCGAGGTTGTCTACTAAACTTGAAAAAATTAAACTCATGAGACACATTACCAAAACTGACACCGACATTTTGTTTTTCACAATCTATCTTAGCATTGACGGTGCTCAAGAAAGGTCTACCAAAGATAATGGGACAAAAGTCATCTTGTGGGGAACCAAGGACTAGAAAATCAATACGGTATTTTACTTTCCCGCACAAGACTTCAACATCTCTAACAATCCCAAGTGGTGTGATAGTGTCTCTATTAGCAAGTTTAATAGTAACATCAATGTCTTCCATTTCAGCAGGTGCTATTTCATCCATAATTTCTTGGTATAAGGTAAAAGGGATAGCACTCACACGAGCACCCAAATCACATAAACCATGATAGCAATGATCTCCTATTTTGACTGAGACAACAGGCATGCCTTCTATGGGTCTATGTTTATCTTTTTCATCGGGTTTAGCAATTCTAGCAGCTTCATCACAAAACTAGATAACCTGCACATCAATATTTTCTACCAAGAGATCTTTAACCATAGCAACACTAGGTTCTACTTTGATTTGCTCAGGGGTTTAGGTGCTCTTATATTACTCTTACGAACCACAGTTGATACCTTAGCATGTTCCTTTATCCTAACAGGGAAAGGTGATTTTTCAATATAAGCGGTAGGCACAACTGGATCAACATGTAAAAGATGGTTTCTTCTTTACCTATGACCGGTTCTTTAATTTCTTCTTTAATAGGGGGATGATATTTAAACCACTTCTCCTTAGGGAGGTCAACATGAGTAGCAAATGCTTCACAGAAAGAGGCTACTATCTCAGAGTCAAGTCCATATTTAGTGCTAAACTTGTGAAAAGTATTGGTATTCATAAAAGATTTAACACAATCGAATTCAAGCTTTATACCTGACTCATTACCTTCGTCGAGTTCCCAATCTTTAGAGTTGTGTTTAATTATTTCTAAGAGATCCCACTTGAATTCAATAGTCTTCTACATATAAGAACCAGCACAAGAAGTATCGAGCATGGAGAGATCATTATGAGAAAGCCGAGCATAAAAATTCTGAATGATAACTTCTCGAGGAATGTCATGATTGGGGCATGAATATAACATTGATTTAAGCCTCCCCCAAGCTAGAGCGATACTTTCTCCTTCACGAGGCCAAAAATTATATGCATGCATGGGATAAAACTTTTGGTGAAATTCCAATTGCAAACGATTCCAGTTCCACGATCCAAGATCATCAGATAGCCTATACCATGTCAATGCTTTTCCCTCCAAAGATAAAGGGAAAACCTTCTTCTTAACTTCATCTCCGGGTAAACCTGCAAGCTTAAATAATCCACAAATTTCGTTCACATAAAAGAGGTGCATATCAGGATGTTCAGTTCCATCTCCTGCGTAAGGTCTAGCAAGCAGTTGTTCTAACATACCCGAAGGAATTTCATAAGTCACATTTTCAGTAGGTTTTGTAGGTTGAGAGGTAACTAATTGTGGTTCCGATCGAGGTGAAGATACCCCGAACAAACCTCTGAAAGGATAGTTTTCCATAGTAGCAAGTAGCAATAAATTTCAGCACGTAGTATAAGTTTTTCCTTACCGATTTCCACTTACCAAGCGCGCTTCACTCCCCAGCAACAGCGCCAGAAATGAGTCTTGATGACCCACAAGTATAGGGGAACAATCGTAGTCCTTTCGATAAGTAAGAGTGTGGAACCCCACGAGGAGCAGAAGGAAATGACAAGCGGTTTTCAGCAAGGTAATTTCTGCAAGCACTGAAATTGTAGGTAACAGATAGTTTGATAGCAAGATAATTGGTAACAAGCAAGTAATGGTAACGGTAAACAAGGTGCAGCAAGGTAGCCCAATCCTTTTGAGGCAAAGGACAGGCCAGAACAATCACTAGTAATAGGCAAAGTGTTCTTGAGGGTACATGTGATTTTCGTCTAGTCACTTTTATCATGTTGGTTTGATTCGTGTTCGCTACTTTGATAATTTGATATGTGGGTGGACCGGTGCTAAGGTGCTGTTCGTACTTGAACTAACAACCTACTTATGATTAACCCCCTCGCAAGCATCTGCAACTACGAGAAAAGTATTAAGACAAAGTCTAACCATAGCATTAAACATGTGAATCCAAATTATCCCCTTACGAAGTAGCACATAAACTAGGGTTTATGCTTCTGTCACTCTAGCAACCCATCATCTAATAACTACTCCACAATGCATTCCCTTAGGCCCATGAATGGTTGTCGGTGCACTAGTACAGGGGTACCCAGTGCCCCTGACTTATGCACAGGCGGTAGAAGTAAAAACCTGGCGAATGATCAAGACCAGACTCCAGCAAACCCAACGCGGCAGCCCAAGCCTGGACTACAACGCGCCAAGTATGTCCCCGACGCTTGCCGGGGACCAAGACATGCACACCTCCCAGAAGACCCGGCAAGCCACTCAACGACAGGTGCGACCCAACCGGCTACCGCTCCACCGCATCGCTACGCCTGTCACTTATCGATGCGGTGTCGAGCCCTCAAGCAGCTAATCAGCTCTCGCTAAGCACGTGGCGACACATCGGAATGCAAGTTACACTCGGTTGACACCCGCCCTACAGCGTGTCAAGACCATAAGCTACGACCGGCCAAGCGCTGGCAAGAGCTTGCCGGGGATGCACCCCCGAGCGCCACCTAGGCAGGTAGTCATGGAATTTTGTCCTAAATGCCAGAGTTAGGTATGATAGCTCTGCTTAGCTATCTAATCAATAGGCAATGACTGTTTTGCCATTGTGGTAACCCCTTGCACTATAAAAGGAGGCCCAAGGCTACCTAGCTCTGTATTCGGACCCCCGAACACTTGTACTCGCATAGCAGCTCTTTCCCCGACAGCAGTCCTTGCCGGGGTTAGGTGTTGTGTGTTCTTCATGTTCCTCCAATCAATCCACCAAAAAGCAGGAGTAGGGTTTTACGCTTAGCAGCTGCCCGAACCTAGGTAAAATGCCTGTGTCCTGATCGTCGCGTCGTCTCATGCTCACCGCTCTTCATGCAACATGGCCCCCCTTGCCGAACCACAAGGGACCTCTGATCCCATAGGTGGTCGTGAGCATCCGTTCACCGACATCTTTGGCGCGCCAGGTAGGGGGCGTGCATCATTTGCGCAAACCCGAGTTCGTGAACGGCGAATCGATCTCCATCGTCATCTTCTTCAACAATGGCTCCCAAGAAGAAATCCGGTGCGGCCACACATCCCTCCACATAGAAGGCTCCCTCACACGCGGCCACCGACGTCGTAGACGCCGCGGCGGCTGCGGGCGAGGCGGGCATCGTGGACGACGCGGTCGGCGCAGGCGGCGCCTCCGTCCAGTCCTTCGCGACCGGGGATGGAGCAGGAGGTGCCGGAGAGGAGCAACAACAACAACATGGCGAGCTTGGCCCCGACGCCACGGGCGAGGGAAACAACCGTTCATCACCTCCCCGCCGCGCGGATGGCCGGGGCCGCCTTAGCGGCACCCGGTCCGGTGCGAGCCGTGACCCTCCGGCCGCACCCGTCGCCAGCGAGATTGTTGGGCGTGCACCTCGTGCGGAACGAGACGGAGCACCCAGCGGAGCCGCAGCCCTGCAGGATCGGCCCACTGCCCACCAGAAAGCTCCGGCGAGTGGCGCATGGTATCAAGGATGCGGCAACGCTTCTCTTGGCCCTACCAAGAGTCGAGCGACGTCGCGGTCCGCCTATTTCGCCATGCCGAGCACCGCAGAGGAGGCCATGGTGCGAGTCCAGATGCTACTCAACTTCATGCCAGGGGCTGATAAGATGGATGAATGGAGAGCCACCATTCAGAGTTTGATTTCTTTCGTTGAAGCCAACAAGACCCAGCATGCGGAGCTATCGCGACGTACGCGAACAGCAGCAGCGGCCCGGGGCGGCGAGCGCGTCGAAGGGGCCACCCCAACGGTGCAGTCCCCTCCGCGACAACAGGCCCAGAGGCAGCCGCAGCAAGCTTCGCATACTGATTAGCACGATGAGGCTTCCATAGTCTCGTCTAGCCCGCGCAACCGCCAGGATCAACGGCGTGTCGTTGAAGACCAGCGGAAAGAAGACGTGTGCATCACCATCGAGCGACCCCGTCAATCCGACAAATGCAGCGGTCCAGACGTCGGCGACCTCGCGCCCAGTGCTGGCGGGTACCTTCCTTACGAGGTTGGTTGCCCTGCCTTCACTAGCGAGCTGCGACGGGTCCGCTGGCCGTCGACCCGAGCTTTCAAGCCTGAGCTACCTGAGAAATACGATGGGAAGTTTACCCTGCGGAGTTCTTGGGCATATACACGATAGCTGTTCAAGCTGCGGGAGGAAGAGATGAAAAGGTTCTCGCCAACTATTTCCCTTTGGCACTCAAGCCAAATGTGAGATCATGGCTGATGCACCTGCCAGAGAATTCCATTTCGTCTTGGGATGATCTATGCAACGAGTTCGTTGGCGCCTTCACCGGTGGTCATCAAGAACCAGGTCAGCCAAGCGATCTCCAAGTCCTCCCGCAAAAGGAGGGAGAAACCTTGAGAAAGTATATCCAGAGATTCGGCCAAGTGCACCACAACATCCCAGAGATCCATCCCGCAGCGGTGATTGCCGTGTTCCACTCGAACGTGCGCAACAGGAGGATGCGAGCCAAGATGAATGTCAAGCTCCCCAAGACTGTTAATGAGCTTTACACCTTGGCGGATAAGTGCGCTCGAGCTTAAGAAAGAAGGCGACTTCCCGGGGAGGAGGCGGGCGTCGAAGTGGACTCTGATGATGACGACGACGCCCCCGACCCGAAGGGAAGGAGCAGGAAGCGCAACAAGAAGCGTAAGGGAAAAGCAGTATTGGTTGTCGAGAGCTCCGGAGACCTTAGTACAGGCAAGAAGGCGAAAGCCGAAACCCCCGGCAAGGGAGCTGTCACGTGCACTGATTGTCGGGAGGCTGCTGCCGCTGAGAAGAACGGGAAGTCCGACGGGCCGTACTGCAAAATTCACCGCACCAAGGGCTATGATCTCCAAGAATGCCGACAGGTCAAGCAACTTGTTGAGAAATAGAGGGCCGAGTATGAGAAGCGCGACAAGGAAAAAGGCCAGGACGGCGCTGCCGGGAAAGGCCATGGCGGTAGAGGAGGTCGCCGCGGCAAAACCCCGCAGCGAAAGGAAAAACCAGCCAGAGGCCGAGAGAAGAAGGAAACAGACGATATGAGTGAAGATGAGGATGATGTTGAGGATTCCAGCGACAAGGAGTTTCAGAAAGCAACCCAAGCCATGTGCGTTGATGGGGGTGCATCCTTGCATTCCTCTTGCCGCCAGCTCAAGCAGTGGGCACGCGAGGTCAATGCTGTGGAACCTACTGCAGAATCTAGGAAGCCACTCAGATGGTCCCGCACGCCCATCATCTTTGACGAAGAGGATCATCCTGACCGTACCACTATGGTCGGATGTTTGCCATTGTTGGTTTCCCTGACAATCCGCAACATCAAGGTGTCTAAGATGTTAGTTGACGGCGGGGCCGGAGTGAACTTGATCTCCCATAGAGTGGCTAAGAAACTGCAGATCCTTGATGAAGAGCTCGAAGCTACGGGGACATTCCAAGGAATCAACCCCGGCAGGAGCCGACCCAAGGGAAAGATCACCTTGCCTGTGACATTTGGCGGGGAGTTGAACTTCCGGACAGAGAGGATAGTGTTCGACGTCGCCGAAATCCCGCTGCCTTACAACGGAATCCTCGGTCGCCCAGCTCTGGCAAAGTTCATGGCAGCATCCCACTATGCCTACAATACCTTAAAGATGCCAGGGCCCATTGGGGTTATTTCCATCCCATCCGACAAGAAGAACGCAGTTATCTGTGTGGACCGGATGTATCGTGACGCGGTAGCAGCTGAAGCCACAGAAATCCCAGCTCCCGCCAATGACACAGAGAAAATGAAGAAGGCTAGCAGGAACACCGGCAAGGACTCCGGGAAGCGCGCCTCTTCGGAGTGCGCCGCACCCAACGATGACCTGCCGGAGAGTTCCGCTAACAAGAAGACCAGGGTCGGCTATCATGAGACGAAGAAAGTCCCGGCAAGGGAGGATGGCACTGGTGGTACCTTCACCATCAGTGCTACCCTTACTGACAAATAGGAAAGCGCGCTCGTTACCTTCCTTCGGGAGAATGTCGACGTGTTTGCCTGGCAACCATCTGACATCCCCGGTGTTCCCAGGGAGGTAATTGAGCACCACCTTGCTGTCTATCCTCATGCCCGACCCGTCAAGCAAAAGGTTAGGAAACAGGCCTTGGAGCGGCAACAGTTCATTGCCGAGGAAATCAAGAAGCTTGAAGCAGCTGGTTTAGTCAGAGGGGTGCTGCATCCAACTTGGCTGGCAAACCCGGTGGTGGTACGAAAAGCAAATGGGAAATGGAGGCTTTGCATAGACTTCACTGACTTGAACAAGGCTTGCCCGAAGGACCCTTTCCCCTTGCCGCGCAGAGATCAAATTGTTGACTCCACCTCCGGATGTGACTTGCTCTCCTTTTTGGATGCCTACTCCGGCTACCACCAGATATTTATGACTAAGGAAGATGAGGAGAAGACCGCATTCATAACTCCCTGTGGCACGTACTGCTTTGTGCGTATGCCCTTCGGGTTAAAGAGTGCTGGTTCGACCTTCGCCAGGGCAGTTCAAATTGGTTTTGGACCTCAGCTGCACAGAAATGTGGAAGCCTACATGGATGACATCGTGGTCAAGACCAAGAATGAAGCCACTCTCATACAAGATCTAGAACAAACTTTCGCAAACTTGCGCAAGATCAACCTGAAGCTCAACCCTGAAAAGTGTGTGTTTGGTGTCCCATCCGGCAAGCTGCTTGGGTTCTTCCCATCTCAGCGAGAAATATAAGGCAATCCCGACAAGATCAAGGCGATTGAACAGATACAGGCACCCAAGACCATCAAAGATATCAGACGCCAGACCGGATGTGTTGCCGCGTTGAGTAGGTTCATCTCCAAGTCCGCTAACCGCGCCTTGCCGTTCTTCAAAATCTTGAAGAAGGCTGGCCCGATGAAGTGGACCCCAAAGGCAGATGCAACACTGCAAGACCTAAAGAAATACCTATCCTGTGCTCCCACCTTGGTCACTCCTAAACCGCAAGAGCCGTTCCTGCTATATTTGGCAGCGACGAATTAAGTGGTTAGTGCAGCGCTGGTGACGCAGCGGGGAGTGGATGGAGATTCAGCAGCCGCTGCTGATGCTACCAGGAGCGGGAAAGAAACATCCGCGGCAGGACTCGACACAAATCAAGGGGGATCTCAGCAAATAATTGACAGCGGATCCAAAGAAGTGGCAAAGAAGAAAATGATGCCGCGGCCCATGTACTTTGTCAGTTCTCTGCTACAGGAGGCTAGATCAAGGTACTCTGGAGTACAAAAGCTGATCTTCGGCCTCATCATGGCCTCGAGGAAGCTGCGCCACTACTTCCAATCCCATGAGATAACAGTTGTCACCCGTTTCCCATTGCAACGCATACTGAGAAACCCCGAAGCCACTGGTAGGATAGTTGAGTGGGCATTGGAATTGTCAAGTTTCGGATTAAAGTATGAGAGCACTTCCACCATTCAAAGCAGGGCATTGGCGGAGTTTATTGCAGAATGGACACCCACGCCAGATGATGAAGCTCCGGAGACAGTCCTCCCCGGCAAAGAAGTACCCAAGGATTGGATCATGTACTTTGATGGTGTTTTCTCACTCCAGGGCGCTGGAGCAGGCGTGCTCCTCATCGCCCCTACCGGAGAGCACCTCAAGTACGTCGTCCAGATGCACTTTCCCCGGGAGGAAGCCACCAACAATACCGCTGAGTACGAGGGGCTCCTTGCCGTACTCAGAATCGCGGTGGAGTTGGGAATAACGAGGCTAATTGTCCGAGGAGATTCTCAGCTTGTGATAAAGCAAGTCAACAAGGATTACCAGAGCCCACTGATGGAGGCATACGTAGAAGAAGTGAGGAAATTGGAGGAGCATTTTGATGGACTGCAAACAGAGCATGTGCCACGGGCAGAAAACTACATTGCTGACCATCTATCAAAGTGTGCTGCGCAGAAACTTCATGTGGAACCAGGAACCTTTGTTCTCCGCCTCACTCAACCATCAGAATCCCCATCAACGATGTCCAAGAAGAGAAGAAAGCTGAACTCCGGCAAGCATTTCCCGGCAGAGCTTCCCAAAGCCGCTGGTAGAGAAGCTTCCGGGGAAAATCCCTGTCGTCGTTTTCTCACAACAGATGCCAGGGGGTGGCTTATCGAGGTGAGAGGAAGGCTGCCGTGGAAGATCCGGGACGGGTTAGGGTAATAGCACGCGGTGTTTTACCCAGGTTCGGGGCTCTCCGGAGAGATAATACCCCTACTCCTGCATGTCCATATATGAGGTGTATTGCAGTACAGAGTTGCTCCTGGAGCTGTGTTTGAGGAGGAAGAGGGAGCTGGTTGTTCCTTTCCATGGTCTCCTGTGTGAGAGAATGAGAGGGGATGAGAGGAAAATGAGAGAGAGACCCCCGTGAGTGTGTGTGTCTCTGGCTCTTGGAGGCTCCCCTGGTGCCTCTTATATAGGGAGGCCCAGGGGACAAGGGGTGGCCCGCATGGCCAACTAAGCACTATTGGAGATGACAAGTGATGCAGGCTACAGTGCGCCACTATTGGAGTGCAGTGAAGTGAGGCATGACGGGTGCACAGCAGGGCACTATTCACCAATAGTGCGAGAGGCTCAGCAGTCCGTCTGCTACAGTGTCGTCAGCCCCTGTCCGACGGGACGCCTGGAGCTGACTTCGTCAGGCCGCAGCCGGCAGCCGGCCAGGAGGAGCCGGCCAGGGGAGCCAGCCGGGGGAGCCAGCCAGAGGAGCCAGTCGGAGGAGCCAGCCGGAGGAGCCAGCAGGAGGAGCCACTAGGAGGAGCCAGTCAGAGGAGCCAGCCGGAGGAGCCAGCGGGAGGAGCCAGCAGCCAGCCGGAGGAGCCAGCCGGAGGAGCCAGTCGGAGGAGCCAGCCGGAGGAGCCAGCAGGAGGAGCCAGCCGGAGGAGCCAGCCGGAGGAGCCAGCAGGAGGAGCCAGCCGGGGGAGCCAGCCGGAGGAGCCAGCAGGAGGAGCTAGCCGGAGGAGCCTGCAGGAGGAGCCAGCCGCCTGGGCCGCAGGAGGAGCCAGCCGCCCGGGCCGCAGTTTTGTCTTCTGTCTTCACTTCTTCGTTTGTCTCGTTGATTCGTGGGGCTTGGCATACCGGGGGTGGCTCCCCTGATGTTTTAAAATGTTGAGTCGTCTCCTTGAGCCTACCCGGGGGTAATCCCCCCGACAGTAGCCTCCGAGCCTCCGGGCGACTTGGAGAGTCGGGCGGAGGGTTTTCGCTGTTGGAGTTTGTGGTTGCAGAGGTTGTTGATGACGGTCGATTGCGTGTCGGGGACGACGCGGCTTGCTTCTGGCGGGGGCGCGCCAGCGCACCCGCTGGGTGTAGCCTCCGATCCTCCGGGCGACTCGAAGAGTCGGTCGGAGGGTCTTTGCAGTTGCTGAAAATAGACGGTGGCGTTGAGGATGTCGGGCGTGGACGCAGAGTCCGCCAACTGACGGGCGCGGGGCCCTGCCTGGCGCGGACGCGGAGTCCACTGGCTGGCTGTTTACAGCGGGGGCGCTCCAGCGCACCCGCTGGGTGTAGCCTCCGAGACTCCGGGCGACTCAAAGAGTCGAGCGGAGGGTCTTTGCTGTTGCAGAAGCAAACGGCGGCGTTGAGGACGCCGGGCGCGGATGCGGGGACCGTCGACCGACGGGTGCGGGGCCTGTCGAGGGCGGACGCGGGGTCCGTCTGCCGTTTGAGCGTGAGGCGATGCCGAGGGCGGACGCGGGGTCCGTCGGCCGATGAGCGTGAGGCGCTGCCGAGGGCGGACGCGGGGTCCGCCGGCCGATGAACACGAGGCGATGCCGAGGGCGGACGCGGGGTCCGCCGGCCGATGAGCGCGAGGCGCTGCCAAGGGCGGATGCGTGGTCCGCCGGCTGATGAGCGCGAGGCGCTGCCGAGGGCGGACGCGGGGTCCGCCGGCTGATGAGCGCGAGGCGCTGCCGAGGGCGGACAGGGGGTCCGCCGGCTGATGAGCGCTAGGCGCTGCCGAGGGCGGACGCGGGGTCCGCCGGCTGATGAGCGCGAGGTGCTGCCGAGGGCGGACGAGGGGTCCGCCAGCTCATTAGCACGAGGCGATGCCGAGGGTAGACGCTGGGTCCGCCGGCTGATGGGCGCGGGCCCTGCCGGGAGTAGCCTCCGAGCCTCCGAGCGAGGAGGTTTCCTCATGGAAATGATCGTGCAAATGACAAGTTTAGTCGATGCAGATATATCAAATATTTGATTTTGGTAGTGCAAGTTTATGCAGAGGGTGCCGACTCGGTTTCGTCCGAGCCCCCTTCAGTCTTTTTCATGTTCTCTCCGATCTTTGGCTTTTGCTCTTGCTAACCGGATAGCCGGGAGCCGGTCTGTAGCTGAGGCGAAGAATGGGCCGCGGAGTGGAATATACAGTACTCGGATTCTGGGAGCAGACTCGACCGAGCAGATACTCGTAGATGAAACGACCAGATCGCCCAAGCCGTTTTCTCCTCAGACGCTTTTCGCGTGTGGTGACCTCCAGCTTGTGCTCTCGCTAGCCGGAAAGTCGCGGTGCGATCTGTAGCTGAGACAAAGAGTGGGCCTTGGTACCATACACGCTACTAAATCGTCTCGTGGGAACGAACGTATCGGGCCAAGCGGCCGGCCCCGGGCGAGACAAGCTGGCGTCGGGGAGAACAGTAAATTTGCTGAAACAAATGCGGGGATGACCTCCGAGGATCGCTCGGGGTATCCGTTTGCGTGTACGCTGCAAGGATATGCGGGTGGAGGTCTCACATTGCATTTTGGTGCCGGCGAGGCGGTTTTTGTCGATGTCGGCCAGCGCGGCTTGCAGCCGACGTGGTCCGACTGATGTGCGCGAGGCGCCGCCGGGCGCGGACTTGGAGTCCGCCGGCTGACGGGCGCGAGGCGCTGATGGTCGAGGATGCGGAGTCCGTCGGCGGATGGTCGCGAGCCACTGCCGGATGCGGACGCGCAGTCCTTGCCGAAGCAGATGGTGGCATCGAGGTTGTCGGGCGCGGGCGCGGAGTCCGCCGACTGATGGGCGCGAAGCCCTGCCAGGTGTGGACGCGGAGTCCACCGGCTGGCTGTTTCCAGCGGGGGCGCGCCAGCGCACCCACTGGGTGTAGCCTCCGAGCCTCCGGGCGACTCGAAGAGTCGGGCGGAAGGTCTTTGTTGTCGATGTAGCAGAGGCAGCCAGTCGCGGGCCTATAGCCGGCGTGGTGCTTTCGCAGCGAGGCGTGCCGACGCAGCCGGCACACCCGCTGGGTGTAGCTGACGTGGTGCTTTCCTAGCGAGGTGTGGCGGCGCACCCGGCACACCCGCTGGGTGTAGCCTTCGAGCCTCCGGGCGAGGAGGGGGTTTGTTGCTTTTGGCGAAGTCAAGTTGGAGATGACCTCCGGCAGGCGGCCCGAGCCTCCGGGCGCTCGAGGGACGCCCCAGTCGGTCGGACCGAACCGGCCCAGGCAGCGGAGCCGGACGGGCGACGTCTGAGAAGACGGAGCCGGACGCGGCCGGCCGGTCAGACAGCAAGTTGGGCAGCCGGTCGGACGAGGCCAAGCAGCCGGATATGCACGCGGCCAGGCCATACACGTAAACACGTACCATGCATGCATTTATACGTTTTTTTTGGGGCAGCCGGCCCTACCTTCCCTGTTCTCTTTTTTTTTTTCCGGAGCCGGCAGTGTTGGACAGCAGTAGGAGCCGGCCCGCGCACAGAGGCGGTAGCCGGCGGCGGTGCGCAGCAGCGGGAGCCGGCGGCCGGGCGGGGCGCGGCAGCAGGAGCCGGTCCGCGAAGTAGGGGAGCGGGAGCCAGCCGGCGCGCGGGAGGCCGCCGGGCGCGGCGAGGGCGACCGGCGGGCATGGGAGCTGGGGGGCGAGGCGCGGCTGTGACTGGCAGCAGCGGCGAGCCGGCTGGGGCCGGAGTGACCGGCTTGGCCGCGGGCAATGTGGCGGAGCCGGCCGCGATGGGAAGGCGGAGCCGGTACGGGCGGGGCGTGGCAGCGGCGGCGGGAGCCGGAGCCGGCCGCGGCTGCGTGGAGCCGGCGGAGCCGGTGGCGGCAAAGCGCGCGGAGGCGGGGTCCGGCCGGGCGCGCGGGGAGCAGAGGGCTCGCGCAACCGGCTCAGGTGGCGGGCGGAGCCGGCGCGCCGGCGCACGGGCGGCCGACGGAGTTGGCGGCAGCGGGAAGGCCGCAACAAGCCGGAGCCGGCCGAGGCCGAGGAGGGGCGTGCAGGCGGCGTCCAGGCGCAGCGGGTAGTGGCGACATCGACATGGGCGGGCAGGCGGCCGCATGCGGGCGTGCGCCAGTTGGGGAGGAGGGCCAGGCGCGGACGTGACGAGGCGCCGGAGCGACCGGCCCCGGACGCAGTCGCGGAGGAGGGCTCAGCGCGCGGGGCGCAGGAGGTCGCCGGAGCGACCGGCCCCGGACGCAGTCGCGGAGGCGGTGAGCGCGGAGAGCCCCAGAAGTGGTCACGGCGCCGGAGGCGGGTTCGCTGGTGCCGGGCGTACAGGGGCGCGCCCGGCGTGAAGAGGAGCCGCGAGGAGCAGCGACGCAGGGACGCGCGCGACGGAGGGCCGGATGCAACGCGGGACACCCAGGAGGATGGCCGGCGCTACGGAGCTGGGCACGACGCCGCGCGAGAGCGCCAGGGGAGGCGCAGTCGTGGCAGAGGAGGGGCGAGCGCTGAGCATGGAGGGCGCAGCAGCGGCGTAGGACCGCCAACCGAGGGGCGCCATGGTCGGAGGCCGCGTCCATGATTTGGTGGAGAGGAAATTTGGAGGCATCAAGCGGCGTCCGCTACAGCCGCCGGGAGGACGATAGAAGCGAGCGCGTTTGCCAGGGGCGGCGCCAGCACGAGGAGGACGCGGCGGCAGCCCGTCACGGCCGTGAGCCGTTGGCGACGGCGCGCGCGCGGGGTTGTGGAGGCGATCGATGAGGCGAGCTCGCCGAGGCCGGGCGCGGGCGGAGGACCGCGGGAGCGATAGCGGCTGGTGTCGTGGTGGTGGTGAAGAAGCCGACAGCGTGGACGCATAGGTGCGCGCACTCGCCCCGCGGGCATGTTGATGACGAGCCCCCAAGCACCGTCGGAGAGACGGCGACGGCGTCGCGGTGGTGATGACGAAGATGGTCCCGCCTGGATCGCAGTTCCAGCAGCAACTAGCCCCACGGTGGGCGCCAACTGTCGTCGTTTTCTCACAACAGATGCCAGGGGGTGGCTTATCGAGGTGAGAGCAAGGCTGCCGTGGAGGATCCGGGACGGGTTAGGGTAATAGCACGCGGTGGTTTACCCAGGTTCGGGGCTCTCCGGAGAGATAATACCCTTACTCCTGCATGTCCATATATGAGGTGTATTGCAGTACAGAGTTGCTCCTGGAGCTGTGTTTGAGGAGGAAGAGGGAGCTGGCTGTTCCTTTCCATGGTCTCCTGTGTGAGAGAATGAGAGGGGATGAGAGGAAAATGAGAGAGAGACCCCCGTGAGTGTGTGTGTCTCTGCCTCTTGGAGGCTCCCCTGGTGCCTCTTATATAGGGAGGCCCAGGGGACAAGGGGTGGCCTGCATGGCCAACTAAGCACTATTGGAGATGAAAAGTGATGCAGGCTACAGTGCGCCACTATTGGAGTGCAGTGAAGTGACGCGTGACGGGTGCACAGCAGGGCACTATTCACCAATAGTGCGACAGGCTCAACAGTCTGTCAGCTACAGTGTCGTCAGCTCCTGTTCGACGGGACGCCTGGAGCTGACTTCGTCGGGCCGCAGCCGGCAGCTGGCCAGGAGGAGCCAGCCGGGGGAGCCAGCCGGAGGAGCCAGCCGGAGGAGACAGCAGGAGGAGCCAGCCAGAGGAGCCAGCCGGAGGAGCCAGCCGGAGGAGCCAGCAAGAGGAGCCAGCCGGAGGAGCCAGCCGGAGGAGCCAGCAGGAGGAGCCAGCCGGAGGAGCCAGCCGCCCGGGCCGCAGTTTTGTCTTCTGTCTTCACTTCTTCGTTTGTCTCGTTGATTCGTGGGGCTTGGCATACCGGGGATGGCTCCCCCGATGTTTTAAAATGTTGAGTCGTCTCCTTGAGCCTACCCGGGGGTAATCCCCCCGACAATCCCGTTCCGGTTGACGAGCAGCTCCCTCCCACAGGACCTCAGGGTCTAGCGGTTGAGACAAGCGCTCCCGGAGATGAAGAAATGCCTTTAGTCCTTGTTGTCGAGCCACAGGCTCCAACCTGGGCGCAACATATAGTCCATTTCCTTCAAATAGGAGAACTCCCCGAAGAGCAAGAGGAAGCTGAAAGAGTAGCCCGTCGGTCAAGTATGTACCAGTTTGTCGATGACACCCTATACAGAAGACGACAAAACGGTGTGAAATTAAGGTGTATCTGCCAGGAGAATGGACTGAAGCTGTTGGCGGAGATTCATGGAGGAATATGTGGTTCCCACATTGGATCAAGGGCCCTTGTCGGGAAAGCTTTCCGATAGGGTTTCTATTGGCCCACTGCCCTCCAGGACGCTACTAAGCTGATCACCAAGTGTGAAGCCTGCCAGTTCCACTCCAAGAACATCCATCAACCAGCACAAGCCTTGCAAACAATTCCTCTATCCTTGCCATTCTCGGTCTGGGGGCTCGATATCCTGGGCCCCTTCCCCCGTGCTATCGGGGGCTTTGAGTTCTTGTTCGTGGCAACCGACAAGTTCACTAAATGGCCTGAGGTGGAACTAGTGAGAAAGGTGACCGCACATGCAGCTATCAAGTTCATGAAAGGACTGGTGTGCCGCTTTGGAGTACCTAACAGAGTGCTCACCGACAACGACACCCAGTTCACGAGCCGCGCCTTCATGCAATATATCCAAAGCCTTGGAAGCAAGGTCTCCTTCGCCTCTGTTGCTCACCCGAGAAGCAACGGGCAAGTCGAGAGGATGAATGTTGAAGTGTTGGGAGGACTCAAGACAAGGACTTTTGATAAGCTGCGGAAGAGCGGCAGGCGCTGGATAGATGAGCTGCCGGTGGTTCTTTGGTCCCTCTGGACGACACCAAATCGAGCTACCGGCCAGACGCCCTTCTCCCTAGTGTACGGGGCGGAAGCAGTGCTCCCCACAGAACTCATATATGGGTCACCTCGAGTGCTTGCCTATGATGAAGTAGAGCAACAGCAGCTGCGGCATGACGATGCCACGCTCCTCGAGGAAGACCGTCTCCGGGCTGCTGTGCGTGCAGCACGCTACCAGCAAGCTCTGCGCCCCTACCATAGCCACAGGGTTCATGCTCGGAGCCTTGAGGAAGGCGACCTTGTCCTTCGGCGTGTTTAGTCCGCCAAGGGTACAAACAAGTTGACGCCGAAATGGGAAGGCCCTTATAGGGTAGCACGAGTCACCAAACCCGGCGCTGTCTGTCTGGAGACCGAAGATGGCACCAAGGTGCTTAACTCATGGAATATTGAGCATCTTCGTAAGTTCTACCTGCAAGGCGCGACTGCCGGGCGCAGCCCCCGGCTGCCACCTTTTGTACAAGCATTCCCGATGTTGCATGTAACCCTTCGTACAAAGCCAGGCGCAGACCCTGTGCGACAATAATAAAGCTAGGCACTGCATCATATCGACATCTTACATGCTCATTACGCATTTTCATGATTACAGTGTTATTGCTTTTAAGGTATAAGATTTGCTAGAGTACTTGATGAACCCGTAATCTTAGTTACTTTTCTCTCCCTACGCGACGGACCGTCAGGAAGACAGGGAAGAGAAGCAAAAGAACGAAGACGACGGCCCAACCAAGCCCGAAAGAGGGATACAAATTGCAAAAGATAAGTACAATTACACATCCCAAGTTTAGTGTTTTCCCGATGCCTAAGGAAATCCGTAGTATTTCCCTCGCTGTGGGTAGTGGAGTCCTCCACGTGGTGAAAACCCTTGCCGGGACGAGCCGCCCCCTGTTTTTTATCAACAACTACGGGGAGCTACGCCGACACCGGCAAGGAGCTCTGCCGGGGAACAACACCAACCTGTTGCCGGGGGCTCGTTTCCCCTTGGCACTCGTGGTTAAGTTGTGATCCGGCAAGTGGCTCCGTGCATTAAGGACCAAACATCCCAAAATAGCATAAACAGGGAAAGGAAAGGATAGTACTTGCATGAAGAAAATGGCACTTTATTCTCATTCATTTTCGATACAAGCGGGATAAAGATTACATAAGAGGGAGCTCCTTTTTAATAAATCTTTATTTGGCTTTCTCCCCTAGGGATAGATTACAAGAGAAAAAGAGCAGAGGGAGGACCCCAACAGAAGCCCAGCCTGACCCCGTCAGCACCAGCATTGCGCAGACGGCAGGCCCACCGAAAAAGAAGACGAAGCCGAAGTCCACGAGCCTGCCGGGGTCCAGCTGAGAAGAAGAGGCGGCGCCCAAGTCGAGAACCCCCAGCAAATCGCTCTACCAGGGGGAGGAGGAGGAGCGCGATGACGGTGATGGTGCGGCTGACGATCAGCTGGAGCCCAGGTCGTCGTACTCCGACTTGACTGCCTGGGACTCGTCGTCGTCGTCTTCACCGACACTGTCCTTGTCGGGGATATACCCCGCGGTATAACCCGGCCGGAAGTATGAACCGGCCAGGACTTTGTGACTCACTAGTGACCCGGTCGAGACTTGGCGGTTCATTGGTAACTCGGCAGGCGGGTCACACGAGCGACAAGGACCAAGGCCTAGCGAGCAAGCTGGCGCAAGGCGGCTCACAGAGAAGACCCAAGGAGAGGAAAGACTCCATCACGAAGGAAACAAGACCCGGATTAGGATTCATGAAAGACTAGTCCTAGTCCTACTCCCAGTAGGACTCTACATGTAAACCTACCCCTTCCACTTATATAAGGAGGGGTAAGGCGCCCCAAGAGGGACAAGTTGACAAGACTCAAGTCATTAGAGATAGACAGATTAGATGCTCTCGAGATTAGAGGTAGCAAGACAGCACCCTTGTAATCGAGATCGTCCTCATCATCAATATAGACACAAAGCAGGACGTAGGCTTTTACCTCCATCGGAGGGGCCGAACCTGGGTAAACTCGCGCCTCTCGATTCCGACCAACCCCTTTCAAGCAGCCACATAGTTGCGATGGCCTCATACCTGAGTCCGTTAACCCGGACATCTTGCCGAGATAAATCCACGACAGTCCTCCTCATCGCTATCGCTCGAGGAGGAACTTTCAATATCACTCGAGCTCTCCTCGCAGCAGCCAAGACGAGCGCCCGAACACCCATAAATCTTGACGGAGAGCAGGTCGGCCTCCATCATCTTGAAGTGGAGGACGTGCCCACCCATGAGGTTGTGGGCACGAGCGAAGGTTTTCCACCCGCGCCTGAGAAGTATGACGCGACGCTCTGGGTACTTAACGTCCACTCGCGTGACACCATTACAGCAACCATGCGCCCGCAACCACAGGGCATGCGGCTTGTCAACCTCCATCACCCTGGCGAAAGGGTGAGGAAGGCACAGGCGGCTTCGGGGAGGACCACGCAACTTGATGACGAACTCCAGCGCCGTTCCCTCGACATGGGCCTCCTCGAGGGGAGGGTCTGATGGCGGAGGAGGAAGAGAGTAGCACTCCGTCTTCCCCGGCCGTGGGCCCCGCGTCGACTTCGGCCCCTGCCGGCTCCTCCACCACGCGCACTTGAACCGCCCCTGCCTCCGCAGCTAAAGAGGTGGCATGATCCCGATGGGAACCCCTCGCCGTTGAGGCAGAGGCCAGAGGATGCCCTCGTCCCCTGGGCATGTTAGCAGCAAGCGCGGCTCAAGACAAGGAAGCAGAAGGGCGAGCTCTGTGGATTTGGACTCAAGGAGGAAGAAAGAATGGATGGGCATCGCCCCTCAAGACCCCCAATTTATAGGGGAGGACGCGGGCGGCTAGCTCTCCTCCGCTCCAAGGGTCGCCGCCCTGATAACCCACAAGTATAGGGGATCAGTTGTAGCCTTTCTCAATAAGTAAGAGTGTCGAACCCAACGAGGAGCTAAAGGTAGAACAAATATTCCCTCAAGTTCTATCGACCACCGATACAACTCTACGCACGCTTAATGTTCGCTTTACCTAGAACAAGTATGAAACTAGAAGTACTTTGTACGTGTAACGGGATAGGTTTGCAAGATAATAAAGAGCACGTAAATAAAACCTAGGCGCTGCTTAGATAAAGAAACAACTAAGTTAGTCTTAGTAGAGAGCTTTTTGTCACAAGAAAGTTATTTGTCCCTAGGCAATCAATAACTAGACCGGTAATCATTATTGCAATTTTATATGAGGGAGAGGCATAAGCTAACATACTTTCTCTACTTGGATCATATGCACTTATGATTGGAATTCTAGCAAGCATCCGCAACTACTAAATATCATTAAGGTAAAACCCAACCATAGCATTATAAGGTATCAAGTCCTCTTTATTCCCATACGCAAACAACCTACTTACTCGGGTCTGTGCTTCTGTCACTCACGCCACCCACCATAAGCGAATCATGAACATATTGCAAACCCTACAGCGGGGATCCCTCACGCTTGCGCGGCACGGAGAGCACCATAGGACAGCACCAATAATAAAACATGCAACTCAAACCAATCATGATCATCAATCAACCCATAGGGCAAAACGGATCTACTCAAACATCATAGGATAGCCATACATCATTGGGAAATAATATATAGCATTGAGCACCATGTTTAAGTAGAGATTACATCGGGGAGAAGAGATGTTGAACCGCTGCATAGAGGGGGAGAGAGTTGATGATGACGGCGGCGAATTTGTTGGTGAAGATCGCCGTCATGATGATGGCCCCGGCGGCGTTCCGGCGCCACCGACAGAGAGGGGGAGAGAGCCCCCCTCCTTCTTCTTCTTCCTTGACCTCCACCCTAGATGGGAGGAGGGTTTCCCCTCTGGTCCTTGGCTTCCAAGGTGGCAGAGGGGCGGGAGCCCCTCCGAGATTGGATCTCTCTCTCTGTTTCCTTCTGTTTTTGCCTTCCCAGATTCTGGCCTTTCACCATTTCTCATATTCCCGAAGATCCGTAACTCCGATTGGGCTGAAATTTTAACACGATTTTTATCCGGATATTAGCTTTGTTGCGGCGAAAGAAGGGCACCAACCGCAAGACAGCCTGGCTTGTGGGCCCCTCGGCACCGCCTTCTGTTGATTCCACTTCTCAAAATTCACATATATTCCAAAAAATATCTCCGTAAGTTTTATCCCGTTTGGACTTCGTTTGATATGGATTTTCTGCGAAACAAAAAACATGCAACAAACAACAACTGGTACTGGGCACTGGATGAATATGTTAGTCCCAAAAATAGTATAAAAAGTTGCCAAAAGTATATGAAAGTTGTAGAATATTGGCATGAAACAATCAAAAATTATAGATACGACGGAGATGTATCAGCATCCCCAAGCTTAATTCCTGCTCATCCTCGAGTAGGTAAATGATAAAAAAAAGATAATTTTTGATGTGAAATGCTACCTAGCATAATCTTGATCATATAATCTAATCATGGCATGAATATTAAGACACGAGTGATTCATTTGACATTAAGACAATAATACTTCAAGCATACTAATAAAGCAATCATGTCTTCTCAAAATATCATGGCTAAAAGGAAGTTATCCCTACAAAATCATATAGTCTGGCTATCCTCCATCTTCATCACACAAAGTATTAAATCATGCACAACCCCGGTTTTAGCCAAGCAATTGTTTCATACTCTAGTATTCTCAAACCTTTTCAACTTTCACGCAATACATGAGCGTGAGCCATGGATATAGCACTATAGGTGGAATAGAATATGGTGGTTGTGGAGAAGACAAAAAGAAGGAGATAGTCTCACATCAACTAGGCAAATTAATGGGCTATGGAGATGCCCATCAATCGATATCGATGCAAGTGAGTAGGGATTGCCAAGCAACGGACGCACTAAAGCTATAAGTGTATGAAAGCTCAAAAAGAAACTAAGTGGGTGTGCATCCGACTATAAAAAAATTCCCACTAGTATATGAAAGTGACAAAATAGGAGACTCTCTATCATGAAGATCATGGTGCTACTTTGTAACACCCCAAAAATATTCTTCTGGATTTTCAAAATCTTTTCTTTAAAATGAATTCTTTGAAAACCATTTTTAATTCTATGTTCTTCCTTCCGTTTGAAAACATTTTCAAATTTTAGTTGGGTTCAAATTTTTTTTTCTAGAAAGGGTCTGTTTTGATTGATGGTTTTATTTGGAAAATGATTCTTAGAAAAAAAAAATTATTAGAAAAGTTTTTGATATAACTAAAATATTCTAAGGAGAAGCCCTTTTGCTTTTCTTCTAACACTTCCAAAATCCATCCAACAATCTTTCCACCACTCCTCAATTATCCCATAAGTCATTCACACTTTCTAGGACAGCAACCAACTCCTTTCCACCTTACAAAAATATTTCTACAATATTTACTAAATTCCAAAGTTGGAATTTATTTTATTCATGGTTTCTTTGATTTACAAAGGAACCATATGTTCTGCAAGTCTTCTGCTCCCACCAAAATTTCTCCAGCAACTAGATGGTACCCAAGACCCATTTCATCAAAAACCTTGGGATCCACAGTTCAAAATTTTCAAATCTCCTTCAATTCAAATTTGGACCAGAAACAATCTTTCTGATACAAACTCAATTTTTATAACTCCAAAAATTCTGAAACTTTGGCAAACTCATTTTTGAGCATCAACACCTCAGCAGAAAAATCCCTGCAAATTCCTAAAATGCCTAGACCTCTCTGGCATTTTGTCATTCACTTGGTAGGCACAATGTAGCACTGTCGAAAAATTCAGTTAACTGAATCTTCTTCAGTCACAGTGGTGATCGGTGCCGTGCACTTCTCCCCTTCCTTCTCCACCACAGCATCGCCGTTGCTCATCAATGCCGCGAGTCACTGGCCCACTTCCCAGCCTCTCCTCGCCGATGAGCTGGCAGCTAGCCGGTGCAACGGCCACCGTGCACATCCACGGCGGACCGAGCGGAGCCGCCTCGGCCACCGACTGCCTTCACAGTGCCGCCTTGCCCAAACCTACCTCTCCTCCACGCGTCGCTCCTCCCCGCCTCTCCGCGCGCTGACCGCGCCGACCTCACTGCCCAGTGCCCGCTGGCAGTCGCCGGAGCTGACCACCTCCGCCGCACCCGTACGGGCACCTCACCGTGGATAAGGCCGGAGAGCTCGATCTCATCCACGCCGACCTCGCCGGAGCCCTCCACCGCCCTCATAAATTCCTCACCGCCCCTGACCACCGCCCTAACCTACCTCGCCGGCTGGATTAACTCCGGCATCGCCCGCAAGCTAGTGACCACCTCGGATCGCCTATAAAAGGGGGCCCCGAGCTCCGGGCACTCACCTCACCGCTCAAACTCACCTCCAATCGCTCCCCCACACACCCTTCCGACCCCGAGAAGCATTCTTCTACCTCTCCGGTCACCGCCCCGCCGCCACTATCCTCAATCTGTTCATCGCCATCACCCCACCTCCGCCGCTCAAATCTTGCCAGAAGCCATATATCCCACCGCATCAACAATTCCTCTCTTCAATTTCACCCCCCGAGCTCTCTCCAGTGATCTCCACCTCCACCCGAATCGCCGTCCGCCGCCATCAACCTCGCCGCCGTTCTGCTGTTCTCCGGCGACCTCCACCACCACCCACCGATGCGGTAGTCCACCCTGATCAAGCTCCGACCACCGCCGCTCGCTAAAACCCAGGCGATCGTCGCCGGTGATCGCCGCACTCTCTCTGTCCCCGCGCACGTGCGCGCTCAAAATACAAACCTGACGGGTGGACCCCACCCGTCAGCGTTTTATTCTTTTCCAGTTAAAACAGAAGACGTATTCGGATGTTTACGCGTTCTGAGCTGGAAAGCGTACTCCTGTCCGAAACATTTTCTTTTCTATTTTATTTTAAGGCAGAATTGACTGGAGCTTTGACTGCCTATAGTTTTTAAACCACAACTCCGTTTGAGTTGATTCTTTTTTTTGAAATTCTTATTTTTCTCTCTAGTTTTTTTAGTATTTATTTAAAAATATTTTGAGACAGGTTTTTGTACTGTGATGAGATTTTGATTTAAATTTAAATTTGGATTTTTCAGAAAAAGAAGAAGAAAACTTTGCTGGAAATTTGGAGGGGTTTTCCACTGACTACTTTGGAAAAGGCAAGCATTATTGAACTTGGGATATGATGATTGCATTTGCATGTTTGCATCGGTTTGATAGTGCATCATATGTGTAGTAAATGGTGAGAGCATGCATTGGTCATGTCACCTTGTGAATTCTTGCATGCATCATGGCATCGTGCTAACGTATGGATATGGTAAGAACCAGGAGTGTACTCCTGCCTTGGACGTGCCGGTGGGCACAGGCCATTTTTGACACGGTGGTGTCACGTGACATATGTGGAGCATACCGGTCATATTAATAACACCTCCTGAGTCGACCAAGATCGAGTCTTGTTCCGTTACACCTAGCAGTATACCGTGCTGCCACGGGTCCTTCCGTTAGGAAGGTACGGCTTAGTAAGTTGTTAACCCCTGACCGGGTACACACCATATAGAGGGCCATGATGAGGGTTTCCATGGCCATGGACTAAATCCTGTCATCGGGTCAGGGGCATGGGTGTTTCCGGCAGGTAGCCGAGATGGGGTCCCACCTTGTAATCCGCGCGTATGAATAGTGATCCCATGCAGGAAGTTGGTCTCCCCATCTTAGAGTTTTACCGAACAGATGCCCTGGGTGATTCCTGGCATCCGGACGGTTAAGCTGGTGTGTGCTGGTTAGGTGTGTTTTCAACCCAAAGACCGTAATGGGAATTAGTCAGTGTCACGGTACTGACTAAAGAAACCTCATACACGTGGGTAAAGAGTACACCCTCTGCAGAGTAATACCTATTCGAATAGCCATGTCCACGGTCAAGGACGTTAGCTGTGTGGGTCAAGTGTCGGTCCCGGTGTCGGTCTTTGGAGGAAAATAATTAACATCAAGCATGATTATTTTGCAGGATTAATTTTTGTCACTACTAATATTATCATGAATGTATTACTGATGATATTAATATTATTGTGGACTAACCCGTTTCTCTTACTATATTTTCTGAGTGTCTCAGGGGCTGGCTAGACTACCCCAGACATTCAATTTTATTTTCAAGACCTTACGAGGCGTCTCTCGAGTTCTCTGGCGGTTCTGTCTCGCCCGACTCTCTTGTAGATACCCGTCTGGCATTTCTTTTCAAGACCTCTCGTGGCGTCCCTCGAGTTTAACAGGCGGTATGTCTCGCCACTACTCTTGTGGACACCCGTTTGGCATTTCTCTTCAAGGCCTACCGTGGTGTCATTTTTAGACATCCGACCGGCATTTCCTTTTATGTTTTCTTACCACTAACCCTTCACTTCTATACATGCTACAAATTTATCATGCCATGTTTAAACTCTGCCAGCATGCATATATATGTTATGGATAGCATGAGCCTTTCACACCATGAGCATATGCATTCAGTATATCTTTTGTTCATTATGTTTGCGAGTACATTCCAACGTACTCACTGGCTTGTCCCTGGCTATTTACTTGGCCAGACTTGGAGGAGGACGAGCTTATGGAGGAGGATTGCGCTAGCGAGCCCGACGCTTAGAGGAGTCCCAGTCAGACCACCTGTGATATAGGAGTCTACCACATGTACCATCTGCTGAGCTTCCGCTACACAAATAAAGTAGTCAAGTCTCACACTGACACTTTGCTCTATTTTATTGTATCAGTATTACAGTACCACCACACCACTGTCATATTCCACCACCGTAGTATATTGGAAAGTTTGTAATAAACTTGTTGAGTCACCCTGACTCAACCCTATGTAATATTATTTTTGTACTGGTTATCTATATCAAGGGAGTCCACCAGTGGTTCTTGGGGCTGGTAGGACTCGAGGGCTCTTCTGTGATTATTTCCAGAAAAGGGGCCCAACAAACCTTGGTATCAGAGCCAGGCTGACTCTAGGAAGCACTAGGCACGATCGCTAGCACTCGAGTAGGGACGATCGCTAGCACTCGAGTCGGTACTAACATTTTTAGCATGCATCTCATGCATTAGTATACCCAGACCACAGCACGCTGAGAGGGCGGAGTAGCACGCTAGTTTAAAATAAGTGGTCGTGTAATATACAGTTTCTACGAGCACCTTGTATAATTAAACCATGCTTGTATAAGAGAATCTGGCATGCATAATTAAACCTGCTTGTGTGATATAATCTGTTACTTTCTGCACTTACAATTTTGGGGAGGGAATTATTTTCAGTCTCTTAAAAATTTATTTCCTTCCCTGTCACTTCTTTTCTCATCGGTGTTACACAAATACCCCCCGAAAGAAAATGCGTCGCCCTGGACTCGTTCCATGCCAAATCCGCCAGAGGACACCTTTGGACAAATGGGAAATAATTTTACACAGGGACAAACAAGTCAACAGAGTAACGACTCAGCATTCTCACAAGTATGCCGTCTGTACGAGCAAAGCCAGCAACAGCACCAAGAGATGATGCAGCACTTAATCAATATGGGGAATCACCAGGAGCAGCACCAACCCAAATCCAAATTATCTGAACTGCAGAAGACAAAACCAATGGTGTTTACTCACACCGACAAACCGTTGGAGGCAGACGATTGGCTACGTGATATGGAAAGAAATTGGTTATCGCCCAGTGTACGGACCAGGAAAAAGTACTATATGCTCCGCACTATTTTCTGGAACAGCAGCATCATGGTGGGAGAATTTGTGTCACACGCACCCCAATGGAGCAAATATGACATGGGAACAATTCAAGGAAAATTTACGGGGAGCACATATTCCCAACAGCATTATCAAATTGAAGAAAAGGGAGTTTGAGGATCTCAAGCAGCGAGGCACCACAGTGACGCAATATCTGGACCAGTTTACTCAGCTGGCCCGGTACGCCAACAACGAATACATGACAGAAAACAAGAAGATGGAAAAAATTCTTGACGGACTTATCTCGTCCCTGAAGTGCCAACTAGTGGTCCATACGTTATTGAATTGGCACCTGGAACAACTCCCATATATAAGAATCCGTACCGTATGGCTCCAACAGAACTAGCTGAGTTAAAGAAACAGATTAAGGAACTTATGGAGAAAGGTTATGTTCGACCCAGTTCATCACCATGGGGTTCGCCAGTTTTATTTGCTAAGAAAAAGGATGGTACCCTACGGCTATGTATTGATTACAGGGCACTTAATATGGTCACCATCAAAAATAAATATCCACTTCCCAGGATAAATGACTTGTTCGAACAACTAGCAAAGCCAAGGTTTGCTCAAAAATAGATTTGAGGTCGGGCTACCATAAATTAAAAATCCGATCGTCAGATATACCCAAGACCGCCTTTACCACTAGATATGGATTATATGAGTTCACAGTAATGCCTTTTGGCTTAACCAACGCTCCTGCTTATTTTGTGCATCTCATGAACAAGGTCTTCATGAAATACTTGGACAAGTTCGTGGTTGTATTTATTGATGACATACTAATTTACTCCAAGACGCCGAAAGAACATGAGCAACATCTTCGGATAGTTTTGGAAGAATTAAGGAAAAATCAATTATACGCCAAATTCAGCAAGTGTGAATTCTGGCTACGGGAAGTTGGCTTTCTTGGACACGTACTAACACATGATGGAATAGCAGTGGACCCGAATAAAGTGAAAGATGTCTTGGGATGGAAGCAACCCACAAACGTGACAGAGGTCAGAAGTTTTCTTGGTCTGGCTGGTTATTCTCAGAGATTTATCGAAGAATTCTCCACCATAGCCAAACCCATGACCCAGTTACTCGAGAAAGATAAGAAGTTTGAATGGACCGAAGCCTGTGAGAAAAGTTTTCAAGAATTGAAAAAGAGGTTAACAACAGCACCCGTTCTGGTCGTGCCCGATGTGCACAAAATTTTTGAGATATATTGTGACGCATCCAGGAAAGGTCTTGGATGTGTGTTAATGCAAGAAGGGAAAGTTGTAGCATATGCTTCACGACAACTACGGCGACACGAAGAAAATTATCCCACCCATGACTTGGAATTAGCAGCAGTAATACATGCACTCAAGGAATGGCGACATTTCCTTCTGGGTAATCGATGTGAGATATACACGGACCATAAAAGTCTTAAGTATATCTTCACCCAGCCAGAATTAAACTTGAGACAGCGTCGCTGGCTTGAATTGATTAAGGATTATGATGTGGGAATTCATTACCATCCTGGTAAAGCAAATGTTGTAGCAGACGCTCTGAGCAGAAACCCATGCACCCACGATGGCAGTGTGCAATTCTCACAGCATGAGTTCAACCAGGAATTTGCCAAACGCAACATGGTACTAGTCACAGAAGGGACTATTACTCAGCTGGAAATAAAACCAACATTAGAAGATCAGATCAAAGAAGCCCAAAAAGGACACCCAGGTATTGAGGGAATCAAGAGGAAAATAAAATTGGGCAAGGCGTCAGAATTCACCATAGACAGTCAGGGAATTTTATGGTTCGGGAAGAGATTATGCGTACCTAACAAAGAGGAGTTAAAGCAACAAATTTTGGCAGAGGCTCACACTACTCCGTACTCTATACACCCAGGAGGAACCAAGATGTACAAGGATCTACAAGAAAGATTTTGGTGGCACGGGATGAAGAGAGACATAGCCGTGTACGTTGCACGCTGTGATTCTTGTCAGCATGTAAAAGCGGAACATCAGAGGCCAGCAGGACTATTGCAGCCACTCAGAGTGCCTGAATGGAAATGGGATGTAACAGGAATGGATTTTATCGTCGGATTGCCAAGGTCACGACATGGAAATGATGCTATCTGGGTTATAACAGATTTATTAACCAAGGTGGCACACTTCATTCCGGTAAAAACCACTTACTCAACACAGAGGCTGGCCAGGTTGTACCTCTCTCGGATTGTTTGCTTACACGGAGTGCCCAAGACTATAGTCTCCGATAGAGGCACCCAGTTTGTCTCTAGATTTTGGGAGCACCTACAGCAAGCCTTAGGGACTCAGCTGACATTCAGCACAGCATACTACCCGCAGACCGGAGGACAAACTGAGCGGGTAAATCAGATATTGGAGGACATGCTGAGAGCGTGTGTGCTGACTTACATAGTCAGCTGGGAAGACAGTTTACCATACGTGGAGTTTTCATATAACAACAGCTACCAAGCCAGTTTAAAGATGTCACCCTTCGAAGCCCTGTACGGACGACGATGCCGTACCCCACTCAATTGGTCTGAAACCGGAGATAACCGAATCTTCGGCCCAGAAATTCTCAAAGAAGCAGAAACAAAAGTGAAGCTTATTCAGGACAGACTGAGAGCAGCTCAGAGCCGTCAGAAGAGTTACTACGATCAGAAACACCGTCAGATTAGCTTTGAACCAGAGGAATACGTATATCTCAGAGTATCTCCAACAAGGGGGCTACAGAGATTTAAAGTCAAAGGGAAATTGGCACCGAGGTTTATTGGACCGTTCAGAGTAATTGCAAGGAGGGGCAAGGTTGCCTATCAACTGGAGTTACCCGCTGAATTATCAGATGTTCATGATGTGTTTCACGTGTCACAACTAAGGAGATGTGTCAGTAACCCGGACAAGCAAATACAACATCAAAACTTAGATCTTCAACCAGACCTCACATATAGAGAACGACCTAGAAAAATTCTGGAGGAATCTGAACGGAGGACCCGGCAGAACGTGATAAGGTTTTACAAGGTTCGGTGGAACAACACACCAAGGAAGAAGCAACGTGGGAAAGAGAAGATCACCTGAGGACTGAATATCCGTATCTGTTTGAGGGACACCTGAAATCTCGGGGACGAGATTTTTCTTAAGGGGGGTAGGTGTTGTAACACCCCAAAAATATTCTTCTCGATTTTCAAAATCTTTTTTTTAAAATGAATTCTTTGCAAACCATTTTTAATTCTATTTTCTTCCTTCTGTTTGAAAACCTTTTCAAATTTTTGTTGGGTTCAAATTTTTTTTTCAAGAAAGGGTCTGTTTTGATTGATGGTTTTATTTGGAAAATGATTCTTAGAAAAAAAATATTTTTTTATTAGAAAAGTTTTTGATATAACTAAAATATTCTAAGGAGAAGCCCTTTTGCTTTTCTTCTAACACTTCCAAAATCCATCCAACAATCTTTCCACCACTCCTCAATTATCCCATAGGTCATTCACACTTTCTAGGACAGGAACCAACTCCTTTCCACCTTACAAAAATATTTCTACAATATTTACTAAATTCCAAAGTTGGAATTTATTTTATTCATGGTTTCTTTGATTTACAAAGGAACCATATGTTCTGCAAGTCTTCTGCTCCCACCAAAATTTCTCCAGCAACTAGATGGTACCCAAGACCCATTTCATCAAAAACCTTGGGATCCACAGTTCAAAAATTTCAAATCTCCTTCAATTCAAATTTGGACCAGAAACAATCTTTCTGATACAAACTCAATTTTTATAACTCCAAAAATTATGAAACTTTGGCAAACTCATTTTTGAGCATCAACACCTCAGCACAAAAATCCCTGCAAATTCCTAAAATGCCTAGACCTCTCTGGCATTTTGTCATTCACTTGGTAGGCACACTGTAGCACTGTCGAAAAATTCAGTTACTGAATCTTCTTCAGTCACAGTGGCGATCGGTGCCGTGCACTTCTCCCCTTCCTTCTCCACCACGGCGTCGCCGTTGCTCATCAATGCCGCGACTCCCTGGCCCACTCCCCAGCCTCTCCTCGCCGATGAGCTGGTAGCTAGCCGGTGCAATGGCCACCGTGCTCATCCACGGCGGACCGAGCGGAGCCGCCTCGGCCACCGACTGCCTTCACTGCGCCGCCTCGCCCAAACCTACCTCTCCTCCCCGCCTCTTCCCGCGCTGACCGCGCCGACCTCACCGTCTAGGGCCCGCTGGCAGTCGCCGGAGGTGACCACCTCCGCCGCACCCATACAGGCACCTCACCGTGGATAAGGTCGGAGAGCTCGAGCTCATCCACGCCGACCTCTCCGGAGCCCTCCACCGCCCTCATAAATTCCTCACCGCCCCTGACCACCGCCCTAACCTACCTCGCTGGCTGGATTAACTCCGGCGTCGCCCGCAAGCCACTAACCACCTCGGATCGCCAATAAAAGGGGGCCCCGAGCTCCGGGCACTCACCTCACCGCTCAAACTCACCTCCAATCGCTCCCCCACACACCCTTCCGACCCCAAGAGGCCCTTCTTCTACCTCTCCGGTCACCGCCCCGCCGTCACTATCCCCGATCTGTTCATCGCCATCACCCCACCTCCGCCGCTCAAATCTTGCCATAAGCCATATATCCCACCGCATCATCAATTCCTCTCTTCAATTTCACCCCCCGAGCTCTCTCCGGCGATCTCCAACACCACCCGAATCGCCGTCCGCCGACGTTCTGCTGTTCTCCGGCAACCTCCACCACCACCCACCGATGCGGTAGTCCACCCCGATCAAGCTCCGATCACCGCCGCTCGCTAAAACCCAGGCGATCGTCGCCGGCGATCGCCGCACTCTCTCTGTCCTCATGCACGTGCGCGCTCAAAATTCAAACCTGATGGGTGGACCCCACCCGTCAGCATTTTATTCTTTTCCAGTTAAAACAGAAGACGTATTCGGATGTTTACGCGTTCTAAGCTGGAAAGCGTACTCCTGTCCGAAACATTTTCTTTTCTATTTTATTTTTAATGCAGATTTGACTAGAGCTTTGACTGCCTATAGTTTTTAAACCACAACTCCGTTTGAGTTGATTCTTTTTTTTTGAAATTCTTATTTTTCTCTGTAGTTTTTTTTAGTATTTATTTAAAAATATTTTGAGACAAGTTTTTGTACTGTGATGAGATTTTGATTTAAATTTAAATTTGTATTTTTCAGAAAAAGAAGAAGAAAACTTTGCAGGAAATTTGGAGGGGTTTTCCACTGACTACTTTGGAAAAGGCAAGCATTATTGAACTTGGGATATGATGATTGCATTTGCATGTTTGCATCGGTTTGATAGTGCATCATATGTGTAGTAAATGGTGAGAGCATGCATTGGTCATGTCACCTTGTGAATTCTTGCATGCATCATGGCATCGTGCTAACGTATGGATATGGTAAGAACCAGGAGTGTACTCCTGCCTTGGACGTGCCGGTGGGCACAGGCCATTTTTGACACGGTGGTGTCACGTGACATATGTGGAGCATACCGGTCATATTAATAACACCTCCTGAGTCGACCAAGATCGAGTCTTGTTCCGTTACACCTAGCTGTATACCGTGCTGCCACGGGTCCTTCCGTTAGGAAGGTACGGCTTAGTAAGTTGTTAACCCCTGACCGGGTACACACCATATAGAGGGCCATGATGAGGGTTTCCATGACCATGGACTAAATCCTGTCATCGGGTCAGGGGCATGGGTGTTTCCGGCAGGTAGCCGAGATGGGGTCCCACCTTGTAATCCGCGCGTATGAATAGTGATCCCATGCAGGAAGCTGGTCTCCCCGTCTTAGAGTTTTACCGAACAGATGCCCTGGGTGATTCCTGGCATCCGGACGGTTAAGCTGGTGTGTGCTGGTTAGGTGTGTTTTCAACCCAAAGACCGTAATGGGAATTAGTCAGTGTCACGGTACTGACTAAAGAAACCTCATACACGTGGGTAAAGAGTACACCCTCTGCAGAGTAATACCTATTCGAATAGCCATGTCCACGGTCAAGGACGTTAGCTGTGTGGGTCAAGTGTCGGTCCCGGTGTCGGTCTTTGGAGGAAAATAATTAACATCAAGCATGATTATTTTGCAGGATTAATTTTTGTCACTACTAATATTATCATGAATGTATTACTGATGATATTAATATTATTGTGGACTAACCCGTTTCTCTTATTATATTTTCTGAGTGTCTCAGGGGCTGGCTAGACTACCCCAGACATTCAATTTTATTTTCAAGACCTTACGAGGCGTCTCTCGAGTTCTCTGGCGGTTCTGTCTCGCCCGACTCTCTTGTAGATACCTGTCTGGCATTTCTTTTCAAGACCTCTCGTGGCGTCCCTCGAGTTTAACAGGCGGTATGTCTCGCCACTACTCTTGTGGACACCCGTTTGGCATTTCTCTTCAAGGCCTACCGTGGTGTCATTTTTAGACATCCGACCGACATTTCCTTTTATGTTTTCTTACCACTAACCCTTCACTTCTATACATGCTACAAATTTATCATGCCATGTTTAAACTCTGCCAGCATGCATATATATGTTATGGATAGCATGAGCCTTTCACACCATGAGCATATGCATTCAGTATATCTTTTGTTCATTATGTTTGCGAGTACATTCCAACGTACTCACTGGCTTGTCCCTGGCTATTTACTTGGCCAGACTTGGAGGAGGACGAGCTTATGGAGGAGGATTGCGCTAGCGAGCCCGACGCTTAGAGGAGTCCCAGTCAGACCACCTGTGATATAGGAGTCTACCACATGTACCATCCGCTGAGCTTCTGCTACACAAATAAAGTAGTCAAGTCTCACACTGACACTTGGCTCTATTTTATTGTATCAGTATTACAGTACCACCACACCACTGTCATATTCCACCACCGTAGTATATTGGAAAGTTTGTAATAAACTTGTTGAGTCACCCTGACTCAACCCTGTCTAATATTATTTTTGTACTGGTTATCTATATCAAGGGAGTCCACCAGTGGTTCTTGGGGCTGGTAGGACTCGAGGGCTCTTCTGTGATTATTTCCAGAAAAGGGGCCCGACATACTTTGAAGCACAAGTGTGGTAAAAGATAGTAGCATTGCCCCTTCTCTCTTTTCTCTCATTTTTTTTGGTGGGCTTCTTTGGCCTTTTTTTTATTTGGGCTTCTTTGGCCTCTTTTATTTTTCATAAAGTCCAGAGACTCATCCCAACTTGTGAGGGAATCATAGCTTCCATCATCCTTTCCTCACATGGGACAATGCTCTAATAATGATGATCATCACACTTTTATTTACTTACAACTCAAGAATTACAACTCGATACTAGAATAAAATATGACTCTATATGAATGCCTCCGGCGGTGTACCGGGATGTGCAATGATCTAGCATAGCAATGACATCAAAAAATGGACAAACCATGAAAACATCATGCTAGCTATCTTACGATCATGCAAAGCATTATGACAATGATGGTGCGTGTCATAATTAACGGAACGGTGGAAGTTGCATGGCAATATATCTCGGAATGGCTATGGAAATGCCATAATAGGTAGGTATGGTGGCTGTTTTGAGGAAGGATATATGGTGGGTGTAATGCACCGGCGAAAGTTGCGCGGTACTAGAGAGGCTAGCAATGGTGGAAGGATGAGAGTGCGTATAATCCATGGACTCAACATTAGTCATAAAGAACTCACATACTTATTGCAAAAATCTATTAGCTATCGAAACAAAGTATTAGACGCATGCCCCTAGGGGAGAGGTTGGTAGGAGTTAACCATCGCGCGCTCCCGACCTCCACACAAAGGATGACAATCAATAAATAAATCATGCTCCGACTTCTTCACATAACGGTTCACCATACGTGCATGCTACGGGAATCACAAACTTTAACACAAATATTTCTACCAATCCACAATTACTCACTAGCATATCTCTAGTATCACCATCTTTATATCGCAAAACTATTGCAAGGAATCAAACATATCATATTCAGTGATCTACAAGTTTTATGTAGGATTTTATAACTAACCATGTGAATGACCAACTCCTGTTAACTCTCTAAATAGATATAAGTGAAGCATGAGAGTTTATTTCTTTCTACAAAATATATGCCCACGCTCTAACAAATATAAGTGAAGCAAAAGAGCATTCTACAAATGGTGGTTTTCTATGTGTAGAGAAACAGGCAATCCAAACTTCAAATGATATAAGTGAAGCACATGAAGCATTCTATAAAGCCATACTCAAAAGATATAAGTGAGGTGCAAAGAGCCTTCTATAAATCAACCAAGGACTTTCTCATACCAGCATGGTGCATTATTAAAAGAAAAATTAAAAGCACACGACGCTCCAAGATTTACGCATATCATGTGACGAATAAAAATATAGCTCCAAGTAAAATTACCGATGGTTGTTAGAAGAAAGAGGGGATGCCTCCCGGGTCATCCCCAAGCTTAGTTTCTCGGGAGTCCTTGAATATTACCTTGGGGTGCCTCGGGCATCCCCAAGCTTAGTATCTTTCCACTCCTTATTCCTTCATCCATCGTGATCTCACCCAAAACTTGAAAACTTCAATCACACAAAACTTAACAAAACCGTCGTGAGATCCGTTAGTAATAATAAAGCAAATTACAACTTTAAGTACTGTTGCCAACCAATTCATATTTTGTTTTTGCATTGTAGCCACTGTAATATAACTTCTTTATGGCTTATACCACCGATACAATCGGTAGTTTCATCAAAACAAGCAAAACAATGCATCAAAAACATAATCTGTCTTAAACAGGACAGTCTGTAGTAATCTGAACATTCACCATACTTCTGTAACTCTAAAAATTCTGAAAAATTAGGAAAAAATAAAAAATTTGCATAGCAGTACTGTGTAAAAATTTCAGAAACTTTTGACATTCCAGTAAAAAATGTAAATTCACGCACTACAGCCAAAGTTTATGTTTTTGCACTGCACACACCAAACAAGCAATCTAATCATCCTAAAGGCAAATCTTGGCACATTATTTTTATAATACAATGGATTTATACAAGGGGATAATTATTTTTGTTGAAAAGTTTCTGTAATTAAGATTCACAAGGTTTCCATGGGCATGAACAAAGTTCAAGGCTAGCTCCCACTTTCACAATGCTCGTCCCTCTCACTTTCACTTTTCTTTTTGAAAAAGTTTTAGGTTCCCCTCTTTATTTATTTTTTGTTTTTGAACTATATAAAAGCACACAACAGAATAAAATGACTCTCTAAAGCATCCGGGTTGTCTCCCTGGCAGCGCTTTCTTTAAAGCCATTAAGCTAGGCATATAGTGCTCAAGTAATGGATCCACCCGGATCCCAAGGTATATCAAAGCCAATTTTAATTAACAATGATTTGTAATTTAGTAGTGAGCACAAAGTAACATATATCATGCAACAACGAAGTCTAACTCTCTTCCTATGCATCAGCATGTCATAAAAGAACAATTCATGCACACAAAGTAAAGGCCAATACATAGCATAAGCAGTTTCTTGCAATTTTATCGTATTGGAAACATAGAGAGGTGGAGATGTAGTTCCTCTTTCATAATAATTGCAAGTAGGAGCAGCAAGCACATGCATATTATACTCATCAAAATCATCATGTGTAATGGTAAAACGTAACCCATCAATATAATCCTTAATAAGTGCAAACTTCTCCGATATAGTGTAGTTGGGAGAATTCAAAAAGATAATAGGACTATCATGTGTGGGTGCAATAGCAACAATTTCATGTTTAACATAAGGAACTATAGCAAGTTCATCTCCATAAGCATCATTCATATTGGCATCGTGGCCACAAGCATAGCAAGCATCAATTTCATCAAAAAGGGATATTTCAAATGAATCCAAGGGATCATAGCAATCAACATAGCATTCATCCTTCGGTAAGCACGAAGGGAAATTAAACAATGTATGAGTTGAAGAGTTACTCTCATTAGAAGGTGGGCATGGGTAGCTAATCCGCTCTTCCTCCTTTTGTTCTTCGCTCTCCTCGTCATCTTTTTCATATAATGAGCTCACAGTGTCAGGAATTTCTTCTTCCATAGTTTCCTGCAAAATATTAGTCTCCTCTTGGACAGTGTAGGAGTACTCAATATATGGATTAACATAAGCATTAGAAGCATAGTTTTCATAGCAATATTAAGTATGGCAAAACTTTCAGATTTGTAAAGAGTAGCATCATACTTTTCAATCAAAGAAGCAATTTCATAGGCACCCTTAAAAGCAACAAATTCTTCAATTTGCTCAATATCATAGTAATTATAAACACCCTTGGCATAAGAAGATACGATTCCATTATCCTTAAACTCACATTGATAGGGAAGGTGTTTTTAGGGTCTTCAGAACAACAAGTAAAATCATAAATTTCGCATAAATTCCAAGCATAGCATTGCAAAGTATTAATATGATGCCATAAAAGTTTCCCTTTTTGAGATAAGCGGTGTCGCACATAATAAGCATGCTCATTTAATGATTTGCCCTCAACTAAGCTAGTTGGGGTTTCAGCACGAGCACAAGTGGATCGAAGATGACCCAAGTAATATTCTTCGGTGGTACGGAACACTAGTGGTTCCTCAACTTTTGGAGCAGCAAGTACATCTAATTTTTTTGGTATTTTGCGTTTCCTACCCATATCTAAAGATAGAAAGCAAGTTAATAACAGAAAAATAAAATTACTTAGTGATAAAGCAAACAAGCACACACGAGAATAATCACCCCACGCTATTGCTCCCCGGCAACGGCGCCAGAAAAAGGTCTTGATAACCCACAAGTATAGGGGATCAGTTGTAGCCTTTCTCAATAAGTAAGAGTGTCGAACCCAACGAGGAGCTAAAGGTAGAACAAATATTCCCTCAAGTTCTATCGACCACCGATACAACTCTACGCACGCTTAACGTTCGCTATACCTAGAACAAGTATGAAACTAGAAGTACTTTGTAGGTGTAACGGGATAGGTTTGCAAGATAATAAAGAGCACGTAAATAAAAACTAGGGGCTGCTTAGATAAAGAAACAACTAAGTTAGTCTTAGTAGAGAGCTTTTTGTCACAAGAAAGTTATTTGGCCCTAGGCAATCGATAACTAGACCGGTACTCATTATTGTAATTTTATATGAGGGAGAGGCATAAGCTAACATACTTTCTCTACTTGGATCATATGCACTTATGATTGGAACTCTAGCAAGCATCCGCAACTACTAAAGATCATTAAGGTAAAACCCAACCATAGCATTATAAGGTATCAAGTCCTCTTTATTCCCATACGCAAACAACCTACTTACTCGGGTCTGTGCTTCTGTCACTCACGCCACCCACCATAACCGAATCATGAACATATTGCAAACCCTACCGCGGGGATCCCTCACGCTTGCGCGACACGGAGAGCACCATAGGACAGAACCAATAATAAAACATGCAACTCAAACCAATCATGATCATCAATCAACCCATAGGACAAAACGGATCTACTCAAACATCATAGGATAGCCATACATCATTGGGAAATAATATATAGCGCTGAGAACCATGTTTAAGTAGAGATTACAGCGGGGACAAGAGGTGTTGAACCGCTGCATAGAGGGGGAGAGAGTTGATGATGACGGCGGCGAAGTTGTTGGTGAAGATCGCCGTCACGATGATGGCCCCGGCGGCGTTCCGGCGCCAACGGGAGAGAGGGGGAGAGAGCCCTCCTTCTTCTTCTTCCTTGACCTCCACCCTAGATGGGAGGAGGGTTTCCCCTCTGGTACTTGGCTTCCATGACGGCGGAGGGGCGGGAGCCCCTCCGAGATTGGATCTCTCTCTCTGTTTCCTTCTGTTTCTGCCTTCCCAGATTCTGGCCTTTCACCGTTTCTTATATTCCCGGAGATCCGTAACTCCGATTGGGCTGAAATTTTAACACAATTTTTATCCGGATATTAGCTTTCTTGCGGCGAAGGAAGGGAGCCAACCGCCTTACGGGGTGGCAACAAGCCAGCCTGGCGCGCCCTACCCCCCAGGGCGCGCCCCTATGGCTTGTGGGCCCCTTGGGCACCGCCTTCTGTTGATTCCACTTCCCAAAATTCACATATATTCCAAAAAAAATCTCCATAAGTTTTTATCCCATGTGGACTTCATTTGATATGGATTTTCTGCGAAACAAAAAACATGCAACAAACAGGAACTGGCACTGGGCACTGGATCAATATGTTAGTCCCAAAAATAGTATAAAAAGTTGCCAAAAGTATATGAAAGTTGTAGAATATTGGCATGAAACAATAAAAAATTATAGATACGACGGAGATGTATCACGCCCGTCTCCACCAATTCCATCGCCCATGATCACGGGCGAACAGGTAACTGCCCCGCCGCTCCAATCCATGGCACTGTGGTTTCTGCCACGACCAGAGCTTTATGTCACGCGCGCCCGTCGCTAACTCCCCGCGATGCATGCGGCATGCGTGGCGGATGCGGCTTGAGGTGGTGGGTCAGTGCTGACCAATAAATTGGCAGTTACTCCCTCACATTCCGCGCCTGTGCATGAAACTTGGGCCTGACCCAACGGCACTTGGCAAACACGTATGGGCCAGTCCCGGGGGCTAATGTCGGTGCACTAGTACAGGGGTACCTAGTGCCCCTGACTTATGCACAGGCGGTAGAAGCAAAAAACATGGCGAATGATCAAGACCAGACTCCAGCAAACCCAGCGCGGCAACCCAAGCCTGGACTGCAACGCGCCAAGCATGTCCCCGACGCTTGCCGGGGACCAAGACATGCACACCTCCCAGAAGACCCGGCAAGCCACTCCCCGGCAGGTGCGAGCCAACCGGCCACCGCTCCACCGCATCGCTATGCCTGTCACTAATCAGCTCTCGCTAAGCACGTGGCGACACATCGGAATGCAAGTTACGCTCGGTTGACACCCGCCCTGCAGCGTGTCAATACCATAAGCTACGACCGGCCAAGCGGTGGCAAGAGCTTGCCGGGGATGCACCCCCGAGCGCCACCTAGGCAGGTAATCATGGCATTTTGTCCTAAATGCCAGAGTTAGGTATGATAGCTCTGCTTAGCTATCTAATCAATAGGTAATGACTGTTTTGCCATTCTGGTAACCCCTTGCACTATAAAAGGAGGCCCAAGGCTACCTAGCTCAGGATTCGGACCCCCGAACACCTGTACTCGCATATCAGCTCTTTCCCTGACACCAGTCCTTGTCGGGGTTAGGCGCTTTGTGTTCTTCGTGTTCCTCCAATCAATCCACCAAAAAGCAGGAGTAGGGTTTTACGCTTAGCAGCGTCCCGAACCTATGTAAAATGCATGTGTCCTGAACGTCGCGCCGTCTCATGCTCTCCGCTCTTCGTGCAACGTGACCCCCCTTGCCGAACCACAAGGGACCTCTGGTCCCATAGGTGATCATGAGCATCCGTGCCCCGACAATGGTGAAGTGTCATGTAGTCGACGTTCACATGACACCACTAAGGGAATCACAACATTCATATCATCAAAATATCGAACACATATCAAATTCACATGATTACTCGCAACATGACTTCTCCCGTGACCTCAAGAACAAAAGTAACTACTCACAAATAATAATCATGCTCAAGATTAGAGGAGTATTGAATAGCATAATAGATCTGAACATATAATCTTCGTCCAAATTAACCATATAGTAATCAACTATGCAAGGTAATCAACACTACTAGTCACCCACAGGTACCAATCTGAGGTTCCGGTACAAAGATTGAACACAAGAGATGAACTAGGGTTTGAGAGGAGATGGTGATTTTGAAGATGTTGATGAAGATTGGCCTCCCAAAGATGAGAGGGGTGTTGGTGATGACGATAGCTTCGATTTCCCCCTCCGGGAGGGAAGTTTCCCCGACGGAATCGCTCCGCCGGAGGCCAAAAGTGCTCCTGCCCAAGTTCCACCTCGAGGCGGCGGCGCTTCGTCCCGAAAGTCCTCCTTTAATTTTTTCTAGGTCAAGAGTGACCATATACCAGATGATGGGCACCGGAGGTGGGCCGAGGTGGCCACAACCCATAAGGGCGCGCCTAGGGGGGCCTGGCGCGCCCTGGTGGGTTGTGCCCACCTGGGAGGCCCCCTCCGGTAGTTTTCCGCTCCAGTATTTTTTATTAAATGCAAAAATAATCTCCGTAAAATTTTAGCTTCATTGGAGTTGTGCAGAATAGGTATCTCTAACGTGTTTTTCTTGGGTCCAGAATTCCAGCTGCCGGTATTCTCCCTCTTTGTGTAAACATTGCATATTATGAGAGAAAAGGCATTAGAATCACTCCCCAAAGCATTATTATTCAACAAAACAAAGTAAATAACAGTAGGAAATCATGATGCAAAATGGACGTATCATGGAGCGGATGCCGCGAGCTGGTTGGTCCGGTGGAGAAAACGAGGTGGATAGGGTGGCGGCGGCGCAGCTCGGGATTGGGGTGGATCGGGATGGATCCCGAGGGAGACATTGGCGGCGGCGGACAGGGAATGGATGGGACATCTCTCCTAAGAATTAGGGTCGGACTGCTATATATAGGAATGTGTCTAGTTTAGGGGCTAAATGGACCCTCCGATTTAGATCGGACGGTCAAGATAAAAAGGGTTAGGGAGTACAATCGAGAAACGGGTGATGGTTTGGGGTATTTCGGGGTTGATTCGGACCCAACGGTCACGACTCGGCGACTTGGGTTCGGGGAAGTTATCGGGCGCGCGAGGGTTGTGTGCATTGTGCAGAGGGGCTAGGAATGACAGAGAGGGAAAAATGCGGGCAGCCCGGCATCATGTTTTTATATACGAAAAATGTATGCGAATTGACCGGCTATAATGCCGCTATAGGTTTAACGTTGGGGTATCAAACGACCTCCGAATGTGACGAAACTTCTCACGTGGTCTACCTACACTATACTAAGACTGCACACTAACATTCAACCCAGTCCAAGAACATTTTTATGCGCACTTTAAAAACAATAATTTTACGATGTCGCGGGCGTGTGCGTGTGTGATTGGCCTCGAAACATTGACGGTTCTCAAGAAAGGTCTACCAAAGATAATGGGACAAAAGTCATCTTGTGGGGAACCAAGGACTAGAAAATCAGTAGGTTATTTTACTTTCCCACACAAGACTTCAACCTCTCTAACAATCCCAAGTGGTGTGATAGTGTCTGTATTAGCAAGTCTAATAGTAACATCAATGTGTTCCATTTCAGCAGGTGCTATTTCATCCATAATTTCTTGGTATAGAGTAAAAGGGATAGAACTCACACTAGCACCCAAATCACATAAACCATGATAGCACTGATCTCCTATTTTGACTGAGACAACAAGCATGCCTTCTATGGGTCGATGTTTATCTTTTTCATCGGGTTTAGCAATTCTAGCAGCTTCATCATAGAAGTAGATAACGTGCCCATCAATATTTTCTACCAAGAGATCTTTAACCATAGCAATACTAGGTTCTACTTTAATTTGTTCAGGGGGTTTAGTTGCTCTTATATTACTCTTACGAACCACAGTTGATACCTTAGCATGTTCCTTTATCCTAACAGGGAAAGGTGGTTCAATATAAGCGGTAGGCACAACTAGATCAACATTGTAAAATATGGTTTATTCTTTATCTATGACCGGTTCTTTAATTTCTTCTTTAATAGGGGGATGCTATTTAAACCACTTCTCCTTAGGGAGATCAACGTGAGTAGCAAATGCTTCGTAGAAAGAGGCTACTATCTCAGAGTCAAGTCCATATTTAGTGCTAAACTTATGAAAAGTATCGGTATTCATAAAAGATTTAACACAATCAAATTCAAGCTTTATACCTGACTCATTACCTTCGTCGAGTTCCCAATCTTCAGAGTTACGTTTAATTCTTTCCAAGAGATCCCACTTGAATTCAATAGTCTTGTCCATATAAGAACCAGCACAAGAAGTATCGAGCATGGATTGATCATTATGAGAAAGCCGACCATAAAAATTCTGAATGATAACTTCTCTCGGAATGTCATGATTGGGGTATGAATATAACATTGACTTAAGTCTCCCCCAAGCTAGAGCGATACTTTCTCCTTCACGAGGCCAAAAATTATATATATAATTCCGATCACGATGAACTAGATGCATGGGATAAAACTTTTGGTGGAATTCCAATTGCAAACGATTCTAGTTCCACGATCCAAGATGACCACATAGTCTATACCATGTCAATGCTTTTCCCTCCAAAGATAAAGGGAAAACCTTCTTCTTAACTTCATCTCCGGGTAGACCTGCAAGCTTAAATAATCCACAAATTTCGTTCACATATAAGAGGTGCATATCAGGATGTTCAGTTCTATCTCCAGCATAAGGTTTAGCAAGCAGTTGTTCTACCATACCCAAAGGAATTTCATAAGTAATACTTTCAGTAGGGGTTGTAGGTTGAGGGGCAACTAATTGTGGTTCCGGTCAAGGTGAAGATACCCCGAACAAACCCCTCAAAGGATTGTTTTCCATAGTAGCAAGTAGCAATAAATTTCAGCACATAGTATATGTTTTTTCCTTACTGATTTCCACTTACCAAGAGCGCTTCACTCCCCGGCAACGGCGCCAGAAAAGAGTCTTGATGACCCACAAGTATAGGTGATCAATCGCAGTCCTTTTGATAAGTAAGAGTGTCGAACCCAACGAGGAGCAGAAAGAAATGACAAGCGGTTTTCAGCAAGGTAATTTCTGCAAGCACTGAAATTGTAGGTAACAGATAGTTTGATAGCAAGATAATTGGTAACAAGCAAGTAACGCTAACGGTAAACAAGGTGCAGCAAGGTAGCCCGATCCTTTTGTGGAAAAGGACAGGCCAGAACAATCTCTAGTAATAGGCAAAGTGTACTTGAGGGTACACGGGAATTTCATCTAGTCACTTTTATCATGTTGGTTTGATTCGTGTTCGCTACTTTGATAATTTGATATGTGGGTAGAACGGTGATTGGGTGTTGTTCTTACTTGAACAACCTCCCACTTATGATTAACCCCCTCGCAAGCATCCGCAACTACGAGAAAAGTATTAAGATAAAATCTAACCATAGCATTAAACGTTTGGATCCAAATCAGCCCCTTACAAAATAGCGCATAAACTAGGGTTTAAGCTTCTGTCACTCTAGCAACCCATCATCTAATAACTACTCCACAATGCATTCCCTTAGGCCCATGAATGGTGAAGTGCCATATAGTCGATGTTCACATGACACCACTATGGGAATCACAACATAGATATCATCAAAATATCGAACACATATCAAATTCACATGATTACTCGCAACATGACTTCTCCCGTGACCTCAAGATCAGAGGGGTATTAAATAGCATAATTGATCTGAACATATAAACTTCCGCCAAATAAACCATATAGTAATCAACTACGCAAGGTAATCGACACTACTAGTCACCCACAGGTACCAATATGAGGTTCCGGTACAAAGATTGAACACAAGAGATGAACTAGGGTTTGCGAGGAGATGGTGCTGTTGAAGATTGGCCTCCCAAAGATGAGAGGGGTGGTGGTGACGACGATAACTTAAATTTCCCTCTCCGGGAGGGAAGTTCCCCCGGCATAATCGCTCCGCCGAAGGGCAAAAGTGCTCCTGCCCAAGTTCCGCGTCGAGGCGGTAGCACTTCATCCCGAAAGTTCTCCTCTGATTTTTTCTCGGTCAAATGTGACTATATACCCGAAGATGGGCTCCGGAGGTGGGCCCAGGTGGCCACGATACACCAGGGCACGCCCAGGGGGGTCTGGCGTGCCCTGGTGGGTTGTGCCCACCTGGCAGGCCCCCTCCGGTAGTTTTATGCCCCAGTATTTTTTTATTAAATACAAAAATAATCTCCGTAAAGTTCCAGCTTCATTGTAGTTGTGCAGAATAGGTATCTCTGATGTGCTTTTCTTAGGTCCAGAATTCCAGCTGCCGGTATTCTCCCTCTTTGTGTAAACCTTGCATATTATGAGAGAAAAGGCGTTAGAATCACTCCCTAAAGCATTATTATTCAACAAAACGTAGTAAATAATAGTAGGAAATCATGATGCAAAATGGACATATCAGTACTCACACTTGTCTTGAGACTTTCATGACTATCCATTTAAGTTATCTATGAACACCATATGTTTCCAAGTAGTCCATATCCGAGGACGCGGCTATTCGAGCAGTTTGATAACCCTGCAGCGTTGTACTTCTTTACACACGCTCTCACCACTTATCACCATGTGCACGTCATGCACCTTGGCAACCTTCAAGTGGAAGCCCGGAGAGGGAGTCGGACACGACCGTTAACCACACAAGAACATAGTCCAAGTTTATCGCCTATTTGAGATTGAACCCGCACGAAAGTCCGGTCAAGGTTTCCGCTACAGCGTCAAACGATGTGTGCAGGGTTCCCAAGCCCACCGTTCGGGTGCCACTTGGTACACAGTGCCACTTGCCTACCACATCATAGCCCACCCCTAAGGTCAGTGCTACGCACGGCCGCCAACATAGTCTACATACACCAGAAACTACTTGCAACTCCTGGACAGAGTACTAAGCGATTAATAGGCCGAGCAGGGTCATATTTCTGGGCCAAGCATGTGGTAGTAGCTAGTCTTGGATCACATACACGGAACTCAGTTCCTAAGAGCGGCTCTAATGAGACAACCCGCTATGTACTCCTACATAGCCTCTCATCGCTACCTTTACCAAAACGGGTTCAACACTTAACTCTCATCATCAAAACACATTCATTTCACTCAGGTTCATCACCAAGATGAATCAGTCCTGACACAACTCTACGCATAGCAAGCATAGCAGGGTAAAGGCACAACATGGCTTAAGCATCTACCAGGTATGCTAGGTTGCTTGGTTTAGCTATATACCGTGACAATGACAGATCATGTAGATGAATGGGTTCAACTACCGAAACAGGTAACAGTTGAAACGTTGTTGTACTAATGCAATAAATGAGAGCAGGAGCGAGAGCATGGGATTGTATCGGAATGTTCAAAAGGGTTGCTTGCCTTGCAGTTCGGTGGCAAGGTACGGCTCTTCAGCTGGATACTCACGTATATCCTCGGAAGCAGAACCTACCATGATACAAACAAAGAAGCAATCAACACACGACAAATGCAACAATATGATGCATGATCATGACATGGCAATATGATGTCTTTGAGCTAAGGCATCTATCATTAGCGTTAGATGAAGTTGGTTTGAACCCGAGGTTCGAATTCAAACTGCACATGTGAGGTTACATATTGCATTTGAGCAAAATGTCCAAGTTATCCTATTCAATTGCTCTATCATGCATGAGAATAGCACAGATGGATTCTTTGGATTTTTCTAATCAATGTTCATATATAAATTATTTTCATCTAACTTACAGATTAATTTATATGAATTTTAGAAGTTTTAAACATTTTCTGGAATTTCCTAAATGTTTTAAATAACAGAAAAAGGGTTTATTGCATCAGTCTTACATCAGCGTGATGTCAGCAGGTCAACTGACCGTTTCAGGTCAAACCTGACAAGTGGGGCCAACCCGTCATAGGCACAGGGCTAAACCCAAGTTGACCGGGGCTTTGACTCAGTGTGGGGCCTGCTGGCAGTGACTATGGTGGTCCAAATTAGCTGGGATTAACACTAATGATTGTGCCACGTCGTGCGTCGCTGGAGTCCAGCCGGCGGCGACCAAAACAGCGGTGGAGCTTCACCGGACTTGCGCTACAGGCAGCGGTTGGACGCGTGGAGACCAATAGAACGTAGCCCGTGCTCGTACACATCTAGTAGGCTAGGCAGGAGGCCACGAGGTCGCCGAAATCGTCGACCGCATCGAGGTCCGTGGCTGTCAGAGTTCGGGTGGGTCCGAAATGAGGTTGTGGTGCTCAACAAGGGCTACAGGTGGGTGCTCTAGGCTCCAGGGACGCGCTGAGCTTGGTGGGGAGCTCGGCTGCGAGCTACAGCGGCTGTTGCAACGGCGGCGACATGGTCGGCGGAGCAAAATCTCGGGCGGAGCGGTAGGCTAGCTAGGAGCGGCAAATGAGCATGGGGAGAGTGGGGAAAAGAAGAGGAGCTTGCAGCGTTCTCAAGGAGCAGCTGGGCGAGCTCGGGGAAGCGTCGGACCTGATGAACGGTAGACGACGATCTCCGGCGGCCGAGGAGGAACATGCGGTCGAGGCTGGCGATGCTGTGCCTGAGGGCTCGATTCCTTTGGCGGAGAGGTGCAGCACGTCGTTGCGGACCCGAGGAGCATGGTGCAATGGCGAGACGACGGTGGTGGCTATGCTTGCAGCGGCGGCGAGCTTCAGTGGGGTTTGGCCATGACGGAGAGCGAGGGCGAGAGGGAACAGGGAGGTGGGATCAATCGAGATGGACCCCGCAACATTATCCCATCTCCAGTGCGGCAGGGAGGCAGAGAGGTGGTGTGGCATGCGCGCGTGACGCCGTGGCCTTTCCCTCCCTCACATCTGCCTTCTTGCAGAGCTAGGAGATGACTGGCACTGGGCCAGGTGGATTTTCCCTTTTCTGTTAATTCTCGTCTATTTTATAATATTTCCTCTCTGTTTTTAAAATGTTTGGGCAAAAACCCTACAGAAAAAAACCCTGGAATTTATTCTGGGGTATAAGTATATTACTACTAAGCCCCATAATAAGTTTTAGCATTTTTGGAGCAACTAGAAAATTTATAGTCATTTGCGTGTCATTTTCAACATCATTTCTGGTTCATTTAAAATGCCAAAAGGATTGTTTAAAAGTGCATCACCTCTGGTATATTGTTTCCATGATTTATCACAGATGATGAACATTTTTTAAGGGCATTTTGGATTCATTGTAAAATTTAATTCTTGGAATTTGTTTATCCAATGAAGTGCTAGGGTTTTGACAATCCCCATTTCAAGTTTAGCAGAAATTTAAACATGATGCAACACTCAAGCTAGCACAATGCAAGGGGAAAAACTAGGGATGTGACAACTCACCCCCACTCAAAAGAATCTTGTCCCGAGATTTAGGAGTCATCGGAAAGAGGGTCGGGTACTCGAGTCGAAGACGGTCCTCCCTTTCCCAACTAGCCTCCTTTTAGAATGATGTGACCACTGAACCTTGAAAAACTCAATGTTTCTACATCAAGTGGTACGCTCAGCTTGATCAAGAATACGAACAGGGTACTCTCGATATGTAAGGTTATCCTGGAGATCAAGCGTTTCGTGGTCCAGTTCGCGGATAGGATCCGAAAAGCAACGCCTGAGTTGCGTGACGTGGAATACATCATGGACCTTGGAAAGATGTGGTGGTAGTTCCAATTGGTAGGCAACCTCTCCTCGTTTGGCAAGTATGCGAAAGGGACCAATGTAGTGCTTTCTGGGAAAAGAAACATCGTGGGAGTGGAGGACAAGGCAGACATGTCACAAGATTATGAAAAGTTTGATGAAATTCCTCCCTTCGCAGTGAAGACTGACCCAAGCATCCTGTTAAATGATGAAGATTGTCCATGGTTAGAGCGCAATAATCAAGGGACACACGCGAATAAAAAATGTTATACCCCAAGATCCCACTCTGGGATGTGATTGGCTGCACCGTTATCACTTTTCTTCTCTAGTGAGTAGCCGGGAAGGTCCAGTTTTGTACACGAAGTGCATCCAGTTTTTGTTGTAACCCTCTCAACTTTTTAGCACATGCTATGTGGGTGAAATGATGATACCATGCCAAGTTTCAACCTTTTCAGAGTTCATTTGTGGTGCTTTTTAATTTCAGGGTCGTTTAGCTCAAAAAAAATCATTAAATGCATGAAAAATAGCAAATGAAGTTAGAAAGGGTTGAAATTTGAATATGTGGCTTAGAATGGTGCATATTGAATGCACAAAAAGTCTGGAGTTGAAACAAGTTTAAAAAAAATGAAATGCCTTTGTAACAGATGAGTTTTCGTCCGAAACCCTCATACTTCGAAGGAGATGGTCCATTTTTGTACACGAAGTGCATCCAGTTTTTGTTGTAACCCTCTCAACTTTTTAGCACATGCTATGTGGGTGAAATGATGATACCATGCCAAGTTTCAACCTTTTCAGAGTTCATTTGTGGTGCTTTTTAATTTCAGGGTCGTTTAGCTCAAAAAAATCAATAAATGCATGAAAAATAGCAAATGAAGTTAGAAAGGGTTGAAATTTGAATATGTGGCTTCGAATGGTGCATATTGAATGCACAAAAAGTCTGGAGTTGAAACAAGTTTAAAAAAAATGAAATGCCTTTGTAACAGATGAGTTTTCGTCCGAAACCCTCATATATACTTCGAAGGAGATGGTCCAGTTTGTACACGAAGTGCATCCAGTTTTTGCCGTAACCCTCTCACCTTTTTAGCACATGCTATGTGGGTGAAATGATGATACCATGCCAAGTTTCAACCTTTTGAGAGTTCATTTGTGGTGCTTTTTAATTTCAGGGTCGTTTAGCTCAAAAAAATCATTAAATGCATGAAAAATAGCAAATGAAGTTAGAAAGGGGTGAAATTTGAATATGTGGCTTAGAATGGTGCATATTGAATGCACAAAAAGTCTGGAGTTGAAACAAGTTTAAAAAAATGAAATGCCTTTGTAACAGATGAGTTTTCGTCCGAAACCCTCATACTTCGAAGGAGATAGTCTAGTTTTGTACACGAAGTGCATCCAGTTTTTGTTGTAACCCTCTCAACCTTTTAGCACATGCTGTGTGGGTGAAATAATGATACCATGCCAAGTTTCAACCTTTTCAGAGTTCATTTGTGGTGCTTTTTAATTTCAGGGTCGTTTAGCTCAAAAAAATCATTAAATGCATGAAAAATAGCAAATGAAGTTAGAAAGGGGTGAAATTTGAATATGTGGCTTAGAATGGTGCATATTGAATGCACGAAAAGTCTAGAGTTGAAACAAGTTTAAAAAAATGAAATGCTTTGTAACAGATGAGTTTTCGTTCGAAACCCTCATACTTCGAAGGAGATGGTCTAGTTTGTACACGAAGTGCATCCAGTTTTTGCCGTAACCCTCTCAACTTTTTAGCACATGCTATGTGGGTGAAATGATGAAACCATGCCAAGTTTCTACCTTTTTAGATTTCATTTGTAGTTCTTTTTAATGTAAGGGTCATTTAGCTCAAAAAAATCATTAAATGCATGAAAAATAGCAAATGAAGTTAGATAGGGTTGAAATTTGAAGATGTGGCTTAGAATGGTGCATATTGAATGCACAAAAATTCTGGAGTTCTTTTGGGTGATTTTGATTAAAACAAATGAAGGTATAAAACTAAAAGAGTTAAACATAATCTGGTTTTGATTAAAACACCTATTTAAATTAAAACATACTAATATTAAACAACAGGAAAAACAATCACTCAAAAATCTATTTTTAAACTAAAGTTATTCACAAATTACTGTTTCACACAAATTTCATATGAATTCAAATTTAAGCTATTTAAATTTGAAAACTACTGGCACTAGCAGAAAGTTTGTAATTGTTTTGACCTAAAGCAAAAAGATTCATTAAAAAACTATAAATATTCTAACAGTTATTCCAAATCTAAAAACAGAAATTAAAAAAAACAAAACAAAACAAAAAAGAGAAAATACAAATTTAGTCCCGGTCGGTAGCACCAACCGGGACTAAAGGTCCCTTCCCGCGCGGAATTTGGGCCGCCGAAAAGATGGGCCTTTAGTCCCGGTTGGTGGATCCAACCGGGACTAAAGGGAGGACCTTTAGTCCCGGTTGGTGATACCAACCGGGACTAAAGAGTCCCGGGGTATTTAAAGCGCGCGCTCCCTCCTCAGTTTTCTCCCCCCCCCCTCAGTTTCTCCACACCACGCCGCCAGGCTGCTCGTCTCCGTCGCCGCTCCTCGCCGCCAGACCTCGACGTCGGCCCGCCCCCTGCTGCCCGCCGACGAGCCCCTGCTGCGCCCACTCCTCCCACGGTGAGCCTATGCCTCCTTCCCCCCTCTCTGTTCCGCCGCCCTGACCTCCCCTCGCCATGCCCGAGCGCGCGCGGCGGCGCCATGGCCGCCGGCCTGCCCGAGCGTGGCAGCGCCATGGCCATCCCCTTGAGCACGCCTGGCCATTTCAATAACGATGAATTTTTATTGTTGTTTGATCCTGCTAGTATTTTTACAGCATCTACCCCGGTGCCGCCGCCCGACCCCGGTGCCGCCGCCTCGATCGACCCCCTGCCTCCAGCTCTTCCCGTCCGGCCGGCCCGTTCGTCAAGGTGAGGCCCTTGATCCCCAAATCCATTCACATGTTTATATGTTTAGATGTTTGATGTTTGATGTTTAGATAGATGTTGTTTAGATAGATGTTTTATGTTTAGATGTTTGATAGATGTTTAGGTCCAAAAAAATTGGTAGATGTTTAGATGTTTGATGTTTAGATGTGTATAGATGTTGCTGATTAGCTAATCCCACGTTTGTTTAGATGTTTGATGTTTAGATGTGTTTATATGTTCCTGATTTTTTTTATAAATATGAGTAGGATAATAAAATGATAATCATCGTTAGGCAAATCCCACGTTTATAAGTTCTCGAGTCGACGATGCCCATCCCGCATCCTCGTCGTCGACTCGGCGGCAACCACCTGCTTGAGAGGCGCCATGTCCGGGACTGGGCTCCGCCGGGCTGGCACTAGGAGGTGCTGCCTTCCGGGGCGCGGAGCTTGGTGAGGAATGTGGGTCCCGTCGTCGACCCGGAGGTTATTTGGTGGCGGTCGCGTGGACCACAGTCGGTGCAGAGGGAGCCGGCCCCTGCGGAGGTGGTACGTCGCCGTGTCAGGGAGGAGGACGAGCACCTCCGACGCTACATGGCTGCGTTGGACGCCAGGTTCTCCAATACCTGGCAGGTTCTTCAGGGATCACACCCGAGCTATGATCCTGTCATAGTTCCTTATCTTTGGGTGTCCACCGCCTGCGCCGCGAGACGTCAACTATTCTGATGATGTATTAGTGATATTATATTCGATGATGTATTAGTGATACTATTCGATGATGTATTAGTGATATTATATGATCGCATTTGTTGTTGCATTGCCTTGTATTGATTTGCATATCTCCGGTTCTGCTTATTGAATTTATTCTAATTGTTTTATATTTGTTCTGGATTAGTTAAGCTATGGACGATAGAGACAGAGACCATGATCAAGAGAATGCCATGTATGACCTGATACACTCCGGAAACGAAGAGAATGAAGTAGATGATGGCTCACAATACCTTAACCCATCCGGTGAGGGAATTGAAGAAGAACAACCAAGAGACGAAGGCGAACCAGCTGACAATGACGATGGCGAAGAATTTTTTGTCCATTTAACAGAGTCCGGCGAGGTATTCATTTGCCCTCTCGTGAACATCAGATGTATTGATTGATTTGTATATATTAACGAATCTTTCTTCCTTTTAGCCCTCCGGGTCGAGCAAATCTTCTACAAGGGTTAAACATGGCCCGACAAAAAAGATGAAACAAGGCGTAAAGTTTAACATCGATCAAATCAGAGCAGATGGCGAACCGATTGCTCCTAAAGAGAATGCGGACAAATTTATACGTCAATGCGGAGTTATCGTTAGGGACCAAATCCCGATCACCGTTCAAGAATGGAATCAGCCTAAAGATACCCAAGCAGTTTCTTTTGTTAGCCAAAGAGCAAAAGATCTGCTTTGGGAGGAGCGCATGAAACATTTCACCCTACCAGAGCGTCTCACAGATCTCCAACGGGAGAAAGTCAAGAAGTGTGCTCTTAAGAAGATGGCCACACAATTCCAGTCTTGGAAGAAAAGATTATGGAAAAGTTACGTGAAAAACGGAAGGAAGACTCCAGAATTCAAAGGAGAATATGTGAAGTTAGCAGATGACTGGGACGAATTTGTGAAGTTCAAGGAATCAGAAGAAGCTAAGAAACGGTCGAGAATAAACAAGATAAATGCCAACAAAAAAAAGTGGCACCATCGTCTGGGGCGAGGCGGCTACAAGTATGGGTTGGCTAAGTGGGATGAATCAGAGAGAAACATGAAGGCTGCAGGGGTCACTCCAGTAACAGAGACTTGGCCCGAGAGGTGCAGGACTTGGTTTTATGCACATGGGGGAAAGTTGGACCCAAAGACAGGGGAGGTTCTTGAACTAGCAAGTCTTAAAGAAGCCACGGACGAGTTACTTAAAGCAATAGCAGAAGCTCGAGCGGGTGTGTACGAGCCCGAGAGAGAGAAGGACGAGCTTTCGCGCGCCCTCTAGAATCCTGAACACCCGGGACGAACACGAGGCAAAGGCATGGTTCCGTGGTTTCTGGGGTTTGCGGATTGGAACGACAGCTACAGATGTCGTGCCAGAAAGAAGAAGCATGAAGTAGATCGGATTCAGGACTTGGAACGAAAATATAACATGCAGCAGGCGCAAATCAACAAACTTAGCCAGCAAGGCGCGTCTCAGCAGCAGCAGCAACCAGATCCAGCATTGGATGGTACCATTCCATCATCTATGCCGAAAAGCAGCGTGGGTTCCACGGAGGTCCCGACCGATGATGCACTGCTGGCTTGCTACCCCGTGGATGATATCCTAGAGTCGACACCTTGTGGGCTACACGTGAAATTGAAGAACATATCCATGAAGGCGGCGGACGGCTTTGCTTTACCGAGTGGACCTGAAGCAACTTTCCACGGCAATCCGATTACACCTGGCTATGCTCCTGTCGGGGTGGATCAAGTTGTGTCGGCATATGAATCACTAGATCATGACTACCCTAGACGTGAAGGGGAGTGGACACTGGGAGAAGCCAGGCGTTGTGTCATTTAATGGAAAAAGGAATGCATCGTGTTTCCAAACTCGGTGCCAAGGCCACCGACTCCTCCTCCAAGTCCGCCACGTCAGCAGACTCCAACCCTCCTCGAGACGGAGTGCAGGGTGAGTCCGCCATATTCGTCTCCGCCGCGCCAGCCGAATCCATCCCACCCCGAGACGGAGCGCATGGCGAGTCCGCGATATCAAGCTTCGCCACGTCAGCAGAGTCCATCCCACCCCGAGACGGAGCCTAGCGCAAGATGTCCGCGATATCGATATCCGCCGTCTCCATAGCGGAAGAGAACACAAAAGAGGAAACCCGAGCCTCCTGCCAAAATGAAGTTAACTTATGATATGACTGACGAGGAACTCGATGAATCAGTGAATCTCGCTTTGCGGGCCTGTTTTGGACCGAAATCGCCCCCGCCGCCAAAGGAGAAAATACCCGACGAGGTCGTACAACACTTTATTGATGCACCTAAACCGGCGGAGAAAAGACCGATATCAGACTATGAACGCTGTATTACCAAGTCCTATGAATCCCAGAAAAGACAGAAGTCGAGCGGTAGCAGTAAATGCGGGAAAACTGTTCCCTAGCTCGGAGAACAGGCAGTCCAATCGATCAGCCCGCTCAAGGTGAGTGCCAATAACGTGGTAATAACCGACACTGATAGAGAGAATGCTAGAATGCTCGGTATCACCGTTGAACAATTCCTAGAGATCGAGGAATTTCCACCGTTAGATCCGAAGGAAATAGAACGGCAATATGTCCCCGGGAAACCTCTAGTCAGTCCTGATGACAAGAAGCTTGTAACAACGCAAATGTACAAATTGCATGACTGGTACATGAGAGAAGTAAAGGACGGGCGAGAGAGCCTCATGGTGAAAGTCGAGAAAGAGCATTACGTCCATGAAAAAGATTTGTGGATTGAAAATGAAGAATTTTTTCAGTTATTCAATCAAAAAGCACTCGACAAATCTATCGTCAGTTGCTATTGTCTGTAAGTGATTTCTTTCTGTAATTTAAGTCTCTAGCTCAGCTCGTTCATTGCATGTTATTATACTCACTATATTCTTTTGTGTGGTATTATGCAGAATGAAGATTTTTGAATTGAAAAGACCTGGAGTCTATGGCATTGGGTTCATTGACCCAAATACCGTCAATGAAGAAGTGTTGAGAAGGCACCCTAAAGACACGGAGAAATTGCTTCTAAGGTTTTTGAAGGCCCTAAAGTACAAACAGAAATAATTTTACCTTGGAACTTCCAGTGAGTGTTACTGTCTTGTACTACAAATTCTATTTTTGTTTATATGTATATACTCGATGTTAAGTGTATTTGATGAGTTATGCATGCCCGCTTATACAAATCGTGTGCGCAGCTACCACTGGATCCTACTAATCATTAGAGTTGACGATGGAACTGTTGAAGTACTGGACTCGCTAAGCCCTGAAGATTACAAAAGCTTGCATCTATTGCTCGAAAGGTAATTTCAATCATTGACGCACTATGTCGGCTTCTTTATTAGTTCATTTCCTGATATCAAGTAATTAATAACTCCTTTATTCATTTTGTTTGCCGGGCAGGGTTTGGCGAAAGTTCACCAAAGATGCAAGAGGTGAATGGAAAGAGGAGCTGAAATGGTGAAAGCCCAGGGTAATTAAGTAGTACTAGCTATGTCCGCGCATCTCTTTAATTCTAGTTTCAATACCATTGTCATGCTTCATTATTATCTGATTGAATTCTATTCTCGTAAAGTGCACGAGGCAGGCAATGGGGACTGAAATATGTGCATATTACATTTGCGAGAACATTCGCTTTAAAACCGAAAGCAACAAGAGTGCAAGAGATCTTTGGGTACGTAAACACCATTCTTATTTTTTTATCATGATCTAATACATATACGCACAACGAACATGTTCATATTGATCTCCTTCTCTAAAGATGCATGAGATGCGGGATAAGCTCCTACCAACGGACCGCATACGAGCAATTCAAGAGGAAATTGCGGGATTTTTGCTTCAGCAGGTCATATCTCCCGACGGAGAATACCATTACCCGATCCGCAAATGACCTGCAAATTTTATGAGAAATTGTATATACCAAATTGTATATATATATGTGTGTATGCATGTGGTCATACGAGAAATTCTATGATATATGATTGCTTGTACGAGAAATTTTATGATATATGATCGGTTCTACGAGAAATTCTATTATATATGCATAACGTGTACAGTATGTAGTAGCGTAAAATATGTTTGAAATGAAAAAGAATTAAATGGAAAACACAAAATGAAAAGGAAAAATAAACAATAAACACTAAACCCCTGAACACCTAAACCCCTAAACCCCTAAACCTTTAGTCCCGGTTGGTGTTACCAACCGGGACCAAAGGTCCCCATGCCCTGGCGCGCGCTGCCGACCACGTGGCCAGGGTTTAGTCCCGGTTCGTAGCCAACCGGGACTAAAGGCTTGGACCCTTTAGTCTCTATACTTTACTCCCGGTTGGGGAACCGGGACTAAAGGCCCTTCCCAACCGGGAATAATGGCCTATTTTCTACTAGTGTGAGGAGCCAACTTGCCCTTGATACCGAATCGTTGGGTACCCTTCAGAGGTGTAACCCGAAGGTAAGCCTTCTCGGTAAGTTCAAAGGTCACAGCCTTATGATGGCGATCATATTGGCTGTTTTGACGAGATTGGGTTGTTTTCGGCTTTTCACAAATAATGCGAACTTGCTCTTCTGCCTCCTGAATCACATCCGGGCCAAAGAGTTGCCTCTGCCCGGTTTCTGACCAGTTAAGAGGTGTTCGTCCATAGAGAACTTCAAAAGGAGCCTTGCCCAAGCTAGATTGATAACTATTGTTATAAGAAAATACGGCGAACGGAAGACATTTCTCCCAATCCATGAAGAAAGAGATAACACAAGCTATGAGCATGTCTTCCAGAATTAGATTGACTCGTTCTACTTGACCACTCGACTGGGGATGGAAAGCAGTGCTAAAGGAGAGATGAGTCCCCATAGTATTTTGGAAGCTTTCCTAGAATCGAGAAGTGAAGATACTTCCACGGTTTGAGTTAATCTCCAAAGGAAAAACATGAAGAGATATTGTCCAAGAAATATATAGCTCCGCTAGCTGGCTAGCAGTTAAACTTTCCTGAACAGGAAGGAAATGAGCCACTTTGGAAAGGCGGTCAATGACCACGAAGATAGCATTATTCCCCCTCTTGGTCCTGGGAAAACCTGTGATGAAATCCATACCAACTTTATCCCATTTCCATTTAGGAATAGCGAAGGGTTGAATGGTGCCAGTAGGCCTTTGATGTTCTACTTTAATGCGACGAGAAACGTCGCAGTTAGCAACAAACTGGGCAACTTCTCTCTTCATCTTGGTCCACCAGAACCTCTAGCATAGGTCCTGATACATTTTCGTACTACCAGGATGGATCATGAGAGGGGATTCATGAGCCTCCTTAAGGATCAACCGTCGTAGATGTTGGCTCTTAGGAACCACCAAACGGTTCTGGAAGAACACAACACCCTGATCATCCATGGAGAAATCTTTAGCGTTTCCGCTAGCGATGTTCTCCTTGATCCGAGATATACCATTATCATGCTTTTGGTCAGCTATTATTTAATCCCTAAGAGTAGGTTTCACTACCAAGGTAGAAAGGAATCCTTGAGGAACAATGTGAAGGTTTAGCTTCCAAAATTCCTCATGGAGAAGTGGTCGACTTTGTTGTAACTTGAGGTTGTTACAGTAAGACTTACGACTTAGTGCACCAGACATGACATTGGCTTTCCCCGGGGTGTAAGTAATCCCTAAGTCATAATTTGTAATCAACTCAACCCACCGTCTTTGCCTGAGATTAAAATCTAGTTGGGTGAAGATGTATTTTAGACTTTGGTGATTCATGTATATTTCGCAACGATTAGCAAGAAGGTAATGTCTCCAGGTTTTCAGTGCATGGACTACAGCTGCAAGCTCTAGATGATGTGTTGGATAATTATCCTCATGTGGATGGAACTATCGAGATGCATATGCAATCAAATGATGATCCTGCATGACTATGCAACCTAATCCTTGTCGCGAGGCGGCACAATAGATAACGAAGTCCTTAGAAAAATCTGGTGGCACCAATATGGGAGTAGAAGTCAGGCGTCTTTTCAGTTCCTGAAAATTTTGCTCGCATTGTGGGGTCCACTCGAACTTTTTATCTTTCTTGAGGAGTTCAGTTAGAGGCTTAGCAACCTTGGAGAAGTTCTCGACAGAGCGGCGACAGTAGCTCGCTACACCAAGAGAACTCCTAACTTGCTTTACGGATTTAGGTTGAGTCCAATCAAGGACAGCTTGAACTCTCTCGGGATTGACAGCAATACCCTTACCAGAGATTATGTGGCCTAGATAGGTCACTTTTGACAACCAGAATTCACATTTAGAGAATTTGGCATAAATGCGATGCTCTCGAAGATTCATCAATACCAACCTTAGATGCTCAACATGTTCTTGTTTGTTCTTTGCAGAAATGAGTATATCGTCGAGGTAAACCACGACAAATTTATCGAAGTACTCCATGAAGATCGATCTCACTAAGTGAGAGAAGGTGGCTGGGGCATTGGTTAAACTGAAGGACATGACGGTGTACTCGTATAGGCCATGACGAGTAACAAAGGCCATCTTTGGAATGTCTATGTTCTTGATTTTGATTTGATGGTAGCCCATACTCAAATCCATCTTGGAAAAGACTGAGGATCCAGTGAATTGATCATACATGTCATTGATCCCAGGGAGCAGATACTTGTTCATGACCAGGTTGACTGGTCGATAATCTACAACCATCCGATCCGTTCCATCCTTCTTATTGACGAAGAGGACGGGACAAGCCCAACGAGAAGAGCTAGACGGATGAAACCCTTTTTCAAGGCCGCATCGAGTTGTTTCTCAAGTTCAGCTAGCTCTAAGGTTGCCATCTTGTAGGGTCTCCTGGCTATTGGAACAGTCCCTGGGACAAGATCTATCACGAACTCTACATCCCTGTCAGGTGGAATACCTGCCAGTTCTTCTGGGAAGACATCCGGAAATCACTAACTACCGGTATATCTTCAAGCTCTGGAAGAGGACTGGCAGCAAGGGAATAGAGTTGGCGCTTGGCAACTCGAGTTGAGACATTAACTATCTCACCTGATGGATGTGTAAGCTGAACATTCCTAGTGTGAGTATCAATCTTGGCATAATGGACTGCCATCCAGTCCATACCCAAGATGATACTGATATCTGAAGACTTAAGGGCTATCAGAGAAGCTAGGAAGACTATCCTGTCCACAAGAATTTCATTGTCATGGCTCACTCTAGAAGTTTGCCATTTGGATCCAGGAGTCTGAACTACGAGTGGAGTGGGCATATCACAAAATGACATGTTATGCAACTCTAAATAACCTTTAGAAAGGAACAAATGAGATGCTCCAGTATAAAAAATAACAGATGTCAGATGCCAATTGACAAGAAGCGTACCAAGGATAACGTCAGGATCATCAAGGGCTTCATCAACTGAGACGTGATTCACACGCCCACGTGCACTAGGGGTTGGCTTCACATAGTACATCTTGCCTGGCTTTCCACGACCAGCGGACTTCCCAGACTGATTGGAAGTATTATTCTGCGGGCACTTGCCAGAGTAATGTCCTGGCTCTCCACACTTGTAGGATATCACTAGGTTGGTACGCGGTGCGGCATTGGCAGCTGAACCACAGAAGGTCTTGGCTAGAGGGTTCGACTGGTTTGGGCGAGGCACCTCGTAGGATGGCATCACGCTATACCTGGATGGCAGTGTAGTATTCAGAACCCACAATTGGTGCTTGTGAGATCCGGAGTCAGGTGACGAGCCGAAATCAAGGGAGTGCTTCTTAGTCGCCTCATAGTCAGTCTATCCGGTCTCGGCGTTGATGGCTTTATTGACGAGAACCTGGATATTGGGGCACTCGTGTGCAGACGTAGATCGCGACGGAGTTCAGGGATCAGTCCCTTATGGACCTTGCCTTCTTCTTAGCATCAGTCGACACCTCTTCGGGTGCATAGCGAGCGAGATTTCCAAACTCACTTCTATACGGATCCACATTTAGCTTGGCAGGACACTCAAGGAAGTAGGCAGCGTAGGTGACCTTGTCAGCCTCGGTCACGTTGGCAGAGTGTAGCTTGCGAGTCATGCTGTTCAGCCAGTCATCCGCGTTGAGAGCATCGATGGAGTGGTGATACTTAGGTAGATATAGATTAACAAAGTCATTCAGGGACACCACGTCGTTGCGCTGCTGGCGTGCCGTGTTCTGCTCATTGCGTTCGAGCAGACGGTTAGTCTCTCTCTCATTTCTTCTGCCTCTCGCATCACTTCCGCCAAGGAGGGCGGGTGAGGCAGGTTCTCCTGTCTTGCTCCCCTGCCCTCACCCTGCTCGTAAGCAGAAGCAGGGGTGCTCTTGTGGCAACCATCCTGGGTAAACATAAAGCCATATCTTAGACAAGGAAGATATCAACTCTATCATAAGAGATACGGAATGCACTAAAGCTCCTAGCAGAAATTGGTCAGCATAACGGTTGTAAATGCTCAAAAATGATTTTTGAGACATCCTGCAAAAGATTGGGTAGCATAACCACTCAACATCATAGTTTCAACGTTCCGTAACCGAGGGTTTTATCACACCTGAAATACTTTTAAACTAGATTTGAGACTCGACCAATCATTCCTACAAGTCTACGGAGTAGTAACTCGTGCTCCAAATAAATAGGTGAGAAGCCTAGTTCTTAATCCCCATAGGAAAGATGAGGGTAACTCGGAATATAATGACTCGAGACGAGAAGTAAAAAGAGCCTTACGTTCCCTTCCACAATCAATTCCCTTACATAACTAAAGCATTTCTAGACTCAACTTCGACCAGTTTGGCTTGGTAATCGTAAAGTCAGCCAGGCTCTGATACCAACGCTGTCGGGACCCTGATCCTAAGTCATATGAATCCAACCTGTAACATATAACATCACTTTGCGGCCTCACGTACGGTAATCCCCACGGCTGCCACCTTAACTTGGTCGGGACCGTTTGCGTCTTTTGTCTCACGTATATGAATATGTCACTAGTAATCATACGTCAGAGAACCCGGGTCGACATGACAAGTCATAGAACCCAAGTGGCACATCCGTACAGGAACAGGCATACGTAACCCAACAGTGCAGGTGTCGGTAGTCAGCGTGTGTAGACGAGTCATAGCAAGCTACATGGACACCATTACAACGTGAGACATTTCTGTCATCGACTGCGTGTAGATGAGTCATAGCAGGCTACCTCAACTCCATTACACCGTGTGACATTTCCCCGTAGGGACAGACACAACATCAAACAAGGATACACGCCGTTCAATCAATGTGTCTGGAGCAGTAGCAAGCTACCATGACTTATTGGAAGCACAAAGAGGCATTTCCCTGTAAAGAGGGATACTAAAGGCACACAACTAGCTATCGAATCCCACACATACAAATGCACGACACAAGTACGCACAACATGCACGATATGCGTAGATACAACAAGGCATCACAACAAAAGTTGACAACACATCATTTATTTAAAAGGCTGAGAGGGCCTTGCATAATAGGTTCATATAGGTAGGGGTCACATGACCCGACACTCAAGCCATAGACACAAAGTCATACAAGCCATGCGGAAGCATAAAGTTGTCTGAGTACAGATAGATGAAAGCATGAAAAGGCACGTGGCCTAACTATCTACAATCCCCCTTGTCAGTGTACTGAGCACTAGGGGTCCCTAGTACCCAGACTTGTGGACGGGCAGTTGCCTCAGACCGGCAACTTCTTGCCGGGCTCGCACAGCCTCCGAGGCAAACCAGAGTCAAGACGTGGGGAAAGCATCCAGGCCCTTCGCCAAGTGGAATAGCCCATCCGCAAGCGTCCCCGGCAAGGATTCCAACCCACCAGGCCGCCACTCCACCTCACCAGAGACGATAGTCTACATCGCCTGAGGTGTCGAGCAGGCAGGCGGAGTTGGCCGGGGCACGTGGCTACAATGGCGGGCCTGTGGCAGCTTTAACGCCACCTGTCCTGTGGCGTGGCAGAAGAATAAGAGCTAGCTAGGCGAACAACACAGAAGGAGAGGCAATACTTGCCAGGAACCGTCACTAGCGCGCCACCTCACGACGCATTCAATGCGCCTTTCCTAGTCCGTTAGAGTTAGGTGTGTCCCACTACCACTCTGACGACAACCCCTGTAGCAATAAGAGCACAATGTACACCTAGTAAAAGACCAAGGTAGCGCTTGTGGAAACCCCTTGAACTATAAAAGGAGGCCCATGGATACCTTAACAAAGGTCGACACTCTGTCCATTTGCACGTGTAGCAGCACCTCTCGAGCATCCTTGTCGGGTGGCTGCTCCCTTGTATTTGGACCCATATATACAACACACGGACATGAAGTAGGGTTTTACGCTCCCGAGCGGCCGGAACCTGTATAATCTTGCGCGTAGTCATGCTGACTGATGCTCTTTGTGCACTCGACGGCCCTACCGAACCGTAAAAGGACCCCGCCGTTCCCATAGATCGTCGTAAATCATACCCCCGACATCTTTGGCGGGCCAGGTCGGGGGCTCTCTTGTGCGCGAATCTTCACCGGTGTTTCTGCGCGTCTTCTCCGGCGTCCATGGCGCCCAAGAAGGCCAAGGGCGCGGTGACACCCTCCGCGACCACATCCAAGCTGCCATCGCAAGCCACCGATGGCGGCGACCACCGCGCTCACCCCATCGGTGAGCGCAGCCACAACACTGCGTGGAGTTCCGCGAACCACGACCCGGACCCCGCAGCCGTGGTAGCGCGAAACGCGCCGGCGGTGATCGAGGGTGATGCTGCTCCGGAGGCCGGGGCCACAGCCGTGGTCGCGGGGGCTGCGACCGGACCTTCGCCACACCCCTAGCAAGATGACCGCGACCCTCGGCCGCGAGTTGCCAAACCGGAGCCTCGCACAGACGGGGCCCTTGTGCACCGCTCCCCAGGGGCATAGGGCCAAGCTCCACGACCCCCTACCGATGAGGGCAAATGGTGGGAAAGGGAATGGGAAAGCATTCCTTCTGGCATTGCCGGGAATAAGAGCGCTACCCACGCCTCGCCCCGTCTGGTCCCCAGAACCGCAAGAGAAGCTCTGGCACATGCCCAGCTTCTGATAAACTTTCCACCCGCACCGGAGGCGACGGAGGGGAGGGGGCGACCATACAAAGTCTGTTGAGCTTCGCCAACAACGACAAGCCAGATGCAACGGGTTCCTCGCACATGCGGTACACAGCACCCATGGAACCCACCACAAGAAGTGACGCCGGCGGGGCACATACGGTGTAGTCGCCCCCACGATAGCAGCGGACCTCCTGCTGCACCGACGTGCAAGACGAAGTATCTCAAGCGTCGACGGACCCGCGACTAAAGCAAGACCAACGCCAAGTCCTAAGGGACAGGCGCAAGGAGGACGCGTGCACCACCATCGAAAGACGGCAGGAAGCGTGTCGTCAATCCGATGGTCGCGCGGATCCGACCATCAATGAGCCCACGCCTGGGGCGCCAGGTAGCTTGCCTTACGAGGTCGGATGCCCGACGTTCACCCGCGAGCTGCAGCAAGTCCGTTGGCCCTCTAGCAGGGCCTTCAACCCGGAGCTGCCGAACAAATACGACGGCACGGTTAGCCCGTAAGAGTTCCTAGGCATCGACACCATCACGGTGCAGTCTACCGGGGGACGAGACGAGAAGGTGCTAGCCAACTACTTCCCGCTAGCACTCAAGCCCAATGTGAGGAGCTGGCTAATGACCCACAAGTATAGGGGATCAATCGTAGTCCTTTCAATAAGTAAGAGTGTCGAACCCAATGAGGAGCAAAAGGAAATGACAAGCGGTTTTCAGCAAGGTAATTTCTGCAAGCACTGAAATTGTAGGTAACAGATAGTTTGATAGCAAGATAATTGGTAACAAGAAAGTAATGGTAACGGTAAACAAGGTGCAGCAAGGTATCCCAATCCTTTTGTGGCAAAGGACAGGCCAGAACAGTCTCTAGTAATAGGCAAAGTGTTCTTGAGGGTACACGGGAATTTCATGTAGTCACTTTTATCATGTTGGTTTGATTCGTGTTCGCTACTTTGATAATTTGATATGTGGGTGAACCGGTGCTTGGGTGCTGTTCTTACTTGAACAACCTCCCACTTATGATTAACCCCCTTGCAAGCATCCGCAACTACGAGAAAAGTATTAAGATAAAATCTAACCATAGCATTAAACGTTTGGATCCAAATCTGCCCCTTACAAAGTAGCGCATAAACTAGGGTTTAAGCTTCCGTCACTCTAGCAACCCATCATCTAATAACTACTCCACAATGCATTCCCTTAGTCCCATGAATGGTGAAGTGTCATGTAGTCGACGTTAACATGACACCACTAAGGGAATCACGACATACATATCATCAAAATTTCGAACACATATCAAATTCACATGATTACTCGCAAGATGACTTCTCCCGTGACCTCAAGAACAAAGGTAACTACTCACAAATAATAATCATGCTCAAGATTAGAGGAGAATTAAATAGCATAATGGATCTGAACATGTAATCTTCCACCAAATAAACCATATACTATTCAACTACGCAAGGTAATCAACACTACTAGTCACCCACATGTACCAATCTGAGGTTCCGGTACAAAGATTGAACACAAGAGATGAACTAGGGTTTGAGAGGAGATGGTGCTATTGAAGATGTTGATGAATATTGGCCTCCCAAGATGAGAGGGGTGTTGGTGATGATGATGGCTTTGATTTCCCTCTCCGGGAGGGAAGTTCCCCCGGCGGAATCGCTCCGCCGGAGGGCATAAGTGCTCCAGCCCAAGTTCCGCCTCGAGGCGGCGGCACTTCATCCCGAAAGTCCTCCTCTGATTTTTTTCTAGGTCAAATGTGACTATATACCAGAACATGGGCTCCGGAGGTGGGCCGAGGTGGCCACGATACACCAGGGCGTGCCTAGGGGGGTCTGGCGCGCCCTGGTGGGTTGTGTCCACCTGGCTGGCCCTCTCCGGTACTTTTGTGCTCCAGTATTTTTTATTAAATACAAAAATAATCTCCGTAAAGTTTTAGCTTCATTGGAGTTGTGCAGAATAGGTATCTCTGATGTGCTTTTCTTAGGTCCAGAATTCCATCTGCCGGTATTCTCCCTCTTTGTGTAAACTTTGCATATTATGAGAGAAAAGGCATTAGAATCACTCCCTAAAGCATTATTATTCAACAAAACATAGTAAATAACAGTAGGAAATCATGATGCAAAATGGACGTATCAACTCCCCCAAGCTTAGACCTCGCTTGTCCTCAAGCGAAAGCCGATATTCAAAAGCATGTCCACATGGTTTGAGAGAGAGGTGTCGATAAAAAAAATACGGACATAGAAGCATCATGCTTATTAATATAGCAACAACAAACTCTAATATAAAATTTATTCAACACATTTTTATCATATAGCTTCTAATGAACAAGTAATAATTCATCACAACATAGAAGTATGAAGCATAAACCTTATTGAAAACCAACAAACTGTGTTCTCAGTCAACTTTGCAACTACAATTCATCATATTTTCAGGAAGGGTCTCATGTAGGAGCCTTTTGGCAAGTCCACATACTCAACCATCATTTAGTCTTCTATGATTGCTAACACTCACGACATACCCATGAACAAAAAGTTTCAACCGGACACATAGGAAGATAGGGGCTTATAGTTTCGCCTCCCAACATATTCACCTCAAGGGTGATGTCAACAATAATAACTCATGCCCACTCATATCCAACTGGATATATGTCCCTAGATCTTTCCTCACCACATGGTGCTTGCAAAAAGAAAAAGTAAAAAGGAATAGGGAAGAATACTTTGACTCTTGAATAAAAGTAAATACGTGAAAGTAAAAGATATGCCCTTCGCAGAGGGAAGCAGAAGTTGTCCTGCGCTTATTGGTTTGTATGCCCAATTCCTTAATGTAAAAGAACGTCACGCTATATTGCCCCCTATGATAGCAACCTTTATTATGCAGTCCGTTGCTTTTATTACTTTGCCATCATAAGTTCGTATAGCCCTCAATTTTCTCTTACACTAATTGATCAAAACACTTTTAGAAGCAATTTTTATTGCCTTATTGCACCGATGACAACTTACTTGAAGGATCTTTCTCGATCCATAGGTAGGTATGGTGGACACTCAAAGAATGAATTTGGGTTTGGGTTTTTGGATGCACAAGTAGTATCTCTACTTAGTGCGGAATTTTTGGCTAGCAAGGATATTGGGCAAGCACCACATGTTGAAGGATCTATGACAATGTAACTTCTATGTGGATATGAACAAACATAAATCATTACGTTGTCTTCCTTGTCCAACGTCAACTATTTTGACATATAATATTTGATGGGGGCTCACAATCATAAAAGATGTCCAAGATGGTGTGTTTGCATGTGGATCTTCTCTTCCATTATTAACTCTTTCATGAATTGCATCATTGACCAATGCTATGTTTGGCAATCTCCAATAAAGTTTACTACTTATACTTTTCCTTATGTGATGTCATTACTCACCATAATATTAGCATATGATTCTTTTCATTTGTTTCTTATTTCCTTTATTTTGATTGCAACAAGAAAGTAGAGAGGCAAAAACTCAAACTAAACGTTATTATATAACTCTCACTCTATTACATAGATAGGTAAGCCACGAAACTAACGCACAAAAATAGATCATGCTAAACTTTTATTCAACTAAAGCAAAGGGAAACTAGAGATCAAACTAAAATAGGTAAAGGTGAATAAAAGTGGTGGTGATACGATACCGGGGCGCCTCCCCCAAGCTTGGTTCAAGCCAAGGGGAGTGCCCATACCCGTGTGCTCAAGTCTCCTTTGGTGGTGGTGATGAAGAAGGTGGTGGTGATGATGTAGTAGGCTTGTCCTCCAGCTTCCAGGGCAAGGGCGCCCCATCAAAGGTTGATGCGAGAGTCCTCTGAGTCCTGCAACTGGCAGCTAAACTCATACCTTTAAATCTTGCTTCGTATTCGAAGACTTGGTTTTGAAGATCATAAACTTAGCTCTGTAGAAAATTAATTTGCTCGTTGAGGGTGGAGATGATGTCCTCTACAGACCGGCCATCCACCATCTGATAACGGGTGAATTCCATAATCATGGAGTGATTGGCACTAAGTCCGCGCTCCACCATCTTCGGGAACTTGAACATCGCGGATGTGGTGCACCCCCTCACGCATCTCAATGGCTTGAGGGTGCTTCATCACCTCCGGCAAGTATGGGTTGATGACCTTCTCGAAGAACTTGTCCTTGGAGGAGCTTGGTGGAGCCATGGAGATCTAGATCTGACGAGAAAACAACAAGAAATAAGAACAGATGATTTTTCTGCGATGCGGTCGTCAAAACAGTCGGTGGTATATATAGAGAATTTTTATTCTTGGGAAACAAGCATATGGAAGGAAAACAGAGTCGGGAAGGCATCCGAGGTGGGCACAACCCACCAGGGTGCGCCCAGGAGTGCCTGGCGCGCCCTGGTGTATCGTGCTCACCTCGATCACCTTTCGGTTTATTTTTTTATTTCCAAAATTTTCTAATATTCCAAAACTGACAAAAAATATTTTTGTGGATTTTTCGGAGTCCGTTTACTTACCGTATCACGTACCTCATATTTTTCAGAATTCTGGAGTGTTCTGGAAGGTTTCTTTTATGTGTTCCTCTGGTGTCATGGCTTGGATAACAATGCTTTCAACATTAATTGGTGTACTTGAGATATAATGCTTAATTCTTTGTCCATTGACCACCTTCGGTTAGTACATTCGGCGTTATTAATCTTGATAGCTCCAGATCGATAAACCTCTTCGATAATATATGGTCCTTCCCATTTGGAGAGAAGCTTTCCTGTAAAAAATCTTAAACGAGAGTTGAACAAAAGAACATAATCTCATATTTTGAATTCCCGCTTTTGGATTCTTTTATCATGCCATCTTTTTACTTTTTCTTTGAATAGCTTGGTATTTTCATACGCTTGGGTTCTCCATTCATCTAGTGAGCTAATATCAAATAGCCTCTTCTCACCGGCAAGTTTGAAATCATAGTTAAGTTCTTTAATTGCCCAAAATGCTTTGTGTTCTAATTCTAGAGGCAAATGACAAGCTCTCCCATATACCATTTTGTATGGAGACATACCCATAGGATTTTTATAAGCTGTTCTATAGGCCCAAAGTGCATCATCTAATTTCTTATACCAATTCTTATTAGACCTATTGACAGTTTTTTGTAATATTAATTTTATTTCTCTACTTGACCACTAAATTGAGGATGATAGGGTGATGCAATTCTGTGGTTAACATCATACTTGGCAAGCATCTTATGGAAAGCACCATGAATAAAGTGTGAACCACCATCGGTCATTAAATATCTAGGGACTCCAAACCTTGGGAAGATAACCGCCTTAAGCATTTTAATGGAGGTGTGGTGATCAGCACTACTAGTTGGAATAGCTTCTACCCACTTAGTGACATAATCAACAGCAACCAAAATATGAGTGTACCCGTTAGAGGAAGCAAAAGGCCCCATGTAATGAAAACCCCAAACGTCAAATGGTTCAACAACAAGTGAATAATTCATAGGCATTTCCTGATGCTTAACGATATTACCAATTCTTTGACATTCATCACAAGACAAGACAAACTTACGGGCATCCTTGAAGAGAGTAGGCCAATAAAAACCAGATTGCAATACCTTGTGAGCAGTTCTATCTCCCGCATGATGTCCTCCATAAGCTTCGGAATGACATTTCCGTAGGATTTGTTCCTGTTCATGATCAGGTACACAACATCTAATAATACCATCTACTCCTTCTTTATAAAGATGTGGGTCATCCCGAAAGTAATGTCTCAAGTCATAGATTTTTTTTCTCTTTTGTTGGTATGTGAAGCTAGGTGGTATATACTTAGCGACAATGTAGTTAGCATAATCAGCAAACCAAGGCTTGTTTTGAGAGACATTTATTCCAGCTAACTGTTCGTCAGGGAAACTATCATCAATAGGTAGTGGGTCATCAAGAATATTTTCTAACCTAGACAAGTTATCAGCTACTGGGTTCTCAGCTCCCTTCCTATCAACGATGTGTAAGTCAAATTCTTGAAGCAAGAGAACCCACCTAATGAGTCTAGGTTTAGCATCTTTCTTTTCCATAAGATATTTTATAGAAGCATGATCGGTGTAAACAATAACTTTGGAATCAACAATATAGGCTCTAAATTTATCACAAGCAAACACAACTGCTAAAAATTCTTTTTCAGTGGTAGCATAACTTCGTTGGGCATTGTCTAGAATTTTACTAATAACATTCAATTTCTTATCAACTCTCTGTCCTGGAATAGCACCAACAGCATAATCACTAGCATCACACATAATTTCAAAAGGCAAGTTCCAATCAGGTGGTTGAACGATAGGTGCAGAGGTTAAGGCTTTCTTGAGTGTTTCAAAGGCTTCCACACAATCATCATCAAAAACAAAAGGAATATCCTTTTGCAAAATATTAGTTAGAGGCCTAGAAATTATAGGGAAGTCTTTAATGAACCTCCTATAAAAACCAGCATGACCAAGGAAACTTCGAATACCTTTAATATCTTTAGGACATGGCATTTTCTCAATTGCATCAACTTTAGCTTTATCCACCTCAATACCTCGTTCAGATATTTTATGCCCCAAGAAAATGCCTTCATTAACCATAAAGTGGCACTTCTCCCAATTCAAGACGAGATTAGTTTGTTCACATCTCTGCAAAACTCGATCAAGGTTGCTTAAGCAATCATCAAAAGAAGTCCCATAAACCGAAAAATCATCCATGAAAACCTCCACAATCTTTTCACAAAAATCAGTGAATATAGCAGTCATACATCTTTGAAAGGTAGAAGGTGCATTGCATAAACCAAGAGGCATACGTCTATAAGAATAGGTTCCAAAAGGGCAAGTAAAGGTAGTTTTCTCTTGATCGGATTGTGACACATGTATTTGAGAGAAACCAGAATATCCATCTAGAAAACAAAAGTGTGTGTGCTTAGATAATCTTTCTAGCATGTGATCAATGAATGGCAGAGGGTAATGGTCTTTCCTAGTAGCTTTATTTAATTTTGTAAAATCAATTACCATTCTATAGCCAGTGACAATTCTTTGTGGAATGAGTTCATTTTTATCATTGGGAACAATGGTAATACCTCCTTTCTTAGGGACACAATGAACGAGACTTACCCATCTACTATCAGCTATGGGATAGATTATACCTGCTTCCAGAAGCTTTAATATTTCAGTTCTTACCACTTCCTTCATCTTAGGATTCAAACGCCGTTGGTGATCAACAACGGGTTTAGCATCAGGTTCCATATTAATCTTGTGCTGACATAGAGTGGGACTAATGCCCTTAAGATCATCAAGAGTATATCCAATAGCAGCTCGGTGCTTCCTTAGAACTTTTAATGATCTTTCGTCTTCATGTTCTGAAAGGTTAGCACTAATAATAATAGGATACATCTTTTTCTCATCAAGATAAGCAAACTTCAAAGTGTGAGGCAATTGTTTTAATTCAAACACAGGATCACCTTTAGGTGGAGGAGGACCTCCAAGAGTTTCAATAGGCAAATTGTGTTTCAGGAGAGGTTGTTGTTCAAAGAAAATTTTATCTATTTCATTTCTTTCACGCAAGTGCATATCATTTTCATGGTCAAGCAAATATTGTTCTAAGGGATCAGTAGGAGGCAAAACAATAGAAACAAGACCAATTATTTCATCCTTACGATAATGCTTTATCATGAGGTTGTCTACTAAACTTGGAAAAATTAAACTCATGAGACACATTACCAAAGCTGACACCGACAATTTATTTTCACAATCTATCTTAGCATTGACGGTGCTCAAGAAAGGTCTACCAAAGATAATGGGACAAAAGTCATCTCGTGGGGAACCAAGAACTAGAAAATCCGTAGGGTATTTTACTTTCCCGCACAAGACTTCAACATCTATAACAATCCCAAGTGGTGTGATAGTGTCTCTATTAGCAAGTTTAATAGTAACATCAATGTCTTCCATTTCAGCAGGTGCTATTTCATCCATAATTTCTTGGTATAGAGTAAAAGGGATAGCACTCACACTATCACCCAAATCACATAAACCATGATAGCAATGATCTCCTATTTTGACTGAGACAACGGGCATGCCTTCTATGGGTATATGTTTATCTTTTTCATCGGGTTTAGCAATTCTAGCAGCATCATCACAGAAGTAGATAACATGCCCATCAATATTTTCTACCAAGAGATCTTTAACCATAGCTGTCGGCGTTCTGGGAACGGGCGTACCCAGACCTGCCTGCCTGCGGCCCAGGGAATGGCCCACTTCATCGACCAAGCACGGCCGGGCGTGGCCCCACTCAAGGCAAGGCCCTCGCGAGGACCCTAGGCTCGCGAGGAGGAGCTGCGTCAAGACCAACAAGGGATGGGCCTCCTCAGGCCCCTCCGGAGCGGCGGAGATCTCTAAGAAAGGCCCGGCCTCAGGAGTCAAGGGTGACGCAAGGAAGGACAGGCGGGCGCCAGCGCGCCAGGCGGCGCAGTTTCCCCTTTGGTGCAAAGGGAGCAGAGACGTACGCGGGTTCCCAAAGCACCCCCCACAGGTTTCCATTCCGGTGCAACAAGACCACAACCACCAGCCCCGTAGGGAGGATGTCATCGCTGAGCCCATCCTTGCGCCGTCGACAGCTACTTTGCAGGCGAAGACCGCCTTTGGGCAGGGCGGGCACGTATTCCTGTCCCCCTTCAAAATTGGCCATTGTGGGATCCCTTCCCGCCATTGCGATAAGGGAAGAGGACCCGAGCCACCGCTATATATAGAGGGTAGGCTGCACCGTAGAGAGGGGGGCATCCATTCCACCACTCATCCATCGCCAAGCCACAGAGGGCCCCGAACACCTCTGGGGAGCCCTCATGAGGCCCTGAAACACTGTACTTGTTCATCCACCTCACCTCCTCGAGAGGCAATCCACCAAAGCAGGAGTAGCGTATTACGCTTCGCAGCGGCCCGAACCTGGGTAAACTGTCGTGTTCATCTTCTTCCTCGTCATCGCGCGAGTTTGTTGCTGTGTTCGTCGAGTAGCGAGCTAGGTTGGGCGGAGCCGCTGGGGACCTTCGCACACGCCCCTGTGTTCGAATCTTAAGGGTTTTGCGGAGATGGAAATCTGACAATAGCAATACTAGGTTCTACTTTAATTTGTTCAGGGGGTTTAGGTGCTCTTATATTACTCTTACGAACCACAGTTGATACCTTAGCATGTTCCTTTATCCTAACAGGGAAAGGTGGTTTTTCAATATAAGCGGTAGGCAAAACTGGATCAACATTTTAAAAGATGGTTTCTTCTTTAGCTATGACCGGTTATTTAATTTCTTATTTAATAGGGGGATGATATTTAAACCACTTCTCCTTAGGGAGGTCAACGTCAGTACCAAATGCTTCACAGAAAGAGGCTACTATCTCAGAGTCAAATCCATATTTAGTGCTAAACTTATGAAAAGTATCGATATTCGTAAAAGATTTAACACAATCAAATTCAAGCTTTATACCTGACTCATTACCTACGTCGACTTCCCAATCTTCAGAGTTGCGTTTAATTCTTTCTAAGAGATCCCACTTGAATTCAATAGCCTTCTTCATATAAGAACCAGCACAAGAAGTATCGAGCATGGATTGATCATTATGAGAAAGCCGAACATAAAAATTCTGAATGATAACTTCTCTCGGAATGTCATGATTGGGGTATGAATATAACATTGACTTAAGTCTCCCCCAAGCTAGAGCGATACTTCCTCCTTCACGAGGCCAAAAATTATATATATAATTCCGATCACGATGAACTAGATGCATGGGATAAAACTTTTGGTGGAATTCCAATTGTAAACGATTCTAGTTCCATGATCCAAGATCACCACATAGTCTATACCATGTCAATGCTTTTCCCTCCAAAGATAAAGGGAAAACCTTCTTCTTAACTTCATCTCCAAGTAAACCTGCAAGCTTAAATAATCCACAATTTTCGTTCACATATAAAAGGTGCATATTAGGATGTTCAGTTCCATCTCCTGCATAAGGTTTAGCAAGCATTTGTTCTACCATACCCGAAGGAATTTCATAAGTAATATTTTTAGTAGGTTCTGTAGGTTGAGGGGCAACTAATTGTGGTTCTGGTCGATGTGAAGATACCCTGAACAAACCCCTCAAAGGATTGTTTTCCATAGTAGCAAGTAGCAATAAATTTCAGCACGTAGTATAAGTTTTTCCTTACCGATTTGCACTTACCAAGAGTGCTTCACTCCCCGGCAACGGCGCCAGAAAAGAGTCTTGATGACCCACAAGTATAGGGGATCAATCGTAGTCCTTTCGATAAGTAAGACTGTCGAACCCAACGAGGAGGAGAAGGAAATGACAAGCGGTTTTCAACAAGGTAATTTCTGCAAGCACTGAAATTGTAGGTAACAGATAGATTGATAATAAGATAATTGGTAACAAGAAAGTAATGGTAACGGTAAACAAGGTGCGGCAAGGTAGCACAATCCTTTTGTGGCAAAGGACAGGCCAGAACAGTCTCTAGTAATAGGCAGAGTGTTCTTGAGGGTACACGGGAATTTCATCTAGTCACTTTTATCATGTTGGTTTGATTCGTGTTCGCTACTTTGACAATTTGATATGTGGGTGGACCGGTGCTTGGGTGCTGTTCTTACTTGAACAACCTCCCACTTACGATTAACCCCCTCGCAAGCATCCGCAACTACGAGAAAAGTATTAAGATAAAATCTAACCATAGCATTAAACGTTTCGATCCAAATCAGGCCCTTACGAGGTAGCGCATAAACTAGGGTTTAAGCTTCTGTCACTCTAGCAACCCATCATCTAATAACTACTCCACAATTCATTCCGTGCCCATGAATGGTGAAGTTTCATGTAGTCGACATTCACATGCCACTACTAAGGGAATCACAACATACATATCATCAAAATATCGAACACATATCAAATTCACATGATTACTGGCAACATGACTTCTCTCGTGACCTCAAGAACAAAGGTAACTACTCACAAATAATAATCATGCTCAAGATCACAGGGGTATTAAATAGCATAATGGATCTCAACATATAATCTTCCACCAAATAAACCATATAGTAATCAACTACGCAAGGTAATCAACACTACTAGTCACCCACAGGTACCAATCTAAGGTTTCCGTACAAAGATTGAACACAAGAGATGAACTAGGGTTTGAGAGGAGATGGTGCTGTTGAAGATGTTGATGAAGATTGGCCTCCCAAAGATGAGAGGGGTGTTGGTGATGACGATGGCTTCGATTTCCACTTCCGGGAGGGAAGTTCCCCCAGCGGAATCGCTCCACTAGAGGGCAAAAGTGCTCCTGCCCAAGTTCCGCCTCGAGGTGGCGGCACTTCGTCTCGAAAGTCCTCCTCTGATTTTTTCTAGGTCAAATGTGACTATATACAAGAAGATGGGCTCCGGAGGTGGGCCGAGGTGGCCACGATACACCAGGGCGCGCCCTGGTGGGTTGTGCCCACCTGGCTGGCCCTCTCCGGTAGTTTTCTGCTCCGGTATTTTTTATTAAATACAAAAATAATCTCCGGAAAGTTTCAGCTTCATTGGAGTTGTGCAGAATAGGTATCTCTGATGTGCTTTTCTTAGGTCCAGAATTCCAGCTGCCGATATTCTCCCTCTTTGTGTAAACCTTGCATATTATGAGAGAAAAGGCATTAGAATCACTCCCTAAAGCATTGTTATTCAACAAAACATAGTAAATAACAGTAGGAAATCATGATGTAAAATGGACGTATCACTGGCTAATGAACTTGCCGGGGGGATCCATCTCTTCCAGGGCGGACTTGTGCAATCAGTTGGTCAGGGCTTAGCACGGGGGCCACAAGCTCCAGGGGCAACCCAGCGATCTGAACGTACTCCCCTAGGGGGACGGCAAAACCCTCTGCCAGTACATCCAGAGGTTCAGCCGCATGCAGGACAACATCTCGGACATTCACCCCGCCGCGGTGATTGCTGCATTCCACACGAACGTATGCAATCGCCGCTTGCGCGAGGAGATGAGCATCAACAAGGTGCGGGACGTCGCTGAGCTCTATGCTTTGGCCGACAAGTGCGCGCGGGCTGAGGAAGGGAGGAGGATCCCGAGGGAGGACGCTCGCGCGGAGGTCGACTCCGATGATGATGAGGACGCTCCTGCCTCCTCAAGGAAGGGGCACAAGCGCAACAAGAAACGCGAGGGCAAGGCAGTAATGGCTGTCGAGAGCTCCGGCAATCCTAACGCCGGTAAGAAGGCCAAGTCAGAGGAGCCCGACAAGGACGTTGTCGTGTGCTCCGGAGATGACGAGGCCACGGTAGGCGAGAAGTCCGGCAAGCCCTACTGCAAGATCCACCGCACCAAAGGCCACGACATCAACGAATGTCGCCAAGTAGAACAGCTTGCTGAGAAGCAGAAGCAAAAGTACGAAAGGCATGAAAAGGAAAAGGGCCGAGATGGCGCCGGTGGACACGACAAGAAGAACCGCAATGGTCGAAGTGACCGCCGCCGCAAGGCCAGACAGCAGAAGTAAAAACGTGCTAGAGGCCGAGGCGACAAATCCAACGATGATGTTGACAACGACGAAGAGAAGACGGCATTCATCACTCCCTGCAGAATATACTGCTTCAAGCGCATGCCGTTTGGTCTGAAGAGCGCGGGTTCAACGTTCGCGAGGGCCGTCCAGATCGGCCACGGACCACAACTGCACAGGAATGTGGAGGCCTACATGGACGACATTGTAGTCAAGACCAAAGACAAGGCCGCGCTAGTCCAGGACCAGGAGGAGACCTTTGTCAATTTGCGCAAGATCAACTTGAAGATCAATCCTTGGAAGTGCGTGTTTGGGGTCCCATCCGGCAAGCTCCTCAGTTTCTTCATATCTCAACATGGAATAGAAGCCAACCCCGCCAAGATTGAAGCGATCGAGTAGCTGGAGGTACCAAATCGTGTCAAGGACGTACGGTGGCTGGCGGGCTGCGTTGCCGCCCTCAGCAGATTCATCTCCAAGTCTACGGAGCATGCCCTGCCATTCTTCAAGATCCTGAAGAAGGCGGGCCCGATGGTGTGGACCCCAGAAGCAGAGGCGGCGTTGCAAGACCTGAAGAAGTACCTGTCCTCAGCCCCCGTCCTAGTTGCACCCAAGTCTGAGGAACCATTGCTATTGTATTTGGCAGCGACGAACTAGGTGGTCAGTGCCGCACTAGTGGCGGAGAGGGAAGCCGAGGACGGCGAACCAGCGGCCTCCAAACCGACAGCCAGCGAACAAGAGCCGCCCCGGGTGAGCCAAGAAGTTGACGCAAAGACGGCACGGGAAGCGGAATAGCAAGCACCGCAAAAGAAAAGGGTGGTGCAGCGACCGGTGTACTTTGTCAGCTCCCTCCTGCAGGGGCCCGGTCAAGGTACTCAGGGATTCATAAGCTACTCTTCAGCCTCCTCATGACCTCCCGGAAGTTGCGCCACTACTTCCAAGCGCACCACATTATAGTCGTCACCCGCTTCCCGCTTCAGCGGATCTTGAGGAACCCGAGAGCAACCGACAGGATTCTTGAATGGGCCTTGGAGCTGGCCAACTTTGATCTGAGTTTCGATAGCACAAGAAGCATCAAAAGCCGAGCACTGGCTGAGTTCGTTGCTGAATGGATTCCGACCCCAGATGAGGAAACCCCAGAGACAGCCCTTCACGGCTGTCACATCCCTAGCTTTACTATGCAATAGGATTTATATTTGTGTTACATCATGTTTAAATTTTCTTTAAACATGAAATGTGGATGACAAACCCTAGCACTATTTGAATTCAAATAGGTTCAACTAAAAATGATTTTCAATAAACCCAATTGGCCTCCAAAAATGTTCATCATCCATGGAAAAATGTGGAAACATCAACCAGAGGTGATTCATATTTTTCCATGTCACTTTTGTTTATTGCATTAAGGCAACAAATATTTGAATTGGCGTTATAAAATGCTATAAATATTTCTATAGCTCCAATAATTCTGAAACTTTTTATGTGGCTCTGAAATTTTTATATATAACCACAAAATTATTTTCAGAAGTAACAAAATTGATTTAGTATTTTTACTAAATCAGAAACAGAGGCAAATATTAGAAAACTAAAAAAAAACAGAAATAAAAAGAAAGGGAAGCAGAACTTACCTGAGGCCCAGTAGCCCAGCTGCCAGTCACCCCCAACCTCCCACCAGGAGGACAGGGGTGTGTGGTTGCGGTGCGCCGGCACACACCCGGCCACCTCCTGCCTGCCTGCTCGCAGCTGGAGACGCCTAAGAGCGCCAGCACGACGCCCTAGCCCCCCGTGCATATTATGGATGCGGCTCGCTCGCCGCTCCCTATAGCGCCGCTCCGTGCACCAAATGGTGGCCCGAGGCGCAACTCCGATGGGAAACCAACTTCGGGTTGGTCGCCGCCGGCCCAACTCCGGCGGAATGACGTGGCACGCCATTAGAGGCTAATGCCCATTTAATTAACTCCCTGGGTCGCTGTCAATGGGCCCCACTTAACCTAATTAACAGCGGGTTAATTTTAGTTAAACCATGTTTAACCCTAAGCCACTGACAGGTGGGGCCCAGCCACCAGGTCTGACCTGGGCTGGCGCCTTTGACCTGCTAACGTCACAGTGACATCATCCTGACGCAGTAATCAGTCTCTGGAATTAAAATAAATCAAAAATGATTTATTATTTTCAGAAAATAGTTCAAACTTGTAAAATTCATATAAAATCAACCGTAACTCCAAATGAAATAATTTATATATGGAAATTTATCAGAAAAATTAAATGAATCCATCTGTACAATTCTCATGCATGATAGAGCAACCTAAATAGGAGAAATTGGATATTTTGTTCAAATACAATATGAAACCTCACATATGGAGTTGAATTTGAACCTTGGGTTCAAACCTACTTCATTTAACTATGTTGCTATATGCATTAGGCCAAACCACATCATATTGCCATGCCGCTCTGAGTATAGCTGAGTACCGCGCTACTACCGAGTAAGGGTCTCGGGATACCAGAAGAATTTTCGTAAGCGGTAGTAATCGCGGTAGTAAAATACGGTACTACCGCTTAGCGGTACTTCCGCTCTGGAGGGCGGTACTACCGCTCTGGCTGATACTACAGCTCTGAGTACCGTGCTACTACTGAGTAAGGGTCTCGGAATACCAGAAGAATTTTCGTAAGCGGTGGTAGGCGCGGTAGTAAAACACGGTAGTACCGCTCAAGCGGTAGTACCGCTCTGGAGGGCGGTAGTACCGCTCCAGAGGCTGTCTTGATGGGCTGGCTTACATCTCCTCGCGTTCATCTTGATCTTCGGTCTTCGACGGGCCGTTGCCTTCCCGGGAGTACCATCAGGATATCTTTCCGGGTCGCCTTGCCGGGTCATCTCCTCGCCGGGTCGTCTCCATGCCGGATTGTCTCCTCGCCGGGTCGTCTCCATGCCGGATCGTCTCCTTGTCGGGTCATCTTCAACCCCTATTTGGGCCTCCACTGAAATCGGCAAGCACTCAAAATCGACAAGCCAAACCGGCAAGCCTTCAGCTCGAGTGGTAAGATTTCACCGGCAAGCATTTCATGCCGGCAATGTGAATTTTCTCGTATAGAAGACTTCTCCGCTTGAGTCCACCTTTACTGTATTCTGCACCGTGCCAAAATCGGGTGTCAACACATGCCCCCCTGTTTTTCGGCAAAGCTTGCATGCCGAAAACTAATTTCATTAGGCTTGTTCTAAGGACGATGTCAACACTCCATCGGCCATTAATATGTGCTTAGGGCGATAATCATATATCGGCCATTGCCTATTTAGGCTTCTTGCCACACACTTGGGTGGTACTTCTTCAAATATTTGCCATTGAGAGCTCGAGGTAGCAATGTTCCTTGCATGGATTCCACCAAATATGAATTTCCGGGAACTATTCTTGCAATCTTGAAAGGACCTTCCCAACTTGGAGACCACTTCCCGAATTTTTTGTCCTTTGAACCAATCGGTAGAATCACCTTCCACACAAGATCACCAATCTGAAAATTCTTCAACTTGACCTTCTTATTGTAGGCTCTTGCTACCCTCAACTTGTCTCTCTCTATGGCCTTTAATGCAGCCAAACGCTTATCGGCAACCTCGTCAATATTATCCATCATCAAGTTATAAAAGTCCACTGCCGATAAATCATTTTGTTTGGCTATTCTCAAAGCATTCAAATTAACTTCCACCGGTAAAACGGCCTCTTGACCATATACGAGCTCATATGGAGTTACCTTCGTCGCACCATGCCTTGAGATTCTATGCGCCCACGAAGCCTCGGACAATAATTCATGCCATCTCCTTGGATTATCTTCAATCTTCTTCTTGATGAGCTTGATCAAAATTTTATTGCTAGACTCAGCTTGTCCATTGGCTTGAGCATAATACGGGGAGGAATTGAGCAACTTTATCTTATATGATTCGGCAAATTCTCTAACTTGATGTGACATGAAAGATGAACCTTGATCCGTAGTTAATGTTTGCGGAATACCGAATCTATGAATAATGTGCTCACTTATGAATTGAATTAACTCCGTATGTGTCATATTCTTGAGAGGTACTGCTTCAGACCATTTAGTAAAATAATCAGTTGCCACCAACACGAACCGATGCCCCTTTGAAGAGGAAGGATGAATTTCTCCAATAAAGTCTAATCCCCAACCTCTAAAAGGCCACGGCTTGATAATAGGATGTAACATAGCAGCGGGAGCCAACTGAATATCACCAAACTTTTGACAAGCTTCACATCCTTTATAATACCTGAAGCAATCGTTGATCATCGTCGGCCAATAAAATCCAGCACGTCGTAATAACCACTTCATCTTGGGGGCCGACTGATGAGTGCCGCAAATTCCTTCATGAACCTCTCCCATAGCAACTCTTGCTTGGTCCTCGTCCAAACACTTCAAAAGAACATCTTCAACCGTTCGGCGATAAAGACCACCGTCTCTCATTGTATATTTGAAAGCCATGCACCGAACAGCCCTGTCCACCCTTCCACTCGGTTTGCACAAGTAATCAATAATGGGATTCCTCCAGTCATGATTTTCACCTTGTCTCGGCATCCAATAGGCGTCGGCTCAAATAAGTGATAGCATGCTCTTTTCCTTCGGTTTCTTGAGTCAAAACAGCTCCAATAACACCTTCCTCGGCTGCAATGTAAAGTCTAAAGGGCTCTATATGCTTGGGCGCCTTCATCACCGGAGGAGTGCACAAATAATTCTTGATCATATCAAATGCTTCTTGCTGTTTTGCCCCCCAAGTAAAATCAACATCATTCTTCAACCGAAGGATATGAGTAAACGCATTAACCTTCCCTGACAAATTAGCTATGAACCTCCTCAAATAATTGACCTTGCCAAGGAATTTTTGCATATCTCTCTTGCATGTTGGAGCCTCCACTTTTTGTATAGCTTCTACCTTTTTGGGATCAATCTCTATGCCATCTTCATGAATAATGAAACCCAAAAACTTACCAGCCGACACGCCAAATGCACACTTCAAAGGATTCATCTTCAGCCCATATTTCTTCATCCTCTCAAAAGCTAAACGCAAATCAGCTAAGTGAGATTCAAAAGCATCCGATTTGACAACAATATCATCAATATAGACTTCAAGTATAACACCGAGTAAATCATGAAAGATCAAATTCATAGCCCTTTGATATGTGGTGCCGGCATTCTTCAATCCAAAGGTCATCACTGTCCACTCAAATAAACCAAGGAAACCGGGGCACCGAAAAGCCGTTTTGGACATGTCCTCTTCGGCCATGAAAATTTGGTTGTACCCCGCATTGTCATCAAGAAAGCTAATAACCTTATGTCCAGAAGCATCATTAATAAGCATGTCGGCTATAGGCATAGGATACTCATCTTTGGGCGTAGCTCTATTCAAATCTCTGAAATCAACGCACACCCTCAACTTGCCGGAGCCTTTCTTTTCCACTGGCACAATATTAGAAATCCACTCGGCATACCTGGGGATGAATTCCATGGTAAAGGTATCAATGGCATGGTAGAAGAATATGAATGATGTGCTAACCGAAGATTATTTTTTGTGGACGAAAACCTTCGGCTTAATTTCTTATGAGATTCTTTCTCCTTCTTCACTTTTGTTGTACTTGTTACAATAGAAGCTTGCACATTATTTTCTGTTTGACTGCTCTTCTTGGGAACCCCTGCCATGTTCTTCTTTCTCAGTTCATGTGCACTAAGCTTTTGTAATTCCTTCTTTTGCCAATACTATAAGCCGAGTGGGCGCCTCAGCTGTGATTCTTCTTCAAGCAATGGCAATTCTTTTCTAACCTTGTGCACTCTCATCTTCTTTTGTTCAGATTTGGCATCTTGATTTTGAACATTTGCTTGCTCGACTTCTTTGCCTTTAGTAGGCAATGTTAACACTTTAATTGGCTCTTTATCATTTAAAATAAAATCTGAAGTGGCACACGTACGGCCATCTTTTTTGACTCGATATACTTGCCTGACCACCTCTTTCTTCTTTCTTGAGCTCCGGGCCGATTCCTTTTGAGTGAAACGGTCTTGGTTATGTAATTGTTCATCAAATGTTGATCTTCCTGGAGCTGCATAATCTTGATGAGATGGTTCAAAATAAGATGAATAATGTGCCCTTGAATTATACCTGTCCCGTGGTGGATATTGATTCGTATAAGCACAGGGAGGTATCCATGGCATTGGCATTGACGTCCCAAAATATGGATATGAATACGACGCATTGAAATTTCCCTTCTGCCAATACCGTTCTTTAGATTCGCCCCTAGGGGGTAATCTTGATGCTTTTGAATTACTTGGCCGATAAGCAATCTTTTCCTCACTTATCTTCTGATATTTTTCCAATAGCTGCGCGAAAGTGACTTTCGGCTTTTTACCTTTGCGTTTACTTCGGCCTTCGCTTTCTTTGGTTGTGCTTGCATCGATCATTGGATTTTCTTGTTGCCCCCCAGTGCTTGGCGTCTTCACCGTAACTTTGATAGAACCATTGCCTTCAAGAATATCATCATTGTACTCATGAATAATTTTTGCACTTGAAAGCTTGATCCCATCACCTGCAGCTTTTACCTTCTTGTCTTTAAATGGATCGGCTTGAAGCAGTTGATGCAAAATCTTTTTGCCATCAGGACCAATAGGAATAGCCTGGTCATCCCTTGGTGTTTTAACAAGTCTCAATCGTCCGCTATCAATGGCCGATTTAACTATTTGACGAAACATATTGCAGTCCTCAAAATTATGCTTGAACGAATCATGCAACTTACAATACATTCGTCCTTGGATTGATGGCTTTACACGGTGATCAAGAATTCTAATATAATCATTCTTCAGCAACAAATCAAAAATCTGATCACACATGTTTGAATTGAAGGTAAACCTTTTATTTTCTAGCCGATCTTGCTATGAGAACGGCTTTGGAGTTAAGCAAACGAATGGTTCAGATTTGGCACCCCATTCGGCTATGCATTGTGTCTCGCACTCTATCTCCGATGACTTTGGATAAGATATTGCAATAGCATCGGTTTTCTCAAAAGATTCAAACCTTGGCTTTATGTTTCTGAAATCAAAACTGTTATAACATATATGTCTCATTTGAGACCAAATGCAAGCCAAGTATGAAATAAGCAAAGCTACCCATGCATATATAAACTTTAAATAAGACAATGGGAAGTACTTTGACTGCGATAGTAAATCTTTACCGGCTCTATAAATGGTGCAATGGGTTGACCAATATGCTTTATAACAATTTTGTTGCTAACAAGTAAATCACCCTCCTTCATTGGTCTTTCAAAAGTATTTATGATAATTTTTCCAATAGATGCATCACCAATAAAGTTGTGACCAAATATAAAAATAGGTAAATCACTTGGTAGACATACCTCTTCATACACGTTGGGAGAGTATGATGGTTGTAACACTTGAATAATACTTTGATCCACTTTTGAATGACTCTCCAACGCTTTATCCTCATCTTTTCCTTGATTCCGTGCTTCATCACTCGAATGATCTTCAAGTGAACTTTGCTCAGCGGCACACTTGTGTTCTTGATGTTCATCATTAACCAAACTTTGTTCGGCCATATTACTTTGTTCTTGATGCTCATCAATTTCCTTGGCACGGAACTCGTAGGGCAGGAAATAGGTTCCCTCAACTTCAGAAGAATCAAGCACAGCTGTTTTGTGCTTGCCATGCCCTTTCTCAATGGTGCTTGCCTCTTTGGATTTGATGGATTCGGAATACATACTAGTTGATTCGGCTTTTCCAGCCGAAGAACTTTCACTCTTCGAATCATCATTCTTTTCATTGGCTCCTATAATTGGCAAGACTTCTTCTGTAGTTGATTCGATACATGTAATGTTTGATTCGGCCTTTTCAATAACCGAAATAACTTTGTTACCTGAATCAATACTTTTCTCTTTTTGAATTTGCAAGGCTTCTCGCTCTTGTCTAATTTTAGCCAACATCTCAGCTTGGTGAGCTTTAAATTTTTTCATCTCAATTTCTATCCAATCCTCATGAGATTGCCCCTCAATGCTTTGAGACTCTTTCGGCAATGAAACTTGAGTGTTGCCGAAACTTTGCAATTGTTTAGGGGGTATATAGCATGCTGCAACAGTAGGTGAAGACATATGCATTGGTGTAGAACTATATTTTTCCTCGCATAGTCTATCAATTGGCAATGATTCATCTTCATGCAAAACTCTAGCTTTTATTGCATCATAATCAGGAAACAACCCCTTTTCATGTTGTTCAAGGCAAAGAGCACTAATCCTGTTATTTTGGGCTAGCCTCTTTTTTAATGAAGCCACGTCAGCTTCTGTAAGGAATTGCTCCATAGTATTTTCATATTCTTTCGGCAATGAGGTGTTGCCGAAATTTTGCAATTGTGTAGAGGATGCATTATATGCTACAACATTAGATGAAGGCATGTATGCTCCTGCAAATTTATCACTTATTCGGCTATGACCATGAAGGTGTGAAGCCGAATTATGAATATCAACAGTTGCATACGGTGCTGACACATTACTAGTATGAGGTGTAGCATATGATGGTTGATGGTAATTGGCCGAATAACTAGTAGTAGCATAGCCAATTCCACTATCCACCGGCACATTTGAATTAACATATTGCAAGTTAGGTGTCGATGAATAAAAAGGTGAAACACTTTTTTGCATATTATTGAAAGTTCCAACATGAGGTGTTTCAACTTGATCAACCAAACTCATCATGTTGTTCATCGGCATATGGATTTCTGGGGTTGCCGATGCATGAGAGTTGGAATACATATGGTGCATGTTACTAGTATCATAAGAAGTTGAAGCTTGTAAATTACTTTGAATCGGCCCTTGCACATAATTAGATGTATAATTGACAAAACTAGGGTTGGCCGATAGAGCATACTCATTGAACGATCTAGTAACACCATATGAATTATTTGCATCTACATGAGGGGATTGAGTATTCATATTACCTTTGTAGATTGCAAACCCTAGATGACGATCTCTTCATAGCAAGAACGGGCCGGAGACCGTTCAAAGCTTCGTCCCCAGCGGAGTCGCCAAAAAGTGTGTTAACACACGAACGCGTCACACGTACCCTCGACGCCGGGGGTGATGCACCGCAGCTCACGTCGAAGGAGGCCCGTCCGGAAGCGCGGTACGCAAGCAATCCGGCGGGCGCTTTTGAAACCCGACGCACCGTTTCTCCGGGATGGAACCCGTCGGGAGTCACGGATGGACGATGGGCTGCCCTAGGTCGATTCGCTCGCCCCTAGGGCCTCGAGGTTCGCCGTCCTGCAACAAGAAGAACGAATGAAGAACGAGAAGAAAGATACAAGGGAGAGGGATAAAAGTAGGGTAAAAAGATGTAGATGTGTTTGTTCGATTGTGTGTTGTTTCAATCGGCCATCACCTCTTCTATTTAAGAGGGGGTTGGACTTCCCGTACAAGTCATGGATTCATCTTTCCTTACAAAGTATCAAAAACACTAGCCAAATTCGGACTCCTCAAAAACCTGCCTGAGTCTGCGCGACGGTAAGCGGCAGTACCGCTCTGGCCAAACGGTAGTACCGCTACAAGCGGTAGTACCGCTCTGAGTATAGATGAGTACCGTGCTACTACCGAGTAAGGGTCTCGGGATACCAGAAGAATTTTCGTAAGCGGTAGTAATCGCGGTAGTAAAATACGGTACTACCGCTTAGCGGTACTTCCGCTCTGGAGGGCGGTACTACCGCTCTGGCTGATACTACCGCTCCGAGTACCACGCTACTACCGAGTAAGGGTCTCGGGATACCAGAAGAATTTTCGTAAGCGGTGGTAGGCGCGGTAGTAAAACACGGTAGTATCGCTCAAGCGGTAGTACCGCTCTGGAGGGCGGTAGTACCGCTCCAGAGGCTGTCTTGATGGGCTGGCTTACGTCTCCTCGCGTCCATCTTGATCTTCGGTCTTCGACGGGCCGTTGCCTCCCCGGGAGTACCATCAGGATATCTTGCCGGGTCGCCTTGCCGGGTCATCTCCTCGCCGGATCGTCTCCTTGCCGGATCGTCTCCTCGCCGGGTCGTCTCCTTGCCGAATCGTCTCCTTGTCGGGTCATCTTCAACCCCTGTTTGGGCCTCCACTGAAATCGGCAAGCACTCAAAATCGACAAGCCAAACCGGAAAGCCTTCAGCTCGAGCGGTAAGATTTCACCGGCAAGCCTTTCATGCCGGCAATGTGAATTTTCTCATATAGAAGACTTCTCCGCTTGAGTCCACCTTTACTGTATTCTGCACCGTGCCAAAATCGGGTGTCAACACATGCCCCCCTGTTTTTCGGCAAAGCTTGCATGCCAAAAAATAATTTGCATTAGGCTTGTTCTAAGGACGATGTCAACACTCCATCGGCCATTAATATGTGCTTAGGGCGATAATCATATATCGGCCATTGCCTATTTAGGCTTCTTGCCACACACTTGGGTGGTACTTCTTCAAATATTTGCCATTGAGAGCTCGAGGTAGCAATGTTCCTTGCATGGATTCCACCAAATATGAATTTCCGGGAACTATTCTTGCAATCTTGAAAGGACCTTCCCAACTTGGATACCACTTCCCGAATTTTTTGTCCTTTGAACCAATCGGTAGAATCACCTTCCACACAAGATCACCAATCTGAAAATTCTTCAACTTGACCTTCTTATTGTAGGCTCTTGCTACCCTCAACTTGTCTCTCTCTATGGCCTTTAATGCAGCCAAACGCTTATCGGCAACCTCATCAATATTATCCATCATCAAGTTATAAAAGTCCACTGCCGATAAATCATTTTGTTTGGCTATTCTCAAAGCATTCAAATTACCTTCCACCGGTAAAACGGCCTCTTGACCATATATGAGCTCATATGGAGTTACCTTCGTCGCACCATGCCTTGAGATTCTATGCGCCCACGAAGCCTCGGACAATAATTCATGCCATCTCCTTGGATTATCTTCAATCTTCTTCTTGATGAGCTTGATCAAAATTTTATTGCTAGACTCAGCTTGTCCATTGGCTTGAGCATAATACGGGGAGGAATTGAGCAACTTTATCTTATATGATTCGGCAAATTCTCTAACTTGATGTGACATGAAAGATGAACCTTGATCCGTAGTTAATGTTTGCGGAATACCGAATCTATGAATAATGTGCTCACTTATGAATTGAATTAACTCCGTATGTGTCATATTCTTGAGAGGTACTGCTTCAGACCATTTAGTAAAATAATCAGTTGCCACCAACACGAACCGATGCCCCTTTGAAGAGGAAGGATGAATTTCTCCAATAAAGTCTAATCCCCAACCTCTAAAAGGCCACGGCTTGATAATAGGATGTAACATAGCAGCGGGAGCCAACTGAGTATCACCAAACTTTTGACAAGCTTCACATCCTTTATAATACCTAAAGCAATCGTTGATCGTCGTCGGCCAATAAAATCCAGCACGTCGTAATAACCACTTCATCTTGGGGGCCGACTGATGAGTGCCGCAAATTCCTTCATGAACCTCTCCCATAGCAACTCTTGCTTGGTCCTCGTCCAAACACTTCAAAAGAACATCTTCAACCGTTCGGCGATAAAGACCACCGTCTCTCATTGTATATTTGAAAGCCATGCGCCGAACAGCCATGTCCACCCTTCCACTCGGTTTGCACAAGTAATCAATAATGGGATTCCTCCAGTCATGATTTTCACCTTGTCTCGGCATCCAATAGGCGTCGGCTCAAATAAGTGACAGCATGCTCTTTTCCTTCGGTTTCTTGAGTCAAAACAGCTCCAATAACACCTTCCTCGGCTACAATGTAAAGTCTAAAGGGCTCTATATGCTTGGGCGCCTTCATCACCAGAGGAGTGCACAAATAATTCTTGATCATATCAAATGCTTCTTGCTGTTTTGCCCCCCAAGTAAAATCAACATCATTCTTCAACCGAAGGATATGAGTAAACGCATTAACCTTCCCTGGCAAATTAGCTATGAACCTCCTCAAATAATTGACCTTGCCAAGGAATTTTTGCATAGATCTCTTGCATGTTGGAGCCTCCACTTTTTGTATAGCTTCTACCTTTTTGGGATCAATCTCTATGCCATCTTCATGAATAATGAAACCCAAAAACTTACCAGCCGACACGCCAAACGCACACTTCAAAGGATTCATCTTCAGCCCATATTTCTTCATCCTCTCAAAAGCTAAACGCAAATCGGCTAAGTGAGATTCAAAAGCATCCGATTTGACAACAATATCATCAATATAGACTTCAAGTATAACACCGAGTAAATCATGAAAGATCAAATTCATAGCCCTTTGATATGTGGTGCCGGCATTCTTCAATCCAAAGGTCATCACTGTCCACTCAAATAAACCAAGGAAACCGGGGCACCGAAAAGCCGTTTTGGACATGTCCTCTTCGGCCATGAAAATTTGGTTGTACCCCGCATTGCCATCAAGAAAGATAATAACCTTATGTCCAGAAGCATCATTAATAAGCATGTCGGCTATAGGCATAGGATACTCATCTTTGGGCGTAGCTCTATTCAAATCTCTGAAATCGACGCACACCCTCAACTTGCCGGAGCCTTTCTTTTCCACTGGCACAATATTAGAAATCCACTCGGCATACCTGGGGATGAATTCCATGGTAAAGGTATCAATGGCATGGTTGAAGAATATGAATGATGTGCTAACCGAAGATTATTTTTTGTGGACGAAAACCTTCGGCTTAATTTCTTATGAGATTCTTTCTCCTTCTTCACTTTTGTTGTACTTGTTATAATAGAAGCTTGCACATTATTTTCTGTTTGACTGCTCTTCTTGGGAACCCCTGCCATGTTCTTCTTTCTCAGTTCATGTGCACTAAGCTTTTGTAATTCCTTCTTTTGCCAATACGATAAGCCGAGTGGGCGCCTCAGCTGTGATTCTTGTTCAAGCAATGGCAATTCTTTTCTAACCTTGTGCACTCTCATCTTCTTTTGTTCAGATTTGGCATCTTGATTTTGAACATTTCTTGCTCGACTTCTTTGCCTTTAGTAGGCAATGTTAACACTTTAATTGGCTCTTTATCATTTAAAATAAAATCTGAAGTGGCACACGTACGGCCATCTTTTTTGACTCGATATACTTGCCTGACCACCTCTTTCTTCTTTCTTGAGCTCCGGGCCGATTCCTTTTGAGTGAAACGGTCTTGGTTATGTAATTGTTCATCAAATGTTGATCTTCCTGGAGCTGCATAATCTTGATGAGATGGTTCAAAATAAGATGAATAATGTGCCCTTGAATTATACCTGTCCCGTGGTGGATATTGATTCGTATAAGCACAGGGAGGTATCCATGGCATTGGCATTGACGTCCCAAAATATGGATATGAATACGACGCATTGAAATTTCCCTTCTGCCAATACCGTTCTTTAGATTCGCCCCTAGGGGGTAATCTTGATGCTTTTGAATTACTTGGCCGATAAGCAATCTTTTCCTCACTTATCTTCTGATATTTTTCCAATAGCTGCGCAAAAGTGACTTTCGGCTTTTTACCTTTGCGTTTACTTTGGCCTTTGCTTTCTTTGGTTGTGCTTGCATCGATCATTGGATTTTCTTGTTGCCCCCCAGTGCTTGGCGTCTTCACCGTAACTTTGATAGAACCATTGCCTTCAAGAATATCATCATTGTACTCATGAATAATTTTTGCACTTGAAAGCTTGATCCCATCACCTGCAGCTTTTACCTTCTTGTCTTTAAATGGATCGGCTTTAAGCAGCCGATGCAAAATCTTTTTGCCATAAGGACCAATAGGAATAGCCTGGTCATCCCTTGGTGTTTTAACAAGTCTCAATCGTCCGCTATCAATGGCCGATTTAACTATTTGACGAAACATATTGCAGTCCTCAAAATTATGCTTGAACGAATCATGCAACTTACAATACATTCGTCCTTGGATTGATGGCTTTACACGGTGATCAAGAATTCTAATATAATCATTCTTCAGCAACAAATCAAAAATCTGATCACACATGTTTGAATTGAAGGTAAACCTTTTATTTTCTAGCCGATCTTGCTATGAGAACGGCTTTGGAGTTAAGCAAACGAATGGTTCAGATTTGGCACCCCATTCGGCTATGCATTGTGTCTCGCACTCTATCTCCGATGACTTTGGATAAGATATTGCAATAGCATCAGTTTTCTCAAAAGATTCAAACCTTGGCTTTATGTTTCTGAAATCAAAACTGTTATAACATATATGTCTCATTTGAGACCAAATGCAAGCCAAGTATGAAATAAGCAAAGCTACCCATGCATATATAAACTTTAAATAAGACAATGGGAAGTACTTTGACTACGATAGTAAATCTTTACCGGCTCTATAAATGGTGCAATGGGTTGACCAATATGCTTTATAACAATTTTGTTGCTAACAAGTAAATCACCCTCCTTCATTGGTCTTTCAAAAGTATTTATGATAATTTTTCCAATAGATGCATCAACAATAAAGTTGTGACCAAATATAAAAATAGGTAAATCACTTGGTAGACATACCTCTTCATACACGTTGGGAGAGTATGATGGTTGTAACACTTGAATAATACTTTGATCCACTTTTGAATGAATCTCCAACGCTTTATCCTCATCTTTTCCTTGATTCCGTGCTTCATCACTCGAATGATCTTCAAGTGAACTTTGCTCAGCTGCACACTTGTGTTCTTGATGTTCATCATTAACCAAACTTTGTTCGGCCATATTACTTTGTTCTTGATGCTCATCAATTTCCTTGGCACGGAACTCGTAGGGCAGGAAATAGGTTCCCTCAACTTCAGAAGAATCAAGCACAGCTGTTTTGTGCTTGCCATGCCCTTTCTCAATGGTGTTTGCCTCTTTGGATTTGATGGATTCGGAATACATACTAGTTGATTCGGCTTTTCCAGCCGAAGAACTTTCACTCTTCGAATCATCATTCTTTTCATTGGCTCCTATAATTGGCAAGACTTCTTCTGTAGTTGATTCGGTACATGTAATGTTTGATTCGGCCTTTTCAATAACCGAAATAACTTTGTTACCTAAATCATTACTTTTCTCTTTTTGAATTTGCAAGGCTTCTCGCTCTTGTCTAATTTTAGCCAACATCTCAGCTTGGTGAGCTTTAAATTTTTTCATCTCAATTTCTATCCAATCCTCATGAGATTGCCCCTCAATGCTTTGAGACTCTTTCGGCAATGAAACTTGAGTGTTGCCGAAACTTTGCAATTGTTTAGGGGGTATATAGCATGCTGCAACAGTAGGTGAAGACATATGCATTGGTGTAGAACTATATTTTTCCTCGCATAGTCTATCAATTGGCAATGATTCATCTTCATGCAAAACTCTAGCTTTTATTGCATCATAATCAGGAAACAACCCCATTTCATGTTGTTCAAGGAAAAGAGCACTAATCCTGTTATTTTGGGCTAGCCTCTTTTTTAACGAAGCCACGTCAGCTTCTGTAAGGAATTGCTCCATAGTATTTTCATATTCTTTCGGCAATGAGGTGTTGCCGAAATTTTTCAATTGTGTAGAGGATGCATTATATGCTACAACATTAGATGAAGGCATGTATGCTCCTGCAAATTTATCACTTATTCGGCTATGACCATGAAGGTGTGAAGCCGAATTATGAATATCAACAGTTGCATACGGTGCTGACACATTACTAGTATGAGGTGTAGCATATGATGGTTGATGGTAATTGGCCGAATAACTAGTAGTAGCATAGCCAATTCCACTATCCACCGGCACATTTGAATTAACATATTGCAAGTTAGGTGTCGATGAATAAAAAGGTGAAACACTTTTTTGCATATTATTGAAAGTTCCAACATGAGGTGTTTCAACTTGATCAACCAAACTCATCATGTTGTTCATCGGCATATGGATTTCTGGGGTTGCCGATGCATGAGAGTTGGAATACATATGGTGCATGTTACTAGTATCATAAGAAGTTGAAGCTTGTAAATTACTTTGAATCGGCCCTTGCACATAATAAGATGTATAATTGACAAAACTAGGGTTGGCCGATAGAGCATACTCATTGAACGATCTAGTAACACCATATGAATTATTTGCATCTACATGAGGGGATTGAGTATTCATATTACCTTTGTAGATTGCAAACCCTAGATGACGATCTCTTCGTAGCAAGAACGGGCCGGAGACCGTTCAAAGCTTCGTCCCCAGCGGAGTCGCCAAAAAGTGTGTTGACACACGAACGCGTCACGCGTACCCTTGACGCCAGGGGTGATGCACCGCAGCTCACGTCGAAGGAGGCCCGTCCGGAAGCGCGGTACGCAAGCAATGCGGCGGGCGCTTTTGAAACCCGACGCACCGTTTCTCCGGGATGGAACCCGTCGGGAGTCACGGATGGACGATGGGCTGCCCTAGGTCGATTCGCTCGCCCCTAGGGCCTCGAGGTTCGCCGTCCTGCAACAAGAAGAACGAATGAAGAACGAGAAGAAAGATACAAGGGAGAGGGATAAAAGTAGGGTAAAAAGATGTAGATGTGTTTGTTCGATTGTGTGTTGTTTCAATCGGCCATCACCTCTTCTATTTAAGAGGGGGTTGGACTTCCCGTACAAGTCATGGATTCATCTTTCCTTACAAAGTATCAAAAACACTAGCCAAATTCGGACTCCTCAAAAACCTGCCCGAATCTGCGCGACGGTAAGCGGCAGTACCGCTCTGGTCAAACGGTAGTACCGCTACAAGCGGTAGTACCGCTCTGAGTATAGCTGAGTACCGTGCTACTACCGAGTAAGGGTCTCGGGATACCAGAAGAATTTTCGTAAGCGGTAGTAATCGCGGTAGTAAAATACGTTACTACCGCTTAGCGGTACTTCCGCTCTGGAGGGCGGTACTACCGCTCTGGCTGATACTACCGCTCCGAGTACCACACTACTACCGAGTAAGGGTCTCGGGATACCAGAAGAATTTTTGTAAGCGGTGGTAGGCGCGGTAGTAAAACACGGTAGTACCGCTCAAGCGGTAGTACCGCTCTGGAGGGCGGTAGTACCGCTCCAGAGGCTGTCTTGATGGGCTGGCTTACATCTCCTCGCGTTCATCTTGATCTTCGGTCTTCGACGGGCCGTTGCCTTCCCGGGAGTACCATCAGGATATCTTGCCGGGTCGCCTTGCCGGGTCATCTCCTCGCTCGGTCGTCTCCTTGCCGGATCATCTCCTCGCCGGGTCGTCTCCTTGCCGGATCGTCTCCTTGTCAGGTCATCTTCAACCCCTGTTTGGGCCTCCACTGAATTCGGCAAGCACTCAAAATCGACAAGCCAAACCGGCAAGCCTTCAGCTCGAGCGGTAAGATTTCACCGGCAAGCCTTTCATGCCGGCAATGTGAATTTTCTCGTATAGAAGACTTCTCCGCTTGAGTCCACCTTTACTGTATTCTGCACCGTGCCAAAATCGGGTGTCAACAGACTGTCACACCCTGTGTTTTGCCTCATGACTAAGTTAATATGACTCAAAAATTAGGGCCAATTAAAACTTTTGTGTGTGCATATGAATGCTTGACTTGTGTGCTATTTGCTTGCTTGTTTGATTGTGCCATGAACCATCATATATCTCCTACGCTCCAAACTCATATCCCGGACACAAGGATCTTGCCCAATGATCATGCCATCTATATAGGACATAAAACTATTTTTTATAAAATATTATTTTGGCCAAAAAGCATTTTATTAATTTAGGTTTTCAAAACCCCCTGAATTGAGCTTTGTACTACAAGTCCTCAAATTAGGGTAGATGCTTTATCCCAAAGACTTTAGTTGGAACCTACAATATATAAGACTTCACAAAACCACAAAATATTATTTTTAAAGTTTATTTTCCTATTTTATTCAAAATGCTTTTTCCTAAGGCCAGAAATAGTCTTTCATAGGGAAAAATTATTTCAATGCTTTCACAATATTTGAGAAAATTTAGGGAAAATCAGTGAACATATATTTTCCATATATATGAGTTTCAACACATGGTCATGTTCAAAATATTGGACAAAGCCTTCCAAAACCCTTTCTGTCTGTTTCAAGCTTTTGAGATATTTATATAAGAAATATTCTAAAATAAATCCAAGAAAATTCTAGCTTGTCACATATGAGATATGTGATCTTCTTGCCAAGTTTCATATCAATCCCAATGATTTTGGTTCACCAAAAATATCCCAAAACCCTCTCTGTCCAGATCCAAATTTGAGCAACTCTACATTGCCAACTGTCTCCTGTTGTGCTCAAATTTTGTGTACATGTTCTAATCCTCCAATCATGCATCCACACCAAGTGGTACATCAAGGAGAACAGTTTCACTTGTCCAAATTCCCCCAAAACCATTTCTGCTGATTTCAAGAATTGGGAAGCTTTGCATTATCAAGTTTCCCCATTTGGTACCAAATTTTTTTGGGCATGCTCTAATAACTAAATTATGCCACCACCCCAAGTGGTGCATTAAAGAGAATAGGTTTGCATGCATAGATCTAAGAAACTCAGTTTCTGTAGATTTCTAGGGTTTGCCAAAGTTACATTGGCAACTTTCATCACCTAATCCCAAATTTGGTGATCAAGCTCATTTGGTCCTATTCCTCAAACCTGTTAAATATCATGTCAAGGAGATCAAGATAAATAGCTCAAACTATCATCAAACACCTTCTGGCAGAATCTAGGAATCACCATTTTGACCCCTTATTCCCTTCTCCATGGGTTCAACTTTTTACCACAGTCCCTCCTAGCCCTCTTCTACCCCCAGTAAAATTCTCATGGCCATAGCTCAATGATTGGTGGGTAAAACATCTATTTTTACCCCCTGGAGAGCACTCTTTTCTCTCCCTCTCAACATTCCTTCTCAACCAAGGCACCCCAGCAGCCTCCAATGCCTTCCCCACCTTGTTTACTTCCTCCTAGGTGTAGTGGACACAAGTGGCCGCGTCCAAAACGCCAAAGGCATGCCATGGCATGCCATTTGGGCACTCTGGAGCGTGCAACAGTGCAACTGAGCACTGTAGCCGGCGCCCACCCCGAGCCCCGACAGCCTTGGGAGGCGGGGCCGTGTCCCCCGGCTTCTCCTCGACGTCTGCAAGACGCCAACTGGTCGGGCCCCTCCAAGACAAGATGCACCAAGGGTTACGTTTTCCCCTCAAGGTTGGAAGCCCTTCCCTAGATAGACCCAGACCTCACTAGATACCCCAGCTCAAACCCTTAACCGTGTGCCTAACATACAGGTTTGTGCAAGAGCATTGGTTAAGCTTCGAATAACATTGGTTTAACAGTGGGTTTCATCATGGGAGTGATCATAGTGAGCAAACACATTACAAACTTAAGCAATCACTTGATCTCACGATGCCATAAGGAAGATCGTTTTTGAGGATATATGATTAGTAGCCTAATGATTTGATAGATATCTTAAGGGTATGGCTGAGACCTTTGGTGGATTACGAGACATTCATGTTGGTAGAAGAACTTGGTGGATCCAATTAATAGAGTTGCATAAATTCTCCCTTGAGTAAATTGGATTTAGTAGGACAAATATGATCACAAGCTGAAATTCTTGGTGGATTAATATCTTGACTTTGGCAAGTAATATTGATAGTGGATTGATGGTGATACGATAGTGACTGGAGTAACTAGTAGGTAATTCTTACTAGATGTAAACCTTGGATTAAAATAGGTGATTCAAATAGGTGCTCAGGATCAATGAAACTACATGGTTTGAAGTAATTTGGATTTCGTCTGATGATCTTGATCTTGATACCATGTTTTTTGGTGGAAGACAAATCAGGAATATTGGATGGTTGTCAGAATTGATTCAAGGATCCATATGCACCTAACATCGGAGTTTACTAGATCATCATGATGGGAACTGTTGGTTATACTGTGATGAGACAGTTCTTTCTGGAATTTGGGGATTTAGGAAATCCGGAGATATATGGAACGTCACCGGTATTGGATTCGTAGCAGTAATAGATCATGTAATAGTGGATGGTATTCATGGATCGATTAACTGAGTTCGTAGGAAGGAAACGAGATCTTGGATTGGTATATTACGTGTTTCCTTAGCATAGAAATGCAACACCTTAGACCTTGGATGTGTTAGCTGAATACTTGGATTTGTAGCATCACAATCAAGCTTAGTAGCTTGTATGCTTCCCGAGGAGTTTTACATAGGGATATATATATATATATATATATATAGGGTGGGTCTATTCTAATAACACCCCTTAAGACCTTATTCTCATAACGAAAACCTCTTATTCTGCTAACACTTCGGCACTACCACCCAAAACAAAAACAACCCACCCCCACTACCTTATCCATTCCTGCACTACAAACTCCCCCCAACCACCCGCAAATCCCACATCGAAGTCAACCACCGCGCCTCCCAACCTCCTTCTCTGTGCTGGAGCGCCGTCGGGCCACCTTCTTCCCCCATGCCTCCCACCCCAGGCCGCCGCAGCGCCGCCCGACACTCCCTAGGCCATCACCGCGCCCCTCCCCAGGCCGCCGTCGCGCCGCCCTCCCCTCCCCAGTTGCCACCGCACCGGCCATCACCAGACCTCATGCATCCCGCCCCTCCCCAGGCTGCAACCGCGCCGGCCATCCCCACCCGCCGCCCCGCCCGCCCCTCCGCAGACAGCCACCTCGCCGGCCATCCACAGCCCCCGTGCCGCCCGCCCCTCCCTAGGCCGCCACAGCACAGGCCAACCCCAGCCCCCGCCACGAGCGGCCACATCCTCGTAGGATCTGGCCGCCGCGGGGTCCCAGCGAGGTCGCAAGCAGTGCATCCGGCCGTCGCGGGCGCCGTTGCCTCCGGTCTCCACCAACTCCTCTCCCGATTTGGCCGACCATTGAGGCGCACCTGCCATGCCTCATCGCGGACCACCCCCACCCCCACACGCTGATGGCTCCCTGAGGCGTCTAGTTCGTCGGCGGCGTGATGTTCGTTTGTGTTCGGTGTGCAGGGCATCTGGATCGCTCGAGCAGTGCGCCGCGTCCGGTAGAAAGCCAGGAGATTGGCGCCGCGTCTGGACAACGCATGTGGTCCTGCTTTTGTGCTTGCAGTTCAGGGATAGTGGGAATGCAGCTCGGAGGTGGGCGCGATGCGGTTCAGTGGTCAAGCGCTTGCAGCTTTGGGATTTTTGCGTGTGGTTACAGATCGGGCTCCCCCACACTCCTCTAGATTGGGCCTCCCCCATGGACGTTTTCATGAGATCGACACCGGTGCCACACCCCCGCTGGTGAGCCGACCCTCTGTCCACCTCCTACACCGGTGAAACAACACGGCCGTGGCGGTGCAGAGCGGCCGTGCAGCCATGCAGCTCGGAGAGGCATGCCATGTTGTACGGTGCTCGGAGAGGCATGCCATGCTGTACGGTGCTCGGAGAGGCACGCCATGCAGCTCGGAGAGGCACGCCATGCAGTCCTAAACTGGAGCGAAAACGGTGTTGAAAAAACGCGTGCAGTTTTTTGCGACGGGAAGTGCACTCGCATCAGTACTACAGTGCTATTGCTTCAACAATGACGTACACTTCTGTTGAGCGTGCAGTTCGGAAGTGTTAGCAGAATAACTATTCTGCTAATATTAGCAGAATAGATCGGCTATATATATATATATATGAGTTAGCTATAGTACATATGGGGTTTTGGTTTAGTCCTTCTCTCAAACTTTGGAGTTGAATAGCATGAGTGATGTTGGAGTTGACTTATATGAGACGATACCTCTAATGATATAGGATGAATTTGTTTGGAGTAATAGGTAGGACTATTGGCATCTATTAACTGTGCTCAAGGATAAGATGATAGGCGTTCACTCACATCCTAAGCTCCTTGAAACCCGGAAGCTTTACCAAACCATGACATGGTCGGAATATGACCATAGGCTCTGGCTCTAAGTCAAAAGACTATGGTCGATACCTCACCTCGACCACCACCAACCCCTTCCATAAGGAAGGTGGACACGAAGAACTATATTTCGATGGACCACAAACCCCTGGACAAGTAACCATCCGGAGGAAATACCCACTCCTCTCGCATATCCCATGAGCAATGTGCTTGTGTGATACTTGGGGAAATATGTTGTTGTCCTCACGGATGACATACTTATCTACCCAATGAGAGAAAGGAACACCTTAGTCCTATTTGGATAAGTCCCAGAAACACGAACTGCCTTGCCTCTCAAAGAGTAAGGTTATACTTTAGAGAAGTTAGACCCCTTGAAGCACCCTCCCTACAGAAGAAGACATTCCTGCCCAAGTAAGATGAAGAACCACTACGGTTGCGAAGCCACGATGATGAAGAAGAAGAAGCAAAAGAAGTCAACCACCACTCCTCTACCGGCTACGTTGACCAGACTATATCAAGAAGCATCGACGATCAAGCAAAATGAAGACCTTGGACATCAAGAGAAATTAAAGAGCCCCTTGTTATAAGTTGTCACCTATCAGTTCCTGACTAGGAAGAAACCGATAAGTTGATAGCACCCCTCACCGCTTTGACGGTGTACGATGAACATGACGTCCATACTCTCTCCAGATATCTAGAACAGTGTGGAACGACTGCCATGACCTCGTTACTAGCCCCTTTTTGGTCCAAACCAGGGCGTAAGTCCTGACTGGATCATGGTGAAGCACCTGACAAAGGTAGTTCACCCCGCTTGCCAAGCCTCAGACCTTGGGGATTGGATGGCTGGTCTATACTTTCGGGTAGCCAGCTCATCTAGGACCCCTCAAAAACTTTCCTAGGAGGTAGGAACCGTTTTCACGACAAATCACTAAGCTTAGTCTTAGGGACGAGACTCAACCCAAACCTTGCCACAAATAGCTACGGGGAGACAAGTAGACCAAACACTCGAAGACCCGCCAGAAATGTGCGTCTGTGACGATGAGGACAAATGGCCGAAGAAGAATGAAGAACATACCTGGGCAACTTACTCAAGCAGAAGATCTGACGAGAAGCCTACAATGACGCCCTTCAATACTCTCAAGGATGGAGACCACCTGCGACTGAAGATCTCCTGCTTTAAGGAAGATAAGGACTTCCCCGTCAACAAGAAGCTACACCAAGACTCGGCCGTTCTAGCATGAGACATCTAGATGTCACTAACCAACGTGTGTAACCCCAGCACCAGCGCGCAGACACACTACATTGCCACGTATTCCAACTTTGGAATAGACACGCAAGCCCGACCCTTGCCCGAACCTCGTTCACCAAACCCTTGATCCTTAGGCAAGCCTAACATATTACAAGAACCCCGTTCACTCTCAGACGAAGCCAAGGATGCACTCGAAGCCATATCATCAAGCACTTCAAGATCCAGGAGGACAACCAGACCAGAGCAGAAGCAACATAGAACGTGAAGACTACCTCACCCCTGAATTTCCGCATCTCTTCTACGCCTAGCCTAGGAATCTCGGGGACGAGATTCTTGTAAGGGGGGTAGGTCTGTCACACCCTATGTTTTGCCTCATGACTAAGTTAATGTGACTCAAAAATTAGGGCCAATTAAAACTTTTTGTGTGCATATGAATGCTGGACTTGTGTGCTATTTGCTTGCTTGTTTGATTGTGCCATGAACCATCATATATCTCCTACACTCCAAACTCATTTCCCTGGCCCAAGGATCTTGCCCAATGATCATGCCATGTGTATAGGACATAAAACTATTTTTATAAAATATTATTTTGGCCAAAAAGCATTTTATTAATTTAGGTTTTCAAAAACCCCTGAATTGAGGTTTGTACTACAAGTCCTCAAATTAGGGTGGATGCTTTATCCCAAAGAATTTTGTTGGAACCTACCATATATAAGACTTCCCAAAACCACAAAATATTATTTTTAAAGTTTATTTTCCTATTTTATTTCAAAGGCTTTTTCCTAAGGCCAGAAATGGTCTTTCATAGGGAAAAATTATTTAAATGCTTTCACAATATTTGAGAAGATTTAGGGAAACTCAGTGAAACTATATTTTTTATATATATGAGTTTCAACACATGGTCATGTTCAAAATATTGGACAAAGCCTTCCAAAACCCTTTATGTCTCTTTCAAGCTTTCGAGATATTTCTATAAGAAATATTCTATAATAAATCCAAGAAAAATCTAGCTTGTCACATATGTCATATGTGATCATCTTGCCAAGTTTCATCTCCAGCCCAATGATTTTGGGTTCACCAAAATATCCCAAAACCCTCTCTGTCCAAATCCAAATTTGAGCAACTCTACATTGCCAACTGTCTCCTATTGTGCTCAAATTTTTTGTACATGTTCTAATCCTCCAATCATGCATCCACACCAAGTGGTGCATCAAGGAGAACAGTTTCACTTGTCCAAATTCCCCCCAAAACCATTTTTGCCGATTTCAAGAATTGGGAAGTTTTGCATTATCAAGTTTCCCCATTTGGTCCTGAACTTTTTGGGCATGCTCTAATAACTAAATTATGCCACCACCCCAAGTGGTGCATTAAAGAGAATAGGTTTGCATGCATAGATCTAAGAAACTCAGTTTCTGTGGATTTCTAGGGTTTGCCAAAGTTACATTGGCAACTTTCATCACCTAATCCCAAATTTGGTGATCAAGCTCATTTGGTCCTATTCCTCAAACCAGTTAAATATCATGTCAAGGTGATCAAGATAAATAGCTGAAACTATCATCAAACACCTTCTGGCAGAATCTGGGAATCACCATTTTGACCCCTTATTCCCTTCTCCATGGGTTCAACTTTTTACCACACCCTCCTAGCCCTCTTCTACCCCTAGAAAAATTCTCATGGCCATAGCTCAATGATTGGTGGGTAAAACCTCTATTTTTACCACCTAGACAACACTATTTTCTCTCCCTCTCAACTTTCCTTCTCAACCAAGGCACTCCAGCAGCATCCAATGCCTTCCCCACCTTGTTTTCTTCCTCCTAGTTGTAGTGGACACAAGTGGTCGCGTCCCAAACGCCAAAGGCATGCCATGGCATGCCATTTGGACTCTCTGGAGCGCGCAACAGTGCAACTGAGCACTGTAGCCGGCGCCCACCCCGAGCCCCGACAGCCTTGGGAGGCGGGGCCGTGACCCCCGGCTTCTCCTCGACGTCCGCAAGACGCCAACTGGTCGGGCCCCTCCTCCTCTCTCTGGTAGCTGCTACCGTGCATTCCCGACGCCGCCCGCGTTCGCCAATCCCTGTCCACGCCTCTAACGCCCCTAGCTCCTCCCTCTCCCCTTCCCGCGTCCTAGCCTACCCCCACGAGCACCGCAGACCACCCCGGCCTCCTCCGCTGGCCTCCAGAGCCCTCCTCGCGGAAGCCATGGACTCCGTCCATGGCTCACCGGCGTGAGGCTATAAAAAAAGCCCCCCGGCCTCCCTTTCACCCTGGTCTCTTCCTCTCCACACCAATCGACCGCCTACTCCTCCCACGCGAGCCCCAGGAGCGTCTGAGCTCGGTTCAGACCGGAGTTGCGCCGCCACGGACCTCCGTCGACCTCGCAGTAGGGCCCTCCTTCGCACATTCTTCCTTCGCCATTGGATCCACCAAACCACCCCTGACCTTCCTCCCTTTTCTTTCCGTCCTATTCGCAGGCCGGGACAACCGCATCGAGCTCAGGCCAAAGCTCCGCCGTTTTTTCCTCCTTGGCGGTAATTTTCTCGACGCCGATGGCCACCTCCAACACTCACCGACGTGCGGGACGACGCTGAACGCTCTCGTGCCCTAGCCGCCTCGAACTACCACCTAGAACGCCGCCGGTGAGGCCCTCTCCTCCCTGCTCCAAGGTGGAAGACGACCCGCGGGGTCCACTTGCCAGCCTCACCCCTCTCCTCGTCTCACTGACGGGTGGGTCCCACCCGTCAAATTCGAAATCTGGCGCCCGCGTGTACTGGTTCGACGCGTTAAGTGGAAGCGTATTTTCAAAATACGCTTTCTACTTCACCGGCCTGTTCGGTCTGGTTTTCCTGGTGGGCCGGCTCGGCTAAGGCCCCTGGGCTCAGATGAATAGTAGTATTTATCTTTTTCCAATTATCAGAGTTTTGCAAAAATTCCACAGAATTGAATATTGATCCAAATGCAATGATTCAAACTCCTATATTCCCCTAAAATGCCATCTATTATTTGGTGTAACTCCCATAATTTTTTAGCACAAGCTTTTGCTCCGTTCAAATTTAAATTCAAATTTGAACTACTAGGAGCCACTTTGTAAAATCCCTAGAACATCCAAATCAACTCCAAATGGAGTGATTCAAATTTCCAGAGGCTCTAAATGTCATGCCCTATTTGTCTAGCCATGGTTAACATTTTTGCCATGTCTTGTATCTATTGTACCAATTAAATAGCTCCCTTTTCAATTATTTCATCTTAGTAAATTCATAGGAAAATCATCTCAACTCCAAATCCAGTGAGACCACTTCCTACATGCTTCTAAAATCATGCCCTAGTTAATAGGTGCATTCACCCATTTTTATAAAAATGTTTTCTGTAGACTTCTTATAAAATCATCAATCCCTCCATTTCCACCTTCTAAAAATCATTGTTGATCCAACCCCCAGTAGTAACACCTTAGGTATTTTTCTTGTGACCATAGGTGTCCAAGAAAAATAAAACTCCTATTTTTGAAGACTTTTATTTCTCTGCTTGTTGTGTTGCTTATTGTGGTTGTTTCCGACGTTAGTTGACGAAGTAGACGAAGTGCTCGGAGTTGGATGAGAAGCAAGTGAAGACCTCAAAGACTTTGCTAAGACAGGCAAGCAGCCCTTTGACCATGTCTAAGAAACCATTTTCATTGCATGGCATATAGCACTTTATTTTCGATAGGTTGATCATGATGTTGTGGTGACAACCTTCATGGGTTGTCCCCGATGCTTTTACCCGTTGATACTTGCACTGTGCATGACCCTACCTTCTTATGAGGGTTATGCGGGTGGGAAGTAGATAGGATGCTAAGTAGTTGCTAAGCAAGTGCGATGGGAATATGCATGGTGTGAGGAAAGGAAATGATTTCAAAGACTTTTTGAAAACCCCGTCGGGTGCCACTAATGCCCGAGGGAGATGATGTTGAGCTAGGTAACAACTTGAGAAAGAAGTGGTGTACCAGAGCAAGTTGTGTGTGCGTTTTTGAAAACGGATTAGATTTAAGATTTGTCGACCGTCCCAACCTTACATGTACAACCACTGTACCCCTATATGGGAAGGGGCCTTGTTGATTTCTTTGGTCGATGCTAACAGAGAGCCCACATTACTAGTGGCGGGAGTGATGTGGTCACTCTCGATACGGGGTCGTGCCAGGTAGGGTGACCATGGGATGTTTTTACAGACACCGGGCACACCGTTGTCTCCCTTCATGGATGGTACTATGTTGAGCAAGTCTCGTGTTTGTACATCATGAAGACTTGGGCCAACGAGTGGACTCTTTGTTTAGTGTCGTCAAGGGAAAGGCATTGTTCGGGTGCTTACCTCGGGTATGTAATATGCCGCGAGTCGTGGATGACACGGTAGTTCCCCGAGTCTTGTGGGTAAAGTGTGCAACCTCTGCAGAGTGTAAAACTATTCGAATAGCCATGTCCACGGTTAAGGACGGTTGGGTGGTGCTGCTTAAACTACGTCCGGATGTTTTCTCAAAACTTGGTGTGTGTGTGTGTGAAAAAGATGATACTTGAGTTAAGTCGGATGATTTGACATGATGACTGAACATGAGATGTTCAACCCCTGCTTATGATGATATCTGTAAATCGTTCATATGGATATCGACAACATGTTGACGCATGCTTTTACAAGTTGACTGAACATGTCCTTGCACTCAAACTAGCTGTCTGCAAAATTACCTATTAGTGCCATATCATGCTCTGTTGAACCTTGTTCCAAACATGGGTTGCTTGCAAGTACATTCAAAGTACTCAATTGCTTGCCACTGGTTATTTTATTGGCCAGGCACGAAAGAACAGGATACGATGAAGAATACATTGGTGACGAACATGCGAGCTAGGACGCTTCCCATTCAGAATGCCTGTAGGGTTAACATAGATGGCATGGGTTCACGCTACCGTTGAAGATTTCCGCTGAGAGTATATGAAGCCTTGGCCATAAAGGCCATACTTGAATACAAACGGTACGTAATGGATGTAAGACTCTTGTTATTCAGTTTCGGTGTGTTAAGTGAACATACATTCGGTGATCACTGTGCACGTACATTCGGTGATCACGACTTATGAGTCGGGGTCCCCACAAGGACCTTACGATTCAACTGTTACCTGTTGCGGTAGTTGAACCCATTCCTCTGCATGACCTGTCATTGCCACAGTAAATAGCTGAACCAAGCAACCTAGCATACATGGTAGATGCTTGAGCCATGTTGTGCCATTTCCCTGCTATGCTTGCTATGCTTAGAGTTGTGTCAGGTCTGATTCATCTGGGTGATGAACCGGGGTGCACTGAATGTGTTCTGATGATGAGAGTTAAGTGTTGAACCTGTTTTGGTAAAGGTAGCCATGAGAGGCCATGTAGGAGTACATGGCGGGTTGTCTCATTGAGACCGTCCTTAAGAACTGAGTACTGTGTATGTTCTCCAATACTAGCTACTACCGCGCATTGGGCCCCAAACAAATGGACCCTCTCGACTTATTAATCGACCTGATCTCTGTCCAGGAGTTGCAACTAGTTTCTGGTGTTTGTAGGTCGTGCTAGTAGTCTACCGAGTGGAACCCCGTACAGATGTGCTGGGGACAGACTAGGAACCCTGCACACGTCGTTTGGGGCCATGATGGAAACTCCGACTGGACTTCCGTTACGGGTTCAGTCTGAAATAGGTGATAAACCTGGACTAGAGTCTTGTGTGGTTAACGGTCGTGGCCGACTCCCTCGCTGGGCTTCCGCTTGAAGGTTGCCGAGGTGCCTTTTTACGTGCACATGGCGGTAAGTGGCAAGAGCGTCTGTGAAGAAGTACACCCCTGCAGGTTAATCATCTATTCGAATAGCCGTGTCCGCGAATATGGACTACTTGGAGACTTATATGGTTCATAGACAACTTTAATGGTTACCCATAAAAGCCTCAAGACAAGTGTCAGTACCATGGATGGCACTCTCATAGGAAGACGGGAGCGGATCCATGGTAGTGTATTGTTGTGGTGTTAGTGGACTCGTGTACGTTTCACAAACTTTTCAAAGTACTGGTAGTCATAGTACAGGATAGCCACCGAGTCAAATCTGGCTTGCTGCATTAAACCCCACAACCCCCTTTGTTGATACCGATGCATATGTAGTTAGTTCTGATGTAAGTCTTGTTGAGTACCTTTGTACTCACTGTTTCTCGTTTATGTTTTTGTAGAGGAGACTCCAGTCTCGCTAGTGGTTTCTACGATATGATCGATGTTGACCAAGTAGCTTGGGAATCCCAGACAAATGTCTGGTTCCTATGGAGGGCCATGTAGATAGACAGGCTTCCTCAGCCTTCTTCTTTTCTAGATGTCTGTACCCAGACATGTTAAGCTTCCGCTTGTTGTTTGTATAACTTGTGTGTTGGGTCATCTGACCCCTGCTTGTAATATCACACTACGTCGGCTCTTATGAGCCTTTAATAAACACTTTCATTCATAGAGTTATGTTGTGATGCCATGTTGTATCTACGCATATCGTGCATATTGCGTGTATGATTGAAATGCATTGGTATGTGTGGGATTCGACACCAAGCTATGTGCCTTTAGTAGCCTTCTTTATGGGGAAATGCCTCTTTGTGCTTCCACTGAGCCTTGGTAGCTTGCTACTGCTCCGGACACATTGATTGACCGGTATGTATCCTTCTTTGCTGCAGTGTCTATCCCTACGGGGAAATGTCACGCGGTGTAATGGAGGTCTTGTAGCTTGCTACGACTCGTCTACACACGCCGATGACCGACACCTGCATTGTTGGTTTACGTATGCCTATACCTGTACTGTTGTGCCACTTGGGTCTATAGCTAGTCATGTCGACCCGGGTTCTTTGACATATGGATGCTAGCGACATAATCATATACGTGAGCCAAAAGGAGCAAACGGTCCGGCCAAGGTAAGGTGGCAGCCGTTGTGTACCGTGCGTGAGGCCGCAAAGCTATATGATGTGTTACATGCTACATCTGTGTGGCCTAGGATCGGGGTCCTGACAACGGCAAGGAAACTCCTCAGGTATGGATCATGTACTTTGACGGGGCTTTCTCATTGTAAGGCACCGGTGCCGGAGTGTTGCTCATCGCACCCACCCGAGAGCACCTCAAGTATGTGGTCCAAATGCACTTCCCTTGGGAGGTGTCGACCAACAACACAGCTGAGTACGAGGGTTTACTTGTCGGGCTGCGGATAGCGGTGGATTTGGGAATCAAGAAACTGATAGTCCGGGGATACTCGTAGTTGGTTGTGCACCAGGTCAACAAGGACTACCAGAGCCCCCTGATGGAAGCATAAGTCGATGAAATGAGGAATTTGGAAGCACGTTTCGATGGCCTACAGATGGAACACACCCCCAGGGCAGAGAATGACATCGTCGATGACCTGTCGAAACGGGCAGCTCAGAAGTCGACTGTGGAACCAGGCACCTTTGTGCTCCGACTCACTGAGTCGTCAGTCACACCATTAGGGCGGCAGACCAAGAAGAGAAAGATCAGCTCCGGCGACTATTTGCCGACAGAGGCGCCAGTTGCCGCAAAGAAGGTTGCCGGAGACGACAAAATGCTTGACGGTGAGCGCCGAGCCCCAGCGGGATAGGCGGTCCCCGCCGTCGAAGCTAGCGCTCCCGCAGCAGAAGAAACGCCTTTAGTCCTTGTCATCGAGCCACGGGCTCTGACATGGGCGTAGCAGATTGTCTAGTACCTCCAGACGGGAGACCTCCCCGAAGATCAAGAAGAGGCCGAGAAAGTAGCCCGGCAGTCGGGCATGTACCATTTCGTGGACAACGATCTGTACAGAAGAAGACCGAACGGGGTGAAATTGAGGTGCATCGCTCGGGAGGAAGGACAAAAGCTGCTGACAGAGATACACGAGGGGATCTATGGCTCCCACGTTGGATCAAGGGCCCTTGTCGGGAAGGCATTCCGTCAAGGCTTTTACTCGTCCATAGCCCTCCTAGACGCCTTGGTGGTGGTAACAACGTGTGAAGCATGCCAATACCACGCCAAGCAAATACACCAACCAGTACAAGCCCTTCCAACCGTGCCGCTCTCCTGGCCATTCTCGGAATGGGGGCTTGACATCATCGGCCCCCTTCCCCGTGCTACCAGGGGCTTTGAGTTCTTGTTCGTCGCTATCGAGAAGTTCAAAAAGTGGACCGAGGTTGAGCCCGTGAGAAAGGTAATAGCGCTGGCGGAAGTCAAGTTCCTCAGAGGGATTGTTTGCCGCTTTGGGATCCCCAACAGGGTCATCACCGTTAACGGCACATAGTTCACCAGCAACACTTTTATGCAATACTATCAAGGCATCGGCTCCCGGATCTGCTTCGCCTCGGTTGCTCACCACAGGAGCAACGAGCAAGTAGAGAGGGTGTTGGTGCACTAGGAATGGGGTACCCAGTGCCCCTGACTTATGCACAGGCAGTAGTAGCATAACCCCGTCAAGACCAACCCAAGACAAAGAAGCCGCTCTACGTGAGATCAAAGAGCGCATCAAGAAGATGAAGCCAACATCCAAGACCCTGGCGGAGGCAGCCTGCGCTGGCTGGCTACACCGGCAAGGACGATACAATGTGCCTGCCACATCCCCGGTGCCTGCCGGGGACAGAGGCGTGCACACCTTCGGAAGACCCGGCAAGCCATCCCCCGGCAGGCGCGAGCCGATCGGCCACCGCTCCACCGCATCACAACGCCAGTCACTTATCGATGCGATGTCGAGCCCTCAGGAGGCTAAATGGCTCTCGCTAAGCACGTGGCGATGCACCGGACGATGGATTACCTCAGTTTCACACCCGTCCAGAGGCGTGTCAAGACTCTTGGCAGCAACCAACTAAGTGGTGGTAAGAGCTTGCCGGGGATGCATCCCCACGCGCCACCTAGACTAGCAATCATGGTATTTTTTCCTAAATGCCAGAGTTAGCTATGATAGCTCTGTTAGCTATCTAATCACTAGATAATGTCTGTTTTGCCACCGTGGTTGCCCCTTGCCCTATAAAAGAAGGCCCAAGGCATCCTAGCTCAAGATTCGGACCTTTGGACCCTTGTACTCGCGTGGTAGCTCCCCCAAAGGCAACCTTGCCGGTTTGAGCACTGCATGTGCTTCGTGCTCCTCTGATCAATCCACCAAAGCAGGAGTAGGGTTTTACGCTTCTCAGCGGCCCGAACATGGGTAAAAACACCAGCGTCTCATCACCGTACTATCCCATGACCTCTGCTCTTTGCGCAAATTGACCTCCCCTTGCCGAACCACAAAGGGGCCCTTGGTCCCATAGGTGATCGTGTGCATCCGTGCCCCGACATCTTTGGCGCGCCAGGTAGGGGGTGTGCTTCATTTGCGCGAACCTGAGAACGTGGACAGCGCGTCATTCTTCATCGCCGTCTTCTTCACCCATGGCTCCCAAGAAGAAGGCCGGCACGTCCGCGCACCCCTCCACTTCGAAGGCCCCCTCGCATGCGGCTGCGGACGCCGTGTGCACCGCGGCGGCGGCAAATGAGGCAGGCGGTTCCACGGTCGTGTCCCCCGTGGCCAAAACTGGAGCAAGGAACGCCGAAGAAGAGCAACAACAGCAACATTCTGGCGAGCTGGACCCTAGCACTGCGGGAGGAGGAACATTCGGTCTCCACCTCCCCGCCGCGTTGGAGGCCGCGGCCGCAACGACGGCGCCCAATCTGGGGGCAGCCGTGATCCTCCAGCAGCGCGCCCAGAGCAAGACGGGGCGCCAAGCGGAGCCGTAGACCCACAAGCTCGACCTCCTCCACGACAGACAGCCTCGACGACCGGCAAAGACGCGACGACGCTCCTCTTGGTTCCACCAGGAGTCGAGTGACGTCGGGGTCCGCCTCCTTAGCCATGCCGACCACAGCAGCAGAAATGATGGCACGGGCTCAACTACTGCTGAACTTCCCGCCGGCGGCTGACAAGATGGGCGAGTGGAGAGCCACCATCCAGAGTTTGATCGGTTTCGTCGAAGCCAGCAAATCGGAGCATGCAGAGCCATCAAGATACCCGCGGGCGGCGACGGTGGCCCGGACTGGCGGTCGCGTCGAGGTGGCCGCACCAACGGTGCAATCCCTAATACGCCCATTTTGCATCATGATTTCCTACTGTTATTTACTTTGTTTTGTTGAATAATAATGCTTTGGGGAGTGATTCTAATGCCTTTTTTCTCATAATATGCAAGGTTTACACAAAGAGGGAGAATACTGGCAGCTGGAATTCTGGACCCAAGAAAAGCACGTCAGAGATACCTATTCTGCACAACTCCAATGAAGCTGAAACTTTACAGAGATTATTTTTGGAATTAATAATAAATACTAGAGCCAGAAACCACCGGAGAGGGGGCCCAGGGTGCACAGCACCCACCAGGGCGCGCCAGCCCCCTCCCGGCGCACCCTGGTGGGTGGTGCTCACCCAGGCCCACTTCCGGAGCCCATCTTCTGGTATAAATTCCCAAAAAACCTAAAAAAATTAGGAGGAGGACTTTCAGGATGAAGCGTCGCCGCCTCGAGGCAGAACTTGGGCAGGTGCACTTTTGCCCTCCGGCGGAGCGATTCCGTCGGGGGAACTTCCCTCTCGGAGGGGGAAATCGAAGCTATCGGCATCACCAACACCCCTCTCATCTTTGGGAGTCCAATCTTCATCAACATCTTCAACAGCACCATCTCCTCTCAAACCCTAGTTCATCTCTTGGGTACAATCTTTGTACCGGAACCTCAGATTGGTACATGTGGGTGCCTAGTAGTGTTCATTACCTTGTGTAGTTGATTACTATATGGTTTATTTGGTGGAAGATTATATGTTCAGATCCATTATGCTATTCATTACTCCTCTGATCTTGAGCATGATTATTATTTGTGAGTAGTTACCTTTGTTCTTGAGGTCACGGGAGAAGTCATGTTGCGAGTAATCATGTGAATTTGATATGTGTACGATGTTTTGATGATATGTATGTTGTGATTCCCTTAGTGGTGTCATGTGAACGTCGACTACATGCCACTTCACCATTCCTGGGCCTAAGGGAATGCATTGTGGAGTAGTTATTAGATGATGGGTTGCTAGAGTGACAGAAGCTTAAACCCTAGTTTATGCGCTACTTCGTAAGGGGTTGATTTGGATCCACATGTTTAATGCTATGGTTAGACTTTGTCTTAATACTTTTCTCGTAGTTGCGGATGCTTGCGAGGGGGTTAATCATAAGTAGGTTGTTAGTTCAAGTAAGAACAGCACCTTATCACCGGTCCACCCACATATCTAATTATCAAAGTAGCGAACACGAATCAAACCAACATGATAAAAGTGACTAGACTAAATTCCCGTGTACCCTCAAGAACACTTTGCCGATAACTAGTGATTGTTCTGGCCTGTCCTTTGCCTCAAAAGGATTGGTCTACCTTGCTGCACCTTGTTTATCGTTACCTTTACTTGCTCGTTACAAATTACCTTGCTATCAAACTATCGGTTACCTACAATTTCAGTGCTTGCAGAGAATACCTTGCTGAAAACCGCTTGTCATTTCCTTCTACTCCTCGTTGGGTTCGACACTCTTACTTATCGAAAGGACTACGATTGATCCCCTATACTTGTGGGTCATCAAGACTCTTTTCTGGCACCGTTGCCGGGGAGTGAAGCGCTCTTGGTAAGTGGAAATCGGTAAGGAAAAACTTATACTACGTGCTGAAATTTATTGCTACTTGCTACTATGGAGAACAATCCTTTGAGGGGTTTGTTCAGGGTATCTTCACCTCGACCGGAACCACAATTAGTTGCCCCTCAACCTACAACACCTACTGAAAGTGTAACTTATGAAATTCCTTCGGGTATGCTAGAACACTTGCTTGCTAAACCTTATGCAGGAGATGGAACTGAACATCCTGATATGCATCTCTTATATGTGAACGAAATATGTGGATTATTTAAGCTTGGAGGTTTACCCGGAGATGAAGTTAAGAAGAAGGTTTTCCCTTTAGCTTTGTATGGAAAAGCATTGACATGGTATAGGCTATGTGATGATCTTGGATCGTGGAACTGGAATCGTTTGCAATTGGAATTCCATCAAAAGTTTTATCCTATGCATCTAGTTCATCGTGATCGGAATTATATATATAATTTTTGGCCTCGTGAAGGAGAAAGTATTGCTCTAGCTTGGGGGAGGCTTAAGTCAATGGTATATTCATGCCCCAATCATGATATACCGAGGGATGTTATCATTCAGAATTTTTATGCTCAGCTTTCTCATAATGATCAATCCATGCTCGATACTTCTTGTGCTGGTTCTTATATGAAGAAGACTATTGATTTCAAGTGGGATCTCTTGGAAAGAATTAAACGCAACTCTGAAGATTGGGAACTCGACGAAGGTAATGAGTCAGGTATAAAGCTTGAATTTGATTGTGTTAAATCTTTTATGAATACCGATACTTTTCACTAGTTTAGCACTAAATATGGACTTGACTCTGAGATAGTAGCCTCTTTCTGCGAAGCATTTGCTACTCACGTTGATCTCCCTAAGGAGAAGTGGTTTAAATATCATCCCCCTATTACAGAAGAAATTAAGGAACCGGTCATAGCTAAGGAAGAAACCATCTTTTACAATGTTAACCAAGTTGTGCCTACTGCTTATATTGAAAAACCACCTTTCCCTATTGGATAAAGGAACATTCTAAGGTATCAACAGTGGTTCGTAAGAGTAATATAAGAGCACCTAAACCCCCTGAGAAAATTAAACTAGAACCTCATGTTGCTATGGTTAAAGATCTCTTGGAAGAAAATATTGATGGGCATGTCATCTACCTTTGTGATGAAGTTGTAGAATCACGAAGCCTGATAAGAAAGATAAACATAGACCTATAGAAGGCTTGCCCGTTGTCTCAGTTAAAATAGGAGATCATTGCTACCATGGTTTATGTGATTTAGGTGCTAGTGTGAGTGCTATCCCTTTTACCTTATACCAAGAAATTATGAATGAAATAGCACCTGCTGAAATGGAAGATATTCATGTCACTATTAAACTTGCTAATAGAGATACTATCACACCACTTGGGATTGTTAGAGATGTTGAAGTGTTGTGTGGGAAAGTAAAATACCCTACTGATTTTCTAGTTCTTGGTTCCCCACAAGATGACTTTTGTCCCATTATGTTTGGTAGACCTTTCCTGAGCGCCGTCAATGCTATGATAGATTGTGAAAAACAAACTGTCGGTGTCAGTTTTGGTAATGTGTCTCATGAGTTTAATTTTTCCAAGTTTAGTAGACAACCTCGTGATAAAGCGTTACCTAGTGAAGATGAAATAATTGGTCTTGCTTCTATTGTTGTGCCTCCTACTAATCCACTAGAACAATATTTGCTCGACCATGAAAATGATATGCACATGCGTGAAAGAAATGAAATAGATCAAATTTTCTTCGAACAACAACCTCTCTTGAAACACAATTTGCCTATTGAAACTCTTGGAGGTCCTCCTCCACCTAAAGGTGATCTTGTGTTTGAATTGAAACAATTGCCTGACACTTTGAAGTATGCTTATCTTGATGAGAAAAAGATATATCCTGTTATTATTAGTGCTAACCTTTTAGAACATGAAGAAGAAAGATTATTGAAAGTTCTAAGGAAGCACCGGGCTGCTATTGGATATACTCTTGATGATCTTAAGGGCATTAGTCCCATTCTATGTCAGCACAAGATCAATATGGAACCTGATGCTAAACCCGTGTTTGATCACCAATGACGATTGAATCCTAAGATGAAGGAGGTGGTAAGAACTGAAATATTAAAGCTTCTGGAAGCAGGTATAATCTATCCCATAGCTGATAGTAGATGGGTAAGTCCCGTTCATTGTGTCCCTAAGAAAGGAGGTATTACCGTTGTTCCTAATGATAAGAATGAACTCATTCCACAAAGAGTTGTCACTGGCTATAGAATGGTAATTGATTTTAGAAAATTAAATAAAGCTACTATGAAAGATCATTACCCTTTGCCTTTCATTGATCAAATGCTAGAGAGACTATCTAAGCACACACACTTTTGTTTCCTAGATGGATATTCTGGTTTCTCTCAAATACCCGTGTCACAATCCGATCAAGAGAAAACCACCTTTACTTGCCCTTTTGGAACCTATGCTTATAGACGTATGCCTTTTGGTCTATGCAATGCACCTACTACCTTTCAAAGATGTATGACTGCTATATTCTCTGATTTTTGTGAAAAGATTGTGGAGGTTTTCATGGATGATTTTTCCGTTTACGGAACTTCTTTTGATGATTGCTTAAGCAACCTTGATCGAGTTTTGCAGAGATGTGAACAAACTAATCTTGTCTTGAATTGGGAGAAGTGCCACTTTATGGTTAATGAAGGTATTGTCTTGGGGCATAAAATATCTGAGCGAGGTATTGAGGTGGATAAAGCTAAGGTTGATGCAATTGAGAAAATGTCGTGTCCTAAAGATATTAAAGGTATTCGAAGTTTCCTTGGTCATGCTGGTTTTTATAGGAGGTTCATTAAAGACTTCTCTAAAATTTCTAGGCCCCTTACTAATCTTTTGCAAAAGGATATTCCTTTTGTTTTTGATGATGATTGTGTGGAAGCCTTTGAAACACTCAAGAAAGCCTTAACCTCTGCACCTATCGTTCAACCACCTGATTGGAACTTGCCTTTTGAAATTATGTGTGATGCTAGTGATTATGCTGTTGGTGCTGTCCTAGGACAAAGAGTTGATAAGAAATTGAATGTTATCCATTATGCTAGTAAAACTCTAGACAGTGCCCAACAAAACTATGCTACTACTGAAAAAGAATTTTTAGCAGTTGTGTTTGCTTGTGATAAATTTAGATCCTATATTGTAGACTCCAAAGTTATTGTTCACACCGATCATGCTGCTATAAAATACCTTATGGAAAAGAAAGATGCCAAACCTAGACTCATTAGGTGGGTTCTCTTGCTTCAAGAATTTGACTTACATATCGTTGATAGAAAAGGAGTTGAGAACCCCGTAGCTGATAACTTGTCTAGGTTAGAAAATATCCTTGATGACCCACTACCTATTGATGATAGTTTCCCTGATGAACAGCTAGCTGCAATAAGTGTCTCACACAACACACCTTGGTATGCTGATTATGCTAATTACATTGTTGCTAAATATGTACCACCTAGTTTCACATACCAACAAAAGAGAAAATTCTTCTATGACTTGAGACATTACTTTTGGGATGACCCACATCTTTATAAAGAAGGATTAGATGGTATTATTAGGCGTTGTGTACCTGAGCATGAACAGGAACAGATCATACGGAAATGTCATTCTGGAGCTTATGGAGGACATCATGCGGGAGATAGAATTGCTCATAAGGTATTACAATCTGGTTTTTATTGGCCTACTCTCTTCAAAGATGCTCGTAAGTTTGTCTTGTCTTGTGATGAATGTCAAAGAATTGGTAATATCGATAAGCGTCAAGAAATGCCTATGAATTATTCACTTGTTGTTGAACCATTTGACGTCTGGGGTTTTGATTACATGGGGCCTTTTCCTTCCTCTAACGGGTACACTCATATTTTAGTTGCGGTTGATTATGTCACTAAGTGGGTAGAAGCTATTCCAACTAGTAGTGCTGATCACCACACTTCCATTAAAATGCTTAAAGAGGTTATCTTTCCGAGGTTTGGAGTCCCTAGATATTTAATGACCGATGGTGGTTCACACTTTATTCATGGTGATTTCCGCAAGATGCTCGCTAAATATGATGTTAACCATAGAATTGCATCACCCTATCATCCTCAATCTAGTGGTCAAGTGGAACTTAGCAATAGAGAAATAAAATTAATATTACAAAAAACTGTCAATAGGTCTCGTAAGAATTGGTCTAAGAAATTAGATGATGCACTTTGGGCCTATAGAACAGCTTATAAAAATCCTATGGGTATGTCTCCATATAAAATGGTGTATGGAAAAGCTTGTCATTTGCCTCTAGAACTAGATCACAAAGCATTTTGGGCAATTAAGGAACTCAATTATGATTTAAAACTTGCCGGTGAGAAGAGGCTATTTGATATTAGCTCACTAGATGAATGGAGAACCCAAGCGTATGAGAATGCCAAGCTATTCAAAGAAAAAGTAAAAAGATGGCATGACAAAAGAATCCAAAAGTGGGAATTCAAAATAGGTGATTATGTTCGTTTATTCAACTCTCGTTTAAGATTCTTTGCAGGAAAAGTTCTCTCCAAATGGGAGGGACCATATATTATTGAAGAGGTTTATCGTTCTAGAGCTATCAAGATTAATAACGCCGAAGGTACTAACCCGAAGGTGGTCAATGGCCAAAGAATTAAGCATTATATCTCAGGTACGCCTATTAACGTTGAAAGCAATGTTATCCAAACCATGACACCGGAGGAACACATAAAAGAAACCTTTCGGAACACTCCAGAATATTTAAAAATAGGAGGTATGTGATACGGTAAGTAAACGGACTCCGAAAAATCCGCAAAAATATTTTCTGTCAGTTTTGGAATATTTTTGAATTTTAAGAATAAAAAAATAAACCGGAAGGTGATCGAGGTGGGCACGATACACCAGGGCGCGCCAGGCACCCCTGGGCGCGCCCTGGTGGGTGCTGCCCACCTCGGATGCCTTCCCGACTCCGTTTTCTTTCCAAATACTTGTTTCCCAAGAATAAAAATTCTCTGCATATACCCCCCGACTGTTTTCACGACCGCATCGCAGAAAAATCATCTGTTCTTGTTTCTTGCTGTTTTCTCGTTAGATCTAGATTTCCATGGCTCCACCAAGCTACTCCAAGGACAAGTTCATCGAGAAGGTCATCAAACCGTATTTTCCGGAGGTGATGAAGCATCCTCAAGCCATTGAGATGCGTGAGGGGGTGCTCCACATCCGCGATGTTCAAGGACCTAAGAAGACCGGGAGCGTGGAGGCTAGGCTTGAAGCGGTGGAGCAGGAAATCTTCAAGTGCCAGAAGATGGTGGAGCGTGGACTTAGTGCCAATCACTCCATGATCACGGAATTCACCCGTGGTCAGACGGTGGATGGCCGGTCTGTGAAGGACATCATCTCCACCCTCAACGAGCAAATTAATTTTCTGCAGTGCCATGTTTATGATCTTCAAAACCAAGTCTTCGAATACGAAGCAAGACTTAAAGGTATGAGTTTAGCTGCCGGTTGCAGGACTCAGGGGACTCTCGCATCAACCTTTGATGGGGAGCCCTTACCTTGGAAGCTGGAGGACAAGCTTACTACATCATCACCACCACCTACATCAACACCTCCACCTTCTTCATCACCACCACCGAAGGAGACTTGAGTACATGGGTATGGGCACTCCCCTTGGCTTGAGCCAAGCTTGGGGGAGGTGCCCCGGTATCATATCACCATCACTTTTATTCACCTTTACCTATTCTAGTTTTATCTTTAGTTTCCCTTTGTCTTAGTTGAATAAAAGTTTAGCAAGATCTACTTTCGTGTGTTAGTTTCATGGCCTACCTGTCTATGTAATCGAGTGAAAGTTATATAATAAAGTTTAGTTTGAGTTTTTGCTTCTCTAGTTTCTTGTTGCAATCAAATAAAAGAAAGAGAAATAAATGAAAAGAATCATATGATCATCTTATGGTGAGAAATGACATCACATAAGGAAAAGTATAAGTAGTAAAATTTATTGGAGATTGACAAACATAGCATTGGTCAATGATGCAATTCATGAAAGAATTAATTAGGGAAGAGAAGATTAACATGCAAATACAATATATTGGACATCTTTTATGATTGTGAGCCCCCATCAAATATTATATGTCAAAATTGTTGACATTGGACAAGGAAGACAACGTAATGATTTATGTTTGTTCATATCCACATAGAAGTTATATTGTCATAGATCCTTTAACATGTGGTGCTTGCTCAATATCTTTGCTAGCCAAAAATTCCGCACTAAGTAGAGATACTACTTGTGCATCCAAAAACCCAAACCCAAACTCTTTCCTTGAGTGTCCACCATACCTACCTATGGATCGAGAAAGATCTTTCAAGTACGTTGTCATTGGTGCAATAAGGCAATAAAAATTGCTTCTAAAAGTGTTTTGATCAATTAGTGTAAGAGAAAATTGAGCGTTATACGAACTTATGATGGCAAAGTAATAAAAGCAACGGACTGCATAATAAAGGTTGCTATCATAGGGGGCAATATAACGTGATGTTCTTTTACATTAAGGGATTGGGCATACAAACAAATGAGCGCATGACAACCTCTTCTTCCCTCTGCGAAGGGCCTATCTTTTACTTTCATGCACTTACTTTTATGCAAGAGACAAAGTATTCTTCCCTATCCCTTTTTACTTTTATTTTGCAAGCATCATGTGGTGAGGAAAGATCTAGGCACATATATCCAGTTGGATATGGGTGGGCATGAGTTATTATTGTTAACATCACCCTTGAGGTGAATACGTTGGGAGGCAAAACTATAAGCCCCTATCTTCCTATGTGTCCGGTTGAAACTTTTTGTTCATGGGTATGCCGTGAGCGTTAGCAATCATAGAAGACTAAATGATAGTTGAGTATGTGGACTTGCCAAAAGGCTCCAACATGAGACCCTTCCTAAAAATATGATGAATTGTAGTTGCAAAGTTGACTGAAAACATAGTTTGTTGGTTCCCAATAAGGTTTATGCTTCATACTTCTATGTTGTGAAGAATTGTTACTTGTTCATGAGAAGCTTTATGATAAAAATATATTGAAATAAGTTCTTATGTTAGAGTTTGTTGTTGTTATGTTAATAAGCATGATGCTTCTATGTCCGTATTTTGTTTTTATCGACACCTCTCTCTCAAACCATGTGGACATGCTTTTCAATATCAGCATTCGCTTGAGGACAACCGAGGTCTAAGCTTGGGGGAGTTGATATGTCCATTTTGCATCATGATTTCCTACTGTTCTTTACTTTGTTTTGTTGAATAATAATGCTTTGGGGAGTGATTATAATGCCTTTTCTCTCATAATATGCAAGGTTTACAGAGGGAGAATACCGGCAGCTGGAATTCTGGACCCAAGAAAAGCACGTCAGAGATACCTATTCTGCACAACTCCAATGAAGATGAAACTTTACGGAAATTATTTTTGGAATTAATAATAAATACTGGAGCCAGAAATCACCGGAGAGGGGGCCCAGGGTGCACAACACCCACCAGGGCGCGTCAGCCCCCTCCCGGCGCGCCCTGGTGGGTTGTGCTCACCCAGGCCCACTTTTGGAGCCCATCTTCTGGTATAAATTCCCAAAAAACATAAAAAAATTAGGATGAAGACTTTCGAGACGAAGCGCCGCAGCCTCGAGGCGGAACTTGGGCAGGAGCACTTTTGCCCTCCAGCGGAGCGATTCCGCCGGGGGAACTTCCCTCCCGGAGGGGGAAATCGAAGCTATCGTCATCACCAACACCCCTCTCATCTTTGGGAGGCCAATCTTCATCAACATCTTCAACAACACCGTCTCCTCTCAAACCCTAGTTCATCTCTTGTGTTCAATCTTTGTACCGGAACCTCTGATTGGTACCTGTGGGTGACTAGAAGTGTTGATTACCTTGTGTAGTTGATTACTATATGGTTTATTTGTTGGAAGATTATATGTTCAGATCCATTATGCTATTCATTACTCCTCTGATCTTGAGCATGATTATTATTTGTGAGTAGTTACCTTTGTTCTTGAGGTCACGGGAGAAGTCATGTTGCGAGTAATCATGTGAATTTGATATGTGTTCGATGTTTTGATGATATGTATGTTGTGATTCCCTTAGTGGTGTCATGTGAACGTCGACTACATGACACTTCACCATTCATGGGGCTAAGGGAATGCATTGTGGAGTAGTTATTAGATGATGGGTTGCTAGAGTGACGGAAGCTTAATCCCTAGTTTATGCGCTACTTCGTAAGGGGCTGATTTGGATCCACATGTTTAATGCTATGGTTAGACTTCGTCTTAATACTTTTCTCGTAGTTGCGGATGCTTGCGAGGGGGTTAATCATAAGTAGGTTGTTAGTTCAAGTAAGAACAGCACCTTAGCACCGGTCCACCCACATATCTAATTATCAAAGTAGCGGACATGAATCAAACCAACATGATAAAAGTGACTAGACGAAATTCCCGTGTACCCTCAAGAACACTTTGCCTATTACTAGTTATTGTTCTGGCCTGTCCTTTGCCTCAAAAGGATTGGGCTACCTTGCTGCACCTTGTTTACCGTTACCGTTACTTGCTCATTACAAATTACCTTGCTATCAAACTATCTGTTACCTACAATTTCAGTGCTTGCAGAGAATACCTTGCTGAAAACCGCTTGTCATTTCCTTCTGCTCCTCGTTGGGTTCGACACTCTTACTTATCGAAAGGACTACGATTGATCCCCTATACTTGTGGGTCATCAATCCCCTCAGCAACAACAGGCCCAGAGGCAGCCACAACAAGCTCCACGTGCCAACGAGCCCGACGAGGCATCTATGGTCACGTCCGGCTCGCACGATCACCGGGACCAGCAGCGTGTCGTGAACGACTGGCGGAGGGAAGACGCGCGCATCACCATAAAGCGATGTCGGGAAGCACACCGCCAATCCGACCGGCGCAACGGCTCAGATGCCGGCGACCCCGCACCCAGTGTTCGTGGGTACCTAACTTATGAGGTTGGGTGCCCAGCCTTCACTCGCGAGCTGCGACAGGTCCACTGGCCATCGGCCTGAGTCTTCAAGCCTGAGTTGACGGAGAACTACGACGGGAAGATAAACCCGGCAGAGTTCCTAGGCATCTGCAAAATTGTCGTTCAAGCCGCCGGAGGAAGAGATGAGAAGGTGCTCGCCAATTACTTCCCTTTGGCACTCAAGCCAAATGTGAGATCGTGGCTGATGCACCTGCCGGAAAACTCTATTTCATCATGGGCTGATCTATGCAACGAGTTCGTCGGTGCCTTCACAGGGGGCCACCAGGAGCCAGGACAGCCCAGCGATCTGCAAGTCCTTTTGCAGAAGGAAGGAGAGACCCTGCGGAAGTACATCCAGAGATTCAGTCGAGTGCACCGCAATATTCCGGAGATACACCCCGCATCCTTGATTGCCGTCTTCCATTCAAATGTGCGCAACAGGATGATGCGGGCCAAGATGAATTTAAAGCTCCCCAAGACCGTCAATGAGCTGTACACATTGGCGGACAAGTGTGCTCGCGCTGAGGAAGGAAGGCGACTCCCCGGAGAGGAGGCTGGCGTCGAAGTCGACTTAGATGACGACGACGATGCCCCCGGCTCGAAAGGGAGAAGCCGAAGACGTAACAAGAAGCGCAAAGGCAAAGCAGTGTTGGCCATTGAGAGCTCTGGTAATCTCGCTGCCGGCAAGAAGGCCAAAGCCGAGACCCCCGGCAAGGGAGCTTCCGCGTGCGCTGATTGCCAGGAGGCCGCAGCAACAGAGAAAACCGGAAAGTCTGATGGGCCATACTGCAAGATCTACCGCACTAAGGGCCATGATCTCCAAGAATGTCACTAGGTTGAGCAGCTTGCTGAGAAGCAAAAGGCTGAGTACGCGAAGCGTGACAAGGAGAGAGGCCAATATGGTGCTGCCGGGAAGGGCCGTGGTGGTAGAGGAGGCCGCCGCGGCAAGGCCCCGCAGCAGAAGGAAAAACCTGCTAGAGGCCATGACAGGAAAGAAGAAGATGATATGAGTGATGATGGGCATGATGAAGAGTCCAGTGATCGAAAATTCCAGAGGGCAACTGAAGCCATGTGTGTTGACGGGGGTGCGTCCTTGCATTCCTCTCATCGCTAGCTCAAGCAGTGGGCACGCGAGATCAACGTTGTGGAGCCAGCGGCAGAATCCAGAAGGCCAATCAAATGGTCCCGCACGCCTATCATCTTTGATGAAGAGGATCATCCTGATCGCACCACTACGGTCGGATGTTTGCCGTTGTTGGTCTCCCCAACAATCCACAACCTCAAAGTAACCAAGATGTTAGTTGACGGCGGGGCAGGGTTGAACCTGATTTCCCCTAAATTGGTTGAAAGGCTGCAGATCCCTGACGGAGAGCTCAAAGCTACGGGTATGTTCCAAGGAGTCAACCCCGGCAGGAGCCGACCCAAGGGGAAGATAACTTTGCTTGTGACGTTTGGCGGGGAGTTGAACTACCGGACTGAGAAGGTAGTGTTTGATGTGGTCGAACTCCCTCTGCCTTACAATGGAATTCTTGGCCGCCCAGCTCTGGCAAAATTCATGGCAACGTCCCACTACGCTTACAACACTCTGAAGATGCCAGGGCCCGTGGGAATCATCTCCATTCCATCTGACAAGAACGATGAAGTCATATGCGTGGACAAGATGTATAGAAACGCGGTGGCAGCTGAAGTTGCGGAAGCACCAGCTCCCGCCAAGGAATCAAAGAAGAAGCCTAGCAGAGCCGCCGGCAAGGACTTCGGGAAGCGCGCCTCTCCGGAGTGCGCTGCACCCGTCGATGACCTGCCGGAGAGTTCCACTAGCAACAGATCCAAGGTCACCTATCCTGCGACAAAGAAGATCCTGGCAGGGAAGGATGGCGCTGACGGTACATTTACCATCAGCGCCACCCTTACTGACAAATAGGAAAGCACGCTCGTTGCCTTCCTGCGGGTGAATGTCGATGTGTTTGCCTGGCAACCATCTGACATCCCCGGTGTTCCCAAGGAGGTAATTGAGCACCACCTTGCTGTCTGCCCCCATGCCAGGTCCGTCAAACAGAAAGATTAGGAAACAAGCCATGGAGCGGCAACAGCTCATTGCCAAAGAAATTAAGAAGCTCGAAGTAGCTGGTTTGGTCAGAGGAGTGTTGCATCCGACATGGTTAGCTAACCCGGTAGTGGTGCGCAAGGCGAATGGGAAATGGAGGCTTTGCATTGATTTCACTGACTTAAACAAAGCATGCCCGAAGGACCCTTTTCCTTTGCCGCGCATCGATCAGATTGTTGATTCCACTTCCGAGTGTGACTTGCTTTCCTTCTTGGACGCATACTCCGGATACCACCAGATATTCATGGCCAAGGAAGACGAGGAAAAGACCGCGTTCATAACTCCATGCAGCATGTACTGCTTTCTACGAATGCCCTTCGGGTTAAAGAGCTCCGGTTCCACCTTTGCAAGGGCCGTGCAGATTGGATTTGAACTTCAGCTGCACAGGAATGTGGAAGCTTACATGGATGACATAATAGTCAAAACCAAGGATGAAGCGACTCTCATACAAGACTTAGAAGAAACTTTTATCAACCTGCGCAAGATCAATCTGAAGCTCAACCCTGAGAAGTGTGTGTTTGGTGTCTCATCCGGCAAGCTGCTTGGGTTCTTTGTGTCTCAGCGAGGAATAGAAGCCAATCCCGACAAGATCAAAGCGATCAAGCAGATACAAGCACCCAAGTCCGTCAAGGACGTAAGGCGTTTGGCCGGATGCATTGCCGCGTTGAGTAGGTTCATCTCCAAATCCGCTGAGCGTGCCCATGCCATTTTTCAAGGTTCTCAAAAAGGCCGGCCCGATGAAGTGGACCCTGGAAGCAGAAGCAACGCTACAAGATCTGAAAGCTTACCTGTCCTCCGCGGCCACCTTGGTCGTGCCTAAACCACAAGAACCGTTACTGCTGTACTTGGCAGCAATAAATCAAGTGGTTAGTGCAGCACTAGTGGCGCAGCGGGAAGTGGATGAAGACGCTGCCGCTGCAACTGATATCACCAGGAGTGGAACCGAAGCACTTGTGTCAGGACCTGATGAAGGCCAAGGGGAACCTAAGCAAGCAAGCAAAGGTAGTTTTAAGGAAGTGGCGAAGAAGAAGGTGGTGCAGCGGCCAATGTACTTTGTCAGCTCCTTGTTACAAGGGGCTAGATCAAGGTACTCTAGAGTGCAAAAGCTGATCTTCGGCCTTCTCATTGCCTCGAGGAAGCTTCGCCACTACTTACAAGCCCATGAGATCACTGTTGTCACCCGCTTTCTGCTGCAGCGCATATTGAGGAACCCCAAAGTCACTGGCAGGATAGTTGAGTGGGCGCTAGAGCTATCAAGTTTTGGTTTGAAGTATGAGAGCACTTCCACTATCCAGAGCAGGGCGTTGGCAGAATTCGTTGTAGAATGGACACCCACGCCAGACGAAGAGGTCCAGAGACAGTCCTCCCCGGCAAGGAAGCGGCTAAAGAATGGATCATGAACTTTGACGGTGCTTTCTCACTTCAAGGCGCCGGAGCAGGCGTGCTCCTCATCGCCCCCACTGGAGAGCACCTCAAGTACATAGTCCAAATGCACTTTCCCCGGGAGGAGGCCCCCAACAACACTGCTGAATATGAGGGGCTCCTTGCTGGGCTGAGGATCGCGGTGGAATTGGGAATTAAAAAGCTGATCATCCGAGGAGATTCTCAACTCGTGGTGAGACAAGTCAATAAAGACTATCAGACTCCATTGATGGAAGCATACGTGGAGGAAGTGAGGAAACTAGAGGAGCACTTTGATGGATTATAAACAGAGCACGTGCCGCGTGCGGAAAACAGCGTCGCTGATCATCTGTCAAAGTGCGCTACGCAAAAGCTCCTTGTGGAACAAGGAACCTTTGTCCTCCACCTCACTCAGCCATCAGTATCCCCGTCAACGATGACCAGGAAAAGAAGAAAGCTGAACTCCGGCAAGCATTTCCTGGCAGAGCTTCCCGAAGCCGCTGGTAGAGAAGCTGCCTGGGACAGTCTCGTTTCGCCTGGTGAGCAGCTCCCTCTTGCGGAACCCCAGGTTCTCGCAGTCGAGACAAGCGCTCCCACGGACGAGGAGATGCCTTTAGTCCTAGTTGTCGAGCCCCAGGCTCCAGCGTGGGCACAACACATAGTCCATTACCTTCAAATAGGAGAACTTCCCAAACAACAAGAGGCCAAAAAAGTAGCCCATCAGTCAAGTATGTACCAGTTTGTCGATGACACTCTGTACAGAAAAATACCAAACGGTGTGAAATTGAGGTGCATTTGCCGGGAAGATGGACTGAAGCTGTTGGCAGAGATTCACGGAGGTGTGTGTGGGTCTCACATTGGATCAAGAGCTCTTGCCAGGAAAGCCTTCCGGCAGGGTTTCTATTGGCCCACCACCCTCCAAGATGCAACTGAGCTAGTCACCAAGTGTGAAGCCTGCCAGTTCCATTCAAAGAACATCCATTAACCAGCACAATCTCTCCAGACGATCCCTTTATCCTGGCCACTCTCGGTCTGGGGGCTCGATATTTTGGGCCCCTTTCCCCGTGTTGTCGGGGGCTTTGAATTCTTGTTCGTAGCAATTGACAAGTTTACAAAGTGGCCTGAGGTGGAACCAGTGAGGAAGGTGACCGCGCAGTTAGCTGTCAAGTTCATGAAAGGACTGGTGTGCCGTTTTGGAGTGCCCAACAGGGTGATCACCGACAATGGCACGCAGTTCACGAGCCACACCTTTATGCAGTACATCCAAAGCCTTGGAAGCAAGGTCTCCTTCACCTCCGTTGCCCACCCAAGGAGCAACGGGCAAGTCGAGAGGATGAACGCTGAAGTGTTGCGTGGACTCAAGACGAGAACTTTCGATAGACCGCGGAGATGCGGCAAGCGTTGGATAGATGAGATGCCGGTGGTTCTTTGGTCCATCAGAACGACACCAAATCGAGATACCGGTCAGACACCCTTCTCCCTGGTATACGGAGCGGAGGCAGTTCTCCCCACAGAACTCATATACGGGTCACCTCGATTACTTGCCTACGATGAAGTAGAGCAAAAGCAGCTACGGCATGACAATGCCTTGCTCCTCGAGGAAGATCGTATGCAGGCCGCTGTGCATGCTGCACGCTACCAGCAAGCCCTGCACCGCTACCATAGCCGCAGGGTCCACACCCGGAGCCTTGAGGAAGTTGACCTTGTCCTTAGGCGCGTTCAGTCCGCCAAGGGTACCAACAAGTTGACGCCAAACTGGGAAGGCCCTTACCGGGTAGCACGAGTCACCAGACCTGGCGCAGTCCGTCTGGAGACCGAAGATGGCATCAAAGTGCTTAACTCATGGAACATTGAGCATCTTCATAAGTTCTACCCATAAGGCGCGGTTGCCGGGCTCAGTCCCCGGCAGCCACCTTTTGTACAAACCTTGCCACAGTTGCATGTAACCCTTTGTACAAAGCCTGGCGCGGACCCTGTGCATGCAATAATAAAGCTAGGCATTGCATCATATCGTCAAATTACATGTTTACTATCCATTTTCTTATGTTGCAATGTTATCGCTTTTAAGTTTTAGAGATCTACTAGAGTACTTGATGAGCCTATAATCCTTGTCACTATATTCTCTCCCCAGAGGACAGAGACGTATTGTCTTACATGCTTTATCGCCAGGAAAACAAAGAAGAAGGGCAAGGGAACAAGGACGGCGGCTCGTCGTACTCCAGAAAGGGATACTACCTGAAAAGATAAGTCTAATCGGGCATCCCAAGTTCGGTGCTATTTACTTCCTTTAAGGAAACACCTCCTTGTTCCTTTTTGACTGCATGCCACAAAGTTCATCATGCAACGGAAACCCTTGTCGGGACGAGCTGCCTCTCAGCTCCTGTTGATCATCAGCTCTGGGGGGCCACGACAATACCGACAAGGAGCTTTGCCGGGGAACGAACCAGCTTGCTGCCGGGGGCTCGCTACCCTTTTGGCGCTCGCGGTTAGTACTGACCCGGCAAGTAATTCCATGCGGTGAGGACAAACATACTGGCGCAGTATAAACGAGAAGGAAGGAAAGGATAGTACTTAAGGAAGAAAAATAGCATTCATTCATTCATTTTTTTGATACAAATTGGATAAAGATTACATTATGATTAGCTAAAACTTGGCAAGCGCCTACATCTTTTGACTTATAAAAAGATAAGTGCCCCGTAATGCCTTTCTTGTCCCTCTCCTCCTAGGGATTAGGTGGAGAAGAAATAGAGGGCAAAAGGAGTGCCTGGCTGGGATTCGGTGCTTCCCCGCCAGGACCAGAGGGATGCGTCCGAGGAGCGGAAGGCCGCTGCCCCCAGACAGGGCGGACGAAGCCGGCGGGGCAGACTAAGCCGACAAGGGGGAAGAAGGCGGAGGGAAGGTGCAGATGGTGGCGCTGCCGGAGCCCAGCTGGTGATGATGGTGCTGTCGGCGAGCGCGACGCGTCGGAGCTGTCATCCATGCTCCTGAAGCGTCGTGGGTCGCCGACCGCCATAGTCTTCCTCATCGTCACCGCTCGAGGAAACGCCTCCGCCGTCGTCCGAACTCCCGACGTGGTAGCCGAGGAGCCTCAAAGAGAGCATGGTCATCCCCGACGGCCCAGTGCAGAGAAGACTCCCTGCCCTTAAGGTGTGCACGTAGGCGAAAGGCTCCCACCCATGTGCAGGATATGCAGCACCATGGGTGGAGAAATCTACCGCGACCCATGAAGAACCGCTGTCGTGATCACTCACGCACAGCCAATGGCCATACGGACGATCCTTCGCCGTCTCCTTGAAGAAGGAGCATAGAACCCGCAGTCGACCACAACGCTGCATTTTCGCCATGGAATCCAGTGCAATGTTGTCCGCGCGACGTTCTGTTGAGGCTGAAACAGTGGGTGATGCAGCGGCAGGTGCACCACCGCAGCTGCCCCTGGTACGGCCGCCACGCCGCCCGCTCTCCCATCCAAGGCTCCTCCCGCCAGCTCTCGATCCAAAACCATCGACTAAAGCCGAGGGCTGAGCCCGGACACGAGAAGAAGACCCTATGGTGGCAAGAGCGTTCGCCCGACCATTCCCCCTGGCCATCAGGAGGGAAGGGACGGCCAAACGAACCAGAAGAGAAGGACAAGCAATGTGGACTTGGGATTAAGGAGGAGAAGGAGATGGATGAGCATCACCGCCGTGACCCCCTAATTTATAGGGGAGAGCACGGGGGCTGGCTCTCCTCCGCTCCAAAGCGGCCGCCCATCTCCACCAATCCCACTACCCACGATCACGGGCGAACAGGTAACTGCCTCGTTGCACCAATCCCTGGTGATGCGGTTCCTGCCACTCCCACGCCTGTGGGCCATGCGCATCCACCGCAAACTCCCCGCAATGCATGCGACATACGTGGCGGAAACGGCCTGAGGTAGCAAGTAAGTGCTGGCTTAAAAGTCGGCAGTTACTCCCTCATATTGCGCGCCTGTGCATAAAGTTTGGGCCTGACCCAACGGCGCTGTGCGAGCGCGTTTGGGCTAGTCCCGGGGGCTCCTGTCGTTGCACAAGGAATGGGGTACCCAGTGCCCCTGATTTATGCACAGGCAGTAGTAGCATAACCCCGTCAAGACCAACCCAAGACAAAGAAGCCGCTCTACGTGAGATCAAAGAGCGCATCAAGAAGACGAAGCCAACATCCAAGACCCCGGTGGAGGCAGCCTGCACTGGCTGGCTACACCGGCAAGGATGATACAACGCGCGTGCCTTGTCCCCGGTGCCTGCCGAGGACCGAGACGCGCACACCTTCGGAAGACCCGACAAGCCATCCCCCGGCAGGCGCGAGCCGATCGGCCACCGCTACACCGCATCACAATGCTAGTCACTTATCGATGCGGTGTTGAGCCCTCAGGAGGCTAAGTGGCTCTCGCTAAGCACGTGGCGACGCACCGGACGACGGATTACCTCCATTTGACACCCGTTCAGAGGCGTGTCAAGACACTAAGCAACAGCCAGCGAAATGGTGGTAAGAGCTTGCCGGGGATGCATCCCCGCGCGCCACCTAGACTAGCAATCATGGTATTTTGTCCTAAATGCCAGAGTTAGGTATGATAGCTCTGTTAGCTATCTAATCACTAGATAATGTCTGTTTTGCCACAGTGGTTGCCCCTTTCCCTATAAAAGGAGGCCCAAGGCAACCAAGCTCAAGATTCGGACCTTTGGACACTTGTACTCGCGTGGTAGCTCCCCCGAAGGCAACCTTGCCGGGTTTGAGCATTGTGTGTGCTTCGTGCTCCTCTGATCAATCCTCCAAAGCAGGAGTAGGGTTTTACGCTTCTAAGCAGCCCGAACCTGGGTAAAAACACCAGCGTCTCATCACCGTACTGTCCCATGACCTCTGTTCTTTGCGCAAATTGACCTCCCCTTGCCGAACCACAAAGGGACCCTTGGTCCCATAGGTGATCATGTGCATTCGTGCCCCGACAGAGGGCAAATGCCAAAGTGCTTCGGGGTCTCAAGACGAGGACTTTCGACAAGATGTGCAAGCATGGAAGGCGCTGCATTGATGAACTACTGGCGGTTCTTTGGTTGATCAGAACGACGCCAAATTGAGCCACCGGCGAAACCCCCTTTCCCCTCGTCTACGGGGCAGAGGCAGTTCTCCTCACGGAACTCACGTACAGGTCACTGAGAGTGCAGGGCTTTGACGAGGACCAGCAGGAGCGGCTACGTCATGACGATGCCATGCTCCTCAATGAAGATCGTCTCCAGGCCACACTGCGCGCCGCTAGGTACCAGCAGGCCTTGCGCCGCTACCATAGCCGCAAAGTACGCCAGGATTGTTGAGGAAGGCGACCTTATCCTTCGACGGATTTAGTCCGCGAAGGGGACGAACAAGTTGACGCCGAAGTGGGAAGGCCCTTACCGGGTGGTACGAGTCACCAGGCCTGGCGCAGTCCGCCTGGAGACCGGAGATGGCACCCCGGTGCAGAACTTGTGGAATATCGAGCATCTTCGCAAGTTCTACCCATAAGGCGCGGTTGTCGGGCTCCCCTGCAACCACTTTTGTGCAAGTTTCCCAGCAATGCGTGTAATCCTTTGTACAAAGCCAGGTGATGACCTTGTGCGCAGTCAGTAAAGCTAAGTTAGCCCACAATTTTTTTCCTGCTTAGATACATATTTGCATTATGTTTCGCGATGCGGGTTACTACGGTAGCTCATTGCCATCATAAGGTTGTTATCGAACCGCTAAAAGCCCATAGCGCACCCTATTTTCTCTTCTTTCTTTTTCTCAAAATGAAGCAGGATTATACCTCCCCCCCGCGCGCAAGTCATCCCGGGGGAAGAAGGGGACAGCAAGGGTGGACGTGTTCGAAGCGACAACCTCTCGACAAGAAGGAGATAAGTGAAAGCCTTACTATTTCCCTGCTACGAACTGCAGCCTAAGGAAAGACCTACGCGTGGGTGGGCCCTTATCAAAATCGTTGTGTGTCAGGGGTTGGAAGCATGTCCAACCCCCCAGATAGCCATGACGAGGACGATAAAGGAACCTTGCCGAAAGTGGCGCTACGGGAAGTGCTCGGGATTTATGCTTAGAAGCTCCCCTCGAGGAAACGACCCACATCAGCAAGGGTCCCTGGCAAGCGTAAAAGTCGAAAAGGCATCGGACCGCTGTTTATCGCAAAGAAGGGAAGGAAAAGAGGGATTAACAGGTAAACATACGAGACAAATCTCTGATATATCGATGGTACCCAATGTTTTCTTTCATTTTCTTTCAGGACTTCGTTGGGTACAACCTGGATACAAGAGGTGAGCCCCGAGCTCAGCGGCGACGGTAGAGAGGTCAAGTTGGAGTACGATTTTTTCTAACGCCGCCACCGCCGTCCGGAGGGAGATCAACCACTACGGCGTGGCGATCGATCCGGAAACAAGGCCCCACAAGCGGGGCCTTGCCTTCCGAATCCTTCCAGGGCGCCGACTCGCCCTCCGAGTCCTTCCAGGACGCCGGTGCACACGCTACTCGAAGTCAACGCCCTCTATATGGACACCGAGGGCGCCGTCATCGTCGTCGCTACCTCCGGAGGGCCTAGAGTCGCAGCCCCTCGAGCCTCCCGCGCAGCACTCTGGGTAGGCCCCGAGGGCCCCAAAGGACTTCACGGAGAGGGTCGCAGAGCCGTCAAACTCGAAGTGAAGAAGATGCCCGGTGCCAAACCACCGGGAACGGGTGAACGACCTCCACCCTCGCGCCAACAATATGGCGCCTCCAGGGGAGAGCTCGACCACCACCCACTCAGGCCGATCGAGGCAACCGTCGGCCCGGAGCCACAAGCCCCGAGGGTGGCGAGCCTCCATGGTCCTCGCGAAAAGATAAGGGAGACGCAACCAACTCCAGCGCCACTAGGGGACCACCACGAGGAACTCTTGCACCTCGACCCCCACGAGGGCCCCACAGGGAGCCGCGAGGAAGGCGCACCCCGCGGCCGCCATGGTTCAGCGGAACTGCGTTGGACGCCGGCTGACTGCGCGAGCTGGATCCGACCTTCGCCGCTATCACCACGATGCGAACCGGGGCCCCGGGGGCAGCCCCTCCCGATGCCCCCGGACACCCACAGCTTCAGCAACCACCCACCCCGGTCAAAGGCGAGCGCCACGCGTCGCCCGAGGCGTAGTCAAGACGGAAGGAGGAGCGACACCAATTAAATGATGAGGAGCGAGCGGACGACGCATCGTTTCTCCCACTGCTTACCCCGAGGGAGGCCGCGGGCTGGCCACCGGTGCACCGATGTGACCACTCACTGTGAAGTGTGCCGCTTGGGCGACCACCCTTCTCCACAAACGCCATTACCCGTGGTTAATGCGCATCGTAGGAAAGGTTAGTGGAAGGTCATCATAACTGCAGGGACACGCGGCTATGCATGCCTGCGCACTGTTTTGGGCCTAGCCCAACAATGGCGCGTGCGTGTATGGCTCGGGCCCGGGGGCTATTGTCGGTGTACTAAGAACTGGGGGTCCCTATTACCCAGACTTGTGCACGGGCAGTTGCCTCAGACCAGCAACTTCTTGTCGGGCTCGCACCAGCCTCTGAGACAAACCAGAGTCAAGACAAGGGGAAAGCATCCAGGCCCTTTGCCAAGTGGAATAGCCCGTCCGCGAGCGTCCCCGTCAAGGATTCCAACCCGCCAGGCCATCGCTCCACCTCACCAGAGACGATAGTCTACATCGCCTGAGGTGTCGAGCAGGCAGGCGAAGCTAGCCGGGGCACGTGGCTACAGCGACGGGCCTGTGCCAGCTTTAACACCACCCGTCCCTCGGCGTGGCAACAGAGTAAGAGGTAGCTGGGTGAATGTCACAGAAGGAGAGGCAATCCTTGCCGGGAACCGTCACCAGTGCGCCACCTCACGGCGCATTCAATGCACCTGTCCTAGTCCGTTAGAGTTAGGTGTGTCCCACTACTACTCTGACGACAACCCCTGTAGCTGTAAGAGCGCACTGTACACCTAGTAAAAGACCATTGTAGCCCTTGTGGAAAGCCCTTGAACTATAAAAGGAGGCCCATGTCTACCTTAACAAAGGTCGACACCCTGTCCATTTGCACGCGTAGCAGCACCTCTTTAGCATCCTTGCCGGGTGGCTACTCCCTTGTATTTGTACCCAGATACACAACCACATAGAAAGGACGTAGGGTTTTACGCTCCCGAGCGGCCCGAACCTGTATAATCCTGTGCATAGTCATGGCTGACTGATGCTCTTTGTGCACTCGATGCCCCTGCCGAACCGTAAAGGGACCCCGCTGGTCCCATAGATCGTCGTGAATCATACCCCCGACATCCCTCCAAGGGTGTAACGCCCAAAATGTGGTCCTATCCTTATTTTGGCTCGAGGGCCCCGATAGGGATAGAAGCGGATCTCATCGTTTCGCAAGAATGGATATTGTTAGAAGTACATGTAAAGAGGAGATGAATATATGGAATTGGCTTACACTTGACAGTAGCTAATTCTTGACCATCTCAATACAATCGTCAATATCAATCATCATACATAAAATTAGGGTCCGACTACGGACGAAATCAAACGTTAAAATTGACATCCATCCTTGCTATCCCAGGCTGTCGGCCTGGAACCCATCCTATGATCGATGAAGGAGAAGAAGAACTCCAAATCAAACAAAGCATCGCTCTCACGTCAAAGCATCGCATTACTTGTACCGGCAACTGTTGTTGTGGTAATCTGTGAGGCACAGGGACTCATCAATCTCATTTCGAAGGGTATCAAGACTAGCAAAGCTTAATGGGTAAGGTATGGTTAAGTGGTGAGGCTGCAACAAGCACTAACCATGTATTGGTGTGGCTAACTTACGAGTACAAGAATAAGAAGAGTGATCTACTCATAAACAGATAGTAATGATCAAGTAGTGATCATGAACACCTACTTACGAGTTAAACATAACCCCACCGTGTTCCCTTCTTGGTTCAAACCTCACAAGAAGACACGGTCACGGTTACGCACATGATTGGTGTATTTTATTTGAGTTTATTCAAGTTTGCTACGACCAGGAGTTAAACAAATTTCCAAGTTGCCATATAACCGCGGGCATGGCTCTCCGAAAGATTTAACCCTGCAGGGGTGCTCCAACTCATCCATCACAACCTAGCCACAAGCTGCGTGGAAAACCTCAACCATGGGATAGCCTGTAGTATCGTCAGGGTCCTGGTGGAAAACCTCAACCTTGAGATAGCCCGAAGTATCCTCGGTTTCCCGGTGCAGAAGACGTTTGAGAAAGGTAAAACAAATCCAGCAAGGCCGCCCGACGTGTCGACGAACCCGATAGGAGCCGCGTATCTCGTTCTCAGGACACGGCAGATAAGCAAAGTGTACGATGGCCTGATAGAAATCTCCCGAGTTGCCCCGGGTTGGCCCCGCACGGTGCTCTAGTTTGGACCAACACTCATGAGGAGCACTGGCCCGGGGGTTGATTAATTATCCATGGGGTGATCATGCCCTATGCATATTTTAGTTGTTATTAAGCAAATAGTACCAATGTTGGGCCTTGCTAGAAGAGTTTTAGCCCAAAACAAAAATCAAGGGGGTCCACATACCTATCCCAAGCATGTTAGGAGCGCTCAATATGGAACATAACACCGGTACAAGTAACTAGGGCGGCAAAGGTGGAGCAAAACACCGAGCAAAAGACCAAGCCTTCCACCTTTTACCAAGTATATATGTGCATTAAATTAAATAGCAAGGATATTGTGATATCTCAAGATATCCATGTTATCACATGGATCCACCTGCACCTATAACTAGCAACGCTATAAGAGGGGCTGATCAAGCAGTAACAGAGCCAAACAATGGTTTGTTGGGATGTGGAGGATTAGAGGCTTATCATGGAATTTCGGGAGGCTTGACAAACAAGTGGTAGGAAGCGAGACATAACGATAGAAGTGAGACAACTAGCATGGCAATGATAGTATTGGTATCCACGGAAATGGTCATCTTGCCTAAATTCCCGCTTGGAAGAAGAACGAATCCGTGAAGTAGACGAACGGGACATAGTCGAATGCATCCTCACACTCCGAATCGGTTACAAAACTCTATCGAGAAGAAGCAATCCAGAAAAAAACAAATGACACGATAAACACCACAACATATGCATGACATGATGCGCAAACCAATATGATGCATGTCCATACGAGTATGGAAGGCATGACAAAGCACAACAATCAAATACTACACATTAAGTGGGAAGTTAAATATGCAACGAGTTGTATATTGACGAGACTCCACATTCGAATTATTTAGTTCACTCCCATTTAATTACACGACAAGCTTAAATGTTGTTAACATGGCAAGAAGTGAAGCATAATGAAACTACACTATCTAGGCATTTTAAATTAGGTCGGAAACAACTTACAATATTTCCGAAATGACCCCATATGTTAATTTCGAATTGGTCCAGATCTAAACTAACCATGTTTTATATTTATTAAATAAGAAAACAAAATGCACCATGTGATTCTACTCGTCATTATAGGCTATTTACATATATATATATATCATTTAAAACGGAGCTACTGCCTAAAAGGTATGACCAACACAAGATAATATGCCATGAATGCAAAATGCATGCAAACAACACTCTCAAACATTTTAAAACATGGATGCAACAAGATATTATGGAACTACATGAAATTCTAGGAAAGTTTCATATATGACATGTTCAAAACGGAGCAACGGTTCAGCAATGACAACCAACACAAGTTCTAGTCATAATCTGTCCAAACAGCAACATGGCATTTTACAACCATCAGAACAACAAGCTATAGGATGCTAAAATGTACAACCAAGACATGGGGCAGTAGTATACATGATGCACAACAATTCATCTCATAACAGCAAATTGAATAGAAGCATGGAACAATAGCAAATGAGCTCACAAGATGGCTATTGGAACAACAGTTATGACTTAGTGAAAATAATAGTTTTTTTATCAGAGAAAGGTTGATGTGATGGCATATTGATAGCAAGACAACTATATGGTACATGACTCATAATGGCATGGAAATTTACAACATGGTAGTGGACATGATGCACTACAAGTAACTCCATTGGAGCATCGCCAAAATATGCCCAGGGACATGGCTAGCGTCAACACAACATGGTAATCTGAAATAAGCAGACTCTCAGACTTGGTGGCATTTAGTGTAGACATGAGCAACATTTTTTATCAGGTAGGCATGTTGACAGCAAGAAACAAGTATGTAGCAAGGCTATTTCATGGAATCAAATGGAACATATACATGCACCATATCATGTTCTTCAATCCATCCCGCATGGGCATTTGCAAAAGAGCTATGAATCCATGGCAATCATCAAGACAAAAAGCTAAGTTTCAATCCAGATTCCAGACTTTGTGAAGTTTGACTATCTCCCAAAACAGTAGTTTGACTAGGCATGTTTACATAGCAATAAAAATAGCATAAAAATCAATTATAGGCATGTCTAAGATACTAATATGGAACATAACACCGGTAATCGGAACTATAGCGGCAAGAGTGGAACAAAACACTAGGCAAAAGGCCGAGCCTTCCACCCTTTACCAAGTGTATAGATGCATTAATTTAATAAGCAAGATATTGTGCCATACCAAGATATCCATGTTAGCACATGGAACCACCTGCACCTACAACTAGCAACGCTATAAGAGGGGCTGAGCATGTGGTAGCTTAGCCAAACGATGGTTTGCTGGGATGTGGATGGTTAGAGGCTGATCATGGCATTTTGGGAGGCTTGACAAACAAGTGGTAGGTAGCGAGACATAGGGACAAAATCAAGACACTAGTATACCAATGATAGTAGTGGTATCCAGGGTAATGATCATATTTCCTAAAATTCTGCTTGGAAGAAGATCGAATACGTGAAGTAGATGAACGGGCGTAGTCGAATGAATCCTCACACTCCGATATGATTTCGGAACTCGGAGGACAAAGCAATCCGAAAACAAACAAATGACATGAAAATCCATCACAACATATCCATGACATGATGCACAACCAAATATGATACATGTCCATTTAAATATGCAAGGCATGGCAAAGTGAAATCAAACAAATACTAGACATTAAGTGAAGTCCAATATGCAATGGGTTGCATATTGACGAAACTCCATGTTCAAATATTTAGTTCACTCTCGTTTAGGTACTCAACATATTAAATGTTGTTTATTATGGCAAGAGGGGAAGCATAAAGAAACTATACTATCTAGGCAAAATGAGGCCGGAAACAATAAACAAAAATTCCGGAAAAATGCCCGTATGTAATTTTTGAAATTGGCAATGTTCTGCCTAGAACACAATTTTATTGTTGTTAAACAGCAAAAGTAATGCCACCATGTTATTCTACGCATTTTTCTAGTGAAGTTACATATGTGGATCATTTCAATCGGAGCTATGGTTATTTAGATATGAAATAAATCATTTTAGCATGGCATGAATGCAAATTTAATTGGAGAGCAATTTTAAACATTTTTATCATGGATGAAAGTGGTATATTGTGAAACTACATGAAATTCGACACATTTTACATATATGACATGTTTTATTTGGATGCATAGTTAATTAGTTATTAACAATTTAAAAACATAGCATTTTGTAATTATGCAAGGCACTAAATAAACGCTAAATTGCAGTGGACAGAAAAAAACCATATACGGGCCGAATGCAGTGCACTAGGCAAGCCCAGCAACAGATCTGGCCCAGACTGTTTGAGTGTGTGTGCGTGTGTGCAAAACAAAACATAAGAAAAACATGGCAAAAACAGGGACAGATCTAGGACTCGAACCCAGCACCTCTTAGATGCAACCGAGCAAGCTGACCAGCTGGGTTGGCGTAGTGTGTTTGAACAGAAACAGGGACACATCTATTTGAACTAGACACGAGGCCATGCCTTCCCCTACACGGATACAGGGGAATGTAGGCGACGAGGGTGGACCTGATCGGAGCGAGGTGGCTTGGCATTGGCGCTGGAGCGTCCACGCGAGGCATCGAGCTAGTCAATGAGGCACTTCCCGGGGTCGAATAGAGGAGACCAGCCTAGCAGTCCACGGTAGATGTGGCCCACACTAGTCGCTACTCCATCTCGGGAAGCAGATGGATGGAGAGGATGGACACAAACGCGGCGACAGCAGCTTGAACCGGACGGGCGACGAGGGAAGGCGAGAACGGGCAGTGGACGGGCAAGGGTGTACAGATCCGGTCGGGGTCGCGGCCTTGGGGTTCCTCGCAGTAGAGAAAAGAGAGAGATTTCCAGGTGAGAGAGGAGCAGACAGAGAAGAAGGGAGCTCGGCGGCCATTTCAAAATGCTCACCGAGGAAACGATGCACAAGGCGATGGCAAGCAGAGGAGCTTGGCTGCGGCTCTCTAATGGTGTTCCGATAACGACGAATGGAGCAGAGATGGCGAGGCAGCGACAGGGTTGAGGAGGAGGTAGGGCAGAGGACTTTCTCGGGAGGCCTTGGGTGCGGGCAGAGGTCTGACAAGTCGCCGGCGTTGGTGTGCTCTGGTTGCGGGTGCTGCTGCTGCTGGCGATTGACGAGGATGGCTGTAGGTGTACGCGGGCACGAGGAGGAGGGCTCAGGTCGCGGATGCCTTGTGTGCAGGCCTCGAAGCTGCTCGGGCGGCGTGGTTCCTACGGGTGCGTGGACGCGTCCGCTTGGGCAGAGGAGGATTGGGGCTGGGAGGCGATGTTGCTGGTTGGGTGGCGCGGAAAGAAAGGGAGTTGGTCGGAGGCCGCGACGATTTTTCCGGTGGGCTAAACGAGGAGCGACAGCTGCGAGCCGGTTTGATCCGTATGTGGTTGGTTTGGTGTTGGAAAAGAGGGAGGAAGAAGAGTGGCGGCAGCATAGGGAATTGGTTTAGGTTAGGGTAGGTTTGGGGACAGGGTTTCATGTGCTATTTATAGGAAGGGGAGAAAGTTGATACTTGTGATTTGCGTTGGGTTTTCCGTGAAGAGGAACGAGTAATTGCAGCACAATACGGGTAAGTATTTTCCTCAGTTATGAAACCAAGGTTTATCGAACCAATAGGAATATCAATCAACAACCGTCTTCAGCGGCTGCACACAAAAGAGCAAACAACTTGCACCCAACACAGGCAAGAGGGTTGTCAATCCCCTTGATCTCATTATTTGCAAGCAAGTGAAGTGTGTAGATAATAGTAGATAATTGTAAATTGCATAATAAAATAAAATGTAAATAAAGGCAGCAAGGTATTGTAGCGTTTATGAATATATAGGTGAATAGACCTGGGGGCCATAGTTTTCCCTAGTGGCATCTCTCATGAAAGTAAGCATACGGTGGCGAAACAAATTACTGTTGGGCAATTGATAGAAAAGCGCATAGTTATGCGATATTCAAGGCAATGATCATGTGTATATAGGCATCACGTCCAACACACATAGGCCGACCCCTGCCTGCACGTATTACTATTACTCCACTTCAAGAGCGCTTCTATGCTTGCCTCTCTACGTATTAAGTTCATGACAAATAGAGTAATGCATGGAGAACAATGACATGATGTAGACAAAGTAAACTCAATTAATATGAATAAACCCCATCGTTTTATCCTTAGTGGAACAACACAAAGACGTATCTTGTCCCCTTCTGTCATTGGGATATAGAAACTCGTCAGGTTGAACCCACTACAATGCACCTCTCCCACTGAAGAAATATAAATCTAGTTGGCCAAACTATTTCAATAGATCAGAGAGAATTATGAAGCTATAATGACCATGCAAATAAGAATCATAATATTCAGAGGTGACTCAAATACTTTTGATGAATAATCTGAACATGAACCCACAATTCATCGGATCCCAACAAGCGCACCGCACAAAAGAATTACATCGGATAGATCAAAGCGAAGATGCGATGATCATTGTATTGAAGATGGAAAGAGAGAGAGTGCCATCTAGGTACTAACTACGGACCCATAGGTCTGTGGTGAACTACTCACACATCATCATGAGGGCAACAAGGTTGATGAAGAGGCCCTCCGTGATCGATCCCCCCTCAGGCATGGTGCCAGAATGGAGCTCCAGATGGGATCACGGTGGAACAGAGACTTGCGGCGGCAGAAAAAGAGTTTCGGGATGCCAACCAGGGTCTTTGGAATATATCTGAATTTATAGGCCAGAGAGCGGGGTAAGGAGGGCCACCAGGGGGGCACAAGCCATCAGGGCACGTCGGCCCCCCTGGGCGCGCCCAGATGGCTTGTGCCTCCCTCGTGCGGTCTCCGGTCTTCTCTGGAAGCTTCCAGGTCTTCTTTTGGTCCAGAAAAAATCATAAAAAAGTTTTGGAGCAATTGGACTTCGTTTGGTACTGTAAACCTAAAAAGTAAAAAAACACGCAGAAAACAGGAGCGGGCACTGGGCACTGGGTCAATAGGTTAGTGCTAAAAAATAATTTAAATTGGTAAATTATTACTCCAAAAGTATCCTATAATGATAATATAATAGCATGGAACAATAAAAAATTATAGATATGTTGGAGACTTATCACAAGTTTTTGGGCAGATCTGGATCCTCAATTCAAATCGGACGGTCCATGTTTTAGGTTAGGGGTGGTCTATATATAGGGAAAATGCGATTGGGTTTGTGCCCTTTGATTAGATCAGACGGTCGACAAAGAATAGGCTAATGCGTCCAAAGAAAGAATCGAAGATGTTTGGGATATTTCGGGGTTGAATCGGATCCATCAGTCATGACTCGGCCATTCGGGTTTGGGGAAGGTTTCGGATGCCCGCGAGGGGTCTGTGCACTGTGCAGAGAGGCTAAGCTTGAGACGAGAGGGAAAAGAACGGGCAGTCTGACAATTTGACCGGTGACGGTGCCGCCACAGTTGTCCCTTGTCGAATCAAACGAACTCCGAATGTGATGAAATCTGACAGGCGGTCTACGTACAATATAACAAGATCGCACGTCAACTTTCAACCCATTCCGAGAACATTCTGTTCCCACTTATAAAACAATATTTTTACGATGATGTGGGCATGTGCGTGTGTGGTTGGTCTCGGAACAATTGATGAAGACAACGGAAAGAAGCGACAACAATGAAAGGATGCAAGTTTTGGAAAACGATGACAACAGAGTGTCGATGCAATGCGAATGATGCTATGATGAATGTGGCAAACAATAAATCACACGTCGATAACGAAATAAAATGGGAATCATCTAGAGCGTCGGTCTTGGGCTGTTACAACTCTCCCCCACTACAAAGAGATCTCGCCCGAAGATCTTAGAATGAGAAGAGGAAGAGAAATTGGGATAGGTTAAAACTTAGTTCCTTCTTTAACAAATGATTGAAAACACCGATCCTTGGATGTTGCAAAGAGATGAAAATCTCATGAAGAACAAGCAAGAATTCAAAACCACTCTGATTGGAACGAGATAGACAACGAATGAAAAGGAAATAATTTGGGAAGCATTTCGGTTGAGAAGAGAGGCAAAAACTTGATAAGATGAACAGAACTTGAAAAGATAACACAACACTCTCGTTAAAAGGATAACCAAGGAAAAGAACATGATCTTGATAAAATGAGATGATGACTAGAAGAGAGCAACATCACAATGCCTCCAGAACAAAACAATAGAAGCTAGATCATTGGAAATGAAAGAATGGAGAAGAAAATGACAACTTATACCACAATTGAATTTGATAAGCATCCTTGCAAAGAAGAATTGAACGAAGTTGTTCGAAAATCAACAATAAAAGAAAGCTTGTTGTGGGCTTATGGAAAACATCTGAAATTATAAGGTGACAACCCGCCATTAACGGAAACAATTGATTTGATTGAAATCAACAAAGAGATGAATACTTCTTTCACCGAGAGGATTAAAGAATACTTCGATCATTGATAAGCACCATAATAGCAATAATCCTTAGGAAAAGCTTTAGATGAAATCTAATCCAAAATATCTCCGAGAAAGAAATTATGGGTTTACAAATTTCTTCGAGACTCTTCATCAATCAAGAATGATATAACACCACCACAAAAGATGAGGAAGACTTGCACTTTGAAATTCAAGACAAAGAATACTCGAGATCCTGCAACAAGAATCTTGAAAAACACTTTGAGAATGAATTAAGTTCTTGCTAAAACGCCATGAAGAACCTATTGGGGGGACTCCGGAAATGAAAAGGATGTTAGAAAGAATTGAAGGTTGAAACAACCAAGATTCAAGCCTTGATATGATTTATATGGACCTTCGAGACGTGATAATTAAGAAAACTTGGTACTCCGGAAAAAGAAAAGATCAGCAACTTTGAACCGAGAATTTGATAACATGAACAACTCCGGTAGAAGGATTGAAATCACCTTGATGAAATAAGAATAAGAATTATGTTATGCCTATCCTTTATTAAGTTAAATTGATGACACGCAATGGATTTGGCATACTACTTATTCTTCTTGAAAAGATTGAAGAGAGATAACACGAACTTGAAGAAGTCTTCAACGCAACAACAGTAAGAATTTGAAGCGAATGAGGATACTACGAATTAATTGGAATACATGAGAACGAAGAGATCACGATCTGACTATGAGAAAAATTGAATAGGCCACCAGTAAGAATTGAGAACGAAGGAGGAAAACCTCGAACGAACGAAGAGATATCAATTCGCAAGAATTGAAGAACGAGAGCTGAAAGCTGAGTTCGAAGAAGTCTTCAGAAATGATGGTCTTCGAAGGATTGAGAATGAAACAACTCTAAAATTCTCTGGATAGACAAGAATAGAAATTCGCATGAATGTAAAAAAATTTGAGCGGATAGCATCTTTGAACCATGAATCTTCATGAGAACGTACTAAGATTTAAGAGAAATTCTCCTCGGTCTTCAAAGATGAGAATGACGATAAGGAACAACACAAAGAATTACTGAGATACTCCATAATAAAGAAGAATAGAAAGGTTGAGACAAGATGAACAAAATTGAAACTGATCTTGGAGAAGGAACGTGGCTGATTGAATTCATTCTTACGCCATCTTGAAAGAACTTGATAATATCTTTGGGAAAGATTGGAAAAGCCAGGTAGGATCCTGGGGAAGTGCCTGTGGGTTATGGGACCACTCAAAGGAAACTAGCATTAAAACAATATCTTACAAAGAGTGATTGCACTGGTACAATTGAAAACTTGATGAGGTTGAGAGCCTTGAAATTTTGAAAGGATTTTGAATGAAAAATATGAATCTTCTAAGATATCTTCTGCACTCTAGAATGAATAAAGAGATATGAATAAACAAGATAGGCTTGGCTAAGAATTTCTAACATGGAAAAATATTGGTCAATTGACCGAGGATATGATGAACATCGAAAACTTGAATTGAATTCACCGGAGAAAAAAAACAAGAACAAAGAATGATGAACTTAAGACATGAGCATCTTCACAATGAATCACCGGATACAATAAGGAAGAAAAGAAAGTGGAAGCGGCACATGAATAGAAAGGAACATGGATAAGAATTTAATCATTGCAGAGAAGGGAGGGAGGTGGGGACAACAAAGACCACTTAAGCGGATGAAACGCACTCCGGGATGAAATAAGAGGATAGATCATGAAATAAGATTGAATTCGCTTGAAGGGAAGCACTCCGGACGGAAGGAATTTGACATAACAATTTCTTGATCAAAAGACTTGGCCTATCATAGGAATATGAGAACATCATTTAGGAAAGGTATGGAATCAACATTTCACATCGAAGCAACTCGAATTACCATAGTCCAACAAAATAAAGGATGGGGCTTGCGAATTAACCCAGAAACAAATACATAACAAAGATTTTGTCAAATATTTTCGTGGTTGGGCTTGCACGGGCTCGATCTTATAGTAACCATCATGTACAAGGTAGTGCACACGACATATGAAGCGACCTCAAATCGTAGCAAACTACAAGGATTCTTTAAGATACAACAAGAACCGTTGTAAGAAAGACCGTCAACAAGCGAACCACTAGATGTCGAACCCCAACCTCACATCATGCATCTGTTGGAAGATAAACCTAGATAAGTACTTGAATACCCACCTAAAAACACCCGAAATCCTATGGTTACGCAATCGGGTCCACGAATACAAGGAGCAAAATCCATCACTCAACTCCCAGCATGATACCACTCTCCAATGTATCACATCCGTCAACACGTAACCAGAGGTCTCGGAAACTCATCTACCTCAGACATAATCAGAATGATACTAAACATGGCAGTACATCTAGACGCTCTCCCCAGTACTGGGTGACGCCAAACTCCTCTTGCCACAAATAGTATTGAAGCGGTTTTGAATATCTTCATCCCGAGATACTAAGGAAACTGAACAATAGCGTGTGTGACAAGAATCTGTAGAAGCTCAACTCCCCTGGACACCACCCATAGATAAGAGGCATCAAGAACAAAATTCCGATCACACCAACATCATAGAGTTTCGAATATAACCGCATGATCCTAAGAAAACATTTAGTGAGAAAAATGATAGAATTAAAGTTCCTACGTCATGAATCCTTGCCAAAGCGACAAAAGGGATAGGAGTAAAAAGAATTCCTACTCTCCGAAGTATAAGTAGACTTAAATTATGGTTTTTCTTTCTATATTCGACAACGGACAAGTTTGATCAATCAAGGCGGCTCCTAGGTCATTACTTCTTTGATACCAACTTGCCACGCCCAAAAGGCTCGAGGGCCTCATAAGGATAGAAGCGCATTTCGGGTTTCTTCGCAAGAATGGAGATCGTCACTATACATGTAAATAAGAGATGAGTATATGGAGTTGGCTTACACTCGCCACATGTTATAACATAAATATCTCAATAGATCAATACATCACAATCATCATACAGAAGAGCAGGATCCGACTACGGATGAAATCAAACGAAAAATAAGATGTCGTCCACCCTGCTAATCCGAGGCTGGAAACCTGGAACCCATCCTATGATCGGTGAAGAAGAAGAACTCCAAATAGAACTAGCATTGCTCTCACGTCAAATCACCACATTACATGTACCTGCATCTGTTGTTGTAGGAATATGTGAGCCACTAGGACTCAGCAATCTCTTTACCAAGGGTATCAAGACTAGCAAAGATTAATGGGTGAGATATGGTTAAGTGTTGAGGTTGCAGCCACTAAGCATTTTGATCTGGCTAACTTACGAGTACAATGATCTACGCATAAACGGAAATGAGCTAGTAATGATCAGGAAGTGATCCCGAACACATACTTATGAGTCAAACATAACCCCACCGTGTTCTCTTCCCGAACTCCCGCGAATAGAGACGGTCATGGCTATGCACACAGTTAGTGTATTTTAATTGGGTTTACTTCAATTTTTCGATAACCGGGTATTATAAAATTTCCAAGTTGGCACATAACCGCGGGCATGACTTTCGGAAAGATTTAACCCTACAGGGGTGCTCCAACTCATCCATCACAAACTAGCCACAAGCTGTGGTGGAAAACCTCAACCGTAGTATAACACGGAGTTTCCTCGGAATCCTGATGCACAAGACATTTGTTAAAGGTAAAACAAATCCAGCAAGACCGCCCCACAGGCCATATCCCGATAGGAGCCGCACATATCTCGTTCTCCTGGAACTACCAGATGGGACTAGCTACGAGTTAAACCAATCCTCAAGTTTACTCATGGCGGCCCCGCAGGCATCCCGCTTGGGACCAACACCATCAGCACTGGCCCCCCTTTATTATGTAACTTAAATCAACGGGTAGCGCTAACTCCCTATGCATTAATAAAGCTGTTCAGTGTTATTATGTTGGGCAAATTTTAGTACCAATGTTGGGCCTTGCCAAAAGAATTTTATCCCAAAACGAAAATCAAGGGGGTCCCCATAACAATCCCAAGCATGTTACGAGTGTTCAATATGGAACATAACACCGGTAATCGAAACTAGGGTGGCAAGAGTGGAACAAAACACCAGGCAAAAGACCAAGCCTTCCACCCTTTACCAAGTGTGTAGATGCATTAATTAAATAAACAAGATATTGTGATATCCCAAGATATCCATGTTATCACATGGAACCACGTGCACCTGCAACTAGCAATGCTATAAGAGGGGCTAAGAAAGCGGTAACTTAGCCAAACAACGGTTTGCTAGGATGTGGATGGTCAGAGGCTAATCATGGAATTTTTGGAGGTTTCAAAAACAAGTGGTAGGTAACAAGACATAGCGATAGAATCGAGACAGCTAGCATAGTAATTATAGTAGTGGCATCCAAGGTAATGATCATCTTGCCTGAAATCCCACGTGGAAGAAGATCGTATCCGTGAAGTAGATGAACGGGCGTAGTAGAATGAATTCTCACACTCCGAAACAGTTTCGAAACTCGCAAGACGAAGCAATCCGGAAACAAAAAAACGACACAAAAATCCATCACAACATATCCATGACATGATGACCAACCAAATATGATGCATGTCCCTTTAAATATGCAATGCATGGCAAAGTGAAAACAAAGAAATACTACGCATTAAGTGAAGTCTAATATGCAACGGGTTGCATATTGATGAAACTCCATGTTCAATTGTTACTCTCCTTTACGTACTCAAAATATTGAATGTTTTTTATCATGGCAAGAGGTGAATCATAAAGAAACTATACTATCTAGGCATTTTAAATGAGGTCAGAAACAACAAACAACAATTCCGAAAATCCCCATATGTAATTTTCGAAATTGGTAATGTTCTACCTAGAACACAATTTTAATGTTGTTAAATAGAAAAGTAATGCCACCATGTTATTATACATGTTTTTCTAGACAAGTTACATATGTGGATCATTTTAATCAGAGCTACGGTTATTTAGATATGAAATAAACCATTTTAGCATAGCTTGAATGAAAATTTAATCAAATTGCAATTTTAACATTTTTTTATCATGGATGAAAGTGGCATATTGTGAAACTACATGAAATTCTACACACTTTACATATATGACATGTTTTATTTGGATGCACGGTTAATTAGTTATTAACAATTTAAAAAACATGGCATTTTGTAATTATGGAAGGCACTGAATAAATGCTAATTTGCACTGGACAGAAAAAAACATATACGGGCCGAATGCAGTGCACTGGGCAAGCCCATCAACGGATATGGCCCATACAGATTGAGTGTGTGTGTGTGTGTGTGCAAAACAAAACATAGGAAAAACATGGCAAAAATTGGGGCATCCGTTTAATTAGTTATTAACAATTTAAAAACACGGCCTTTTGTAATTATGCAAGGCACTGAATAAATGCTAATTTGAAGTGGACAGAAAAGAAGATATACAGGCCGAATGTAGTGCACTGGGCAAGCCCAATAACAGATCTGGCCCAGACCGGTTAAGCGTGTGTGTGTGTGTGCAAAACAAAACATAAGAAAAACATGGAAAAATTGGGGGCGTCCGGGACCGGAACCCAACACCTCTGGGATGCAACCGAGCGAGCTGACCAGCTGGGTTGGGGTATTGTGTTTGAACAGAAAGAGTGACACATCTAATTGAACAAGACACGAGGCCATGCCTTCCCATACACGGATACAAGGGAATCTGGCCGACGAGGGTGGACCTGATCGGAACAAGGTGGCTTGGCCTTGGCGCTAAATCGTCCACGCGAGGCATCGAGCTGGTCAATGAGGCACTGCCTGGGGTCGAAGAGAGGAGACCGGACTGGCAGTGTGCTGCAGATGCAGCCCACATAGGTCAACGCAAAGGCAGCTACAATCTCGGGCAGCTGCTGGATGGAGAGGATGGACACGAATGCGGCGACAACAGCTTGAACCGGACGGGCGACGGGAAGACGAAAACGAGAAGAGGACGGGTGAGGGCATACAGATCCAGTCGGGGTCGCGTCCTTGTGGTTCCTCGCAGGAGAGAAAAGAGAGAGATGTCTGAGGAGGAGAGAGAGAGAGAAGAAGGGAGCTGCACGGCAATGGTGGAATGCTCACCGGGGAAACAAGGAGTGAGATGATGGCGAGCACGGGAGCTTGGCTGCGGCTCTGTGATTGCGTTCCGACGACGACGACCGAAGTAGAGATGGCGAGGCAGCGACGGGGTTGAGGAGGAGGTCGGGCAGAGGATTTTATCGGGAGGCCTTGTGTTAGCACCCCTAGGAGCACTACAGGACCGGCCCAGCATGTCGCTGAACCAGGCAAGGAGATAGCCCAAGGCCCAGCAAGAAGAGTCAGGAAGCCCAACCAGCGTGTGACTGGGGGTGAGTGGTTGAACGCTACACAATTGGTATAAGTTAGCCCCAGACTGGATCAGAGGGTATCGATGATCGATCTGGCACGACCCGGCGGCGGCGGCTACCTAGAACCCTAGTTCCTCTTCCTTCCGTATCTCTCAATTTGGCACGGTTGTGCTTGTAAGGAGTGAATTACTGTATCCCACATACCTTATATCCATGTGACTAGCGAGTTGTTAACACTTGGTATTTAGAGCCAAGGTTCAATTTCGTTTCCGTCGTGGCGGCGTTCCTCATCGAGACGCGGCGGCAGCAAGACATGGAGCCGGTTACCAAGGGCAATCTCAAGGATCTCTTCAAGGACCTCCGTGCAGAATCGAAGGAAGACATCAAGTCTTCAGTCGCCGCGGAATTCGCATCCTGGAGGCACGGGATCATCTCGCAGATCGCCGATCTGCAGGAGGCAGTCGACCTACTCAAGAAACAACGTGGGGACGACAAGGGCACCGATGCGGGGGAGGCGTCAGCGACAGATCGCCTCGATGTGTTGATGCAGAAGGGCATCTCGTCTTTCGACGGATCTCCGACGTGTACCACTCCTCGGACCGATGGCCACGGCGCTGCCTCACTTCTCCGGACGGCGGTCGACAGGCTACCTGTCAGTCTGCCAGCCCCTCCGGTCAACGGTACGATCATCCCCAACCCTCGGTTACCCACTCTTGCCATCACTCAGTTACTACCAGGAGCTTTAGGAAATCTTGCAAAATTCTTTACTTCCAATGCTCCCAGTTCTCCTTCTATGCCTTTCCCAGTGTTCGATGGGGGAAAACCCACTCTTGTGGAAAGATCTCTGCGAGCAGTACTTCTCCATATATGGGATTCCTGAGTTAGTTTGGGTGCAGATGGCCACTCTCAATTTTTCCCCTACTACAGCAGTTTGGTTGCAATCGGTTAAGAAGAAAATTTTAGGTCTGAATTGGGAAGCCTTGTGTGCTACCTTGTTGACTCGTTTCGGTCATCATCTCCATCACTTGTTGTTCTGTCAATTTTTTGTTATTAAGCAGTCTAGTTCTGTACAAGACTACGTTGAGAGATTCAAACATTTGATGAACCAATTGTTATCATATTCTGACGAAGTTCGTCCCTTCTATTTTCTGACACGCATTCTCGATGGATTGCGGGCGGATTTGTGAGTTGCGGTCATGGTCCAACGCCCCTCTAATCTGGACATGGCGTGCACCCTCGCATTGTTACAGGAGGAAGTGCACGACGGGGTTCGCCCAGAGAACATCCATCCCCCGGATCCAGTGTACCGCGCTGTACCGCGCCTTCCTCTCGAGTCAGTTCCAATTCATCAACCTCAGCCTCCTGCAACACCATTCGCAGTTGATCGCCACGGCGTCGATGCAGCCCGCACGGCACCAGAAGGCAATCCACTCAACACTCTCTGTGCATAGAGAAGGGCATGCGGTTTTTGTTTTAAGTGTGGTGAGAGGTGGGGTCCTGACCACATGAAACATCCCAAATTTTGGAATGTTATATTAATTAATCAAATGATTGATTGTTTGATTCAGTGATTGAATTGAGTGAAAATTTGAAACTTTTTGAAACTTTTGAATGAGAGGGAATAAAATGACTTTCCCCTTTCTTATAAATTCAAATTCATCCATTTCACATCAGTGAGAGAAGATGACATGACTTCTTCAAAATAAAGGATTAGAAAAGTGGATTTTGAAAATTTCTGAAATATTCTATTTGGGATCTATCTCCTAATTGGTTCTATTTTAAAAGTTTGAAAGAATTCAAATTTTCCTTTACCCCAAATTCAAAATTGAGAGGAGGAACATGACCCTCCATACCAGGGGTATTTTTGTGAAACTTTTGAACCATAAAACCCAGGGGGTTTATTTGAAAAATATTTGCATTGGGGAATAAAACAGATTTGAGCTTTTCTAAAAATATTTTTTAAAACTTTATTATTTTGGCCGTGGAAAAATGTTAATCAGATTGCATTCCTTTTTCTGATGATTTTGCTATATAATACTTCCATGTTTGAGTTTATATTTATTTTCCTTTTCATGGTTTAAACAAAAGGAAAAATTCTATTTTTTGGAAAAAACCCGAGGCCCAGTTGGAATAGTATCGGCCCGTATCTCCCTGCGCCAGATTCGAAGGATCTTCGGATAGGCCACCGATCCTTCGCCCGCCCCTTTTCTCTCACTGACCCCAGGGCCCCACCGCCCGGCCCGTATCCCTCTCGCCCATCTCCTTCATCCTCCCGCTCGCTCCCGTCCTTCCCGAGGAGATCTCGTCGGAGCCCGATCCCCTCGTGATTACCTATCACACAAGCCTCGAATCCCTCTCCCCTAGAAATACCATCGCCCTCCCGGATCCTTTCCACACAAAAACGACAACCCCGAGCCCCTACGCTGCCCGTACTCAGTCGCCGGAGTAGCTGAGCCCCGTCGCCGGAGTAGTCGAGCCCCGTCGCCGCCATTGTTGACCCCATACCCCACCCGGACCACCGCAACACCCGTAGCAGTCACCCCTCGCTTCTACTTGCTCCGCTGCTCCTCCCCGTCCACTCGCCCAAACCCAAAACCCGCCGGAGCACCGCCCTCGAGCTCGCCCATGTCGCCGGACTCCCGAGCACCACCGTCATCGCCTCGCCTCATCCCGACAACCCCGAGAGGCGCCAAGACTATCCCGGACTCGCCTTTCTTCGCCGCACTCGCCGGACCCATCCGCCACCGCCGGCGATCACCGGAGGAGCCATGCCACCGACGCCCGAGCCGCTCCGCCGTTGACCACCACCGTTGTAAGCACCGGCGCCTCCCCTGCGTTCGATTGTGAATCTACGACATAGATTAGATCCACGGTACCGCTTCGGTAGACCCGGTTTATTATAAGTGAACCAGCCGGTTATTTTTTTTGTTTTTTTAGTTAAGCCAAAAACGTTTTCTTAAGTTTCAGCCGTTCGTTAGTTTAGACACCGCGTGCACATCCCTAGTTCAATCAGATCTCGCCACGTGTACACCCTGTCCGTTAATTAGATTTGTTTTCTTTTGTTTTCTGTTTTTAAAACATAATAGATCCTGATTTTGTTTTTCTTTAACTTTTATGTTTTTAATTATTTTTGAGTGATTATTTTTGCATTGTGTCACAAATTTATTCTAGTTTTTGTAGATATCAAGTTTGACCATATTTGAATATTTTAAATTTGAATTCAAACAGATTTGATTCAAATCTTGTTTTGTGAATAACTTGAGTTTAAAGATAGGTTTTGAGTTGATTCTTTTTCCTACTAGTCACTAGTGACCTTATTTAACAGTAGGTGGAATTTGAGAATTTTTCGAATAATTTAAATTAGGGTTTCAAGCAGAACAGAATCTGTTTTAGCTCTTTTTAGGAGTTTTGCTATTTCTTTTGTTTTAATTGTTTTAAATTTGTTTTCTTTTATATTAGTTGACAAGTTTTACTTTGTTTTCTGTTAGTTAGCAGTAGTACTTTAACAAAGATTATTTTTATTTTTTGTTTATTATTTTTGATTGCATGAAATCAATTCTAGTTCAATTATAACTTGCAAATTGATTTCATTGCTAGTTTGAGTTCCTATTTGAAAATATTTTCTATAAATTGTTTTATAAGTTTTACTTTCTGTTAACTTAGTTGTTCTATATTTTGTTTTCCCTTATTTTAGTATTTTATTGTTTTTCTTGTTGTTAAGTTTATTAGACAAAAACTTATGTTGTGTAGTGTGTTTTCTTCATAGTTCTTAGTTGTTCTTCAAAAGTAATTCTTTTGCTAGTAAAATATTTTACAAAAATACTTTTGTTAGATTTTTGCTTTATTGTTATTTTTGTTCGGTTATTTATAGGAAAACTATTCTTAGATGCTTTGATGAAGTTTTGTTGTTTTAATTATTTTCTTAAGTATTTCCTTCATCACAACCCTATTGTGTTTAGTTCTTGTGTTGCTTCTGGTTTGATAGTATTGATTGCTAGAAGTGTTTGCTTATGAGTGCAATGTCTGATTATGTAGATTTCATCGGAGAGTGATGAATAGTTCTATCAAGTTATTTTTCTGAGAGCGATATTATCTTCATCAACCTCACCAGGAAAGTTCACATTGATCATGTTTACCTACGGTTTTTATTGCATTAGTTCAACCTTATCCACCATTGTATGCAAAGTAGGTACTTGGAAACTTGGTTCTTGAAGTAGTATCATGTGGTAGGCACCCCATAAACCCTTGCCATTTTGGCCCCGGGAAACGTTATTTTAATTTGCTATCCTCTTAGTAGATGGGGTTTGGTTGAGTGTTTACCATGAGAGTTGTGAGAAATTAATTTATGGCAAAGACCTCAAGACTCCAAGAATTTCAAGACTTCATGATGAAATATACCTCTGGGTGGATATTGGTATGAATGGCACCCTAGAGAAGCCAGTGGTAGCCTAGGTTATGCTGGAGAAGCGAGAGTATTCATGCGGAAAGGTCCACCCAGGCACAAAGAGATGGATGGATACTTCAAGACCCGAGGCTTACCTGCACAGCCACAAGCCATTATGGGCTCTAGCTTGGTTGGACATCGTGGTGACTCTGTACGGGCGGTGCTACGAGATGTAGAAGAACGGTAGGATTGGATAGGCACCAACAGTGGCTCAGAGGAACCCTTTGAAAGACCATGTTTTGATCATCCGGTTCTCAAACACCCAGCAGTGCGAGGACTTCAACGGAGGCGATCAAATCTTATGGGGAACGTGTGCAAAACTCTGCAGAGTACCAAAACTAATCGATTAGCCGTGTCCATGGTTACGGACAACTTGAGCCAAAGGAACTGAAACTATCAGGAACTCTCAGCACAAATAATATTATTGATGTGGGTATTATTATTAACTTGGGTAAGAGAAATGGTTGGTGGAACCTTCTCATTAAACAACCAACTTTGTAGTAATAATTTTTGCTTGACCCCTTTGTTGTAGGAAAAATCAGCTTTATGCAAAAACTTTAACTTATAGCCCCACCTGCCATATATGCATATAGTATAGATGATATTTTCACCCCTCTCTTTTGTGACTTGTCGGTACATTCAATGTACTGACCTACATGGCTGCAATGTCTTATGTTGCAGATACTTTTCTACGACGAGTAAGAGTACGATTCAGGGTTACGGTCTGCAATTGACGTGGCTTGGACTGCGTCAGTATTTCCCCAAAGAGGAAGGGATGATGCAGCACAGCGACGGTAAGGATTTCCCTCAGTTATGAAACCAAGGTTATCGAACCAGTACGAGGATCACCAACACCCAATAAGCAGCACCTGCACACAAACAACAAATACTTGCAACCCGACGCGAAAGAGAGGTTGTCAATCTCTCTATGGTAATAAGATAGATTAGGTAGTGATAGATAGGAGAGATAGATCTCTCAAGAACACAAATAAAAAGAGTAAATATGCAGCAAGGTATTTTTGGGTTTTTGGTTTTGTAGATATGAAAACAAAGGGTGCAAAAAACATAGATCGGAAAGCAATATGATAGGAAAAGTAGACCCGGGGGCCGTAGGGTTCACTAGTGGCTTCTCTCATGAGTATAGCGCACGGTGGGTGAACAAATTACTATTGGGCAATTGATAGAAAATCGAATAGTCATGAAGATATCCAAGGCGATGATCATTATACATGCATCACGTCCAAGATAGATAGACCGACTCCTGCCTGCATCTACCTCTATTACTCCACACATCGACCGCTATCCAGCATGCATCTAGTGTATTAAGTTCATGGGAAAACGGAGTAATGCAATAAGAACGATGACATGATGTAGACAAGATCTATTCATGTAGGAATAGACCCCATCTTGTTATCCTTAATAGCAACGATACATGCGTGTCTTACTGCCCCTTGTGTCACTGGGAAAGAACACCGCAAGATCGAACCCATCACAAAGCACCTCTTCTCATGGCAAGAAAAATCGATCTAGTTGGCCTAACTAAACCAAAGATTCGAAGAACAAATACGATGCTATAAGCAATCATGCATATAAGAGATCAAAGAAGACTCAAATAATATTCATGGATAGAAACTGATCATGAACTCAAAATTCATCGGATCCCAACTAACACACCGCAAAAGTTTACATCAAATAGAACTCCAAGAGACCATTATATTGAGAATCATAAGAGAGAGAGAGAGAAAAAGCCATCTAGCTACTGCCTACGGACCCGTAGGTCTATGGTGGACTACTCACGCATCATCGGAGAGGCACCTATGAGGAAGATGAACCCCTCCATGATGGTGTTTAGATTGGATCTCGCGGTTCTGGAACTTGCGGCGGCTGGAATTGTGTTTCGTCGACTCCCCTAGGGTTTTTGGATTTCTAGGGACACGATAGTCGGTTGAGGGGGTGCCAGAGGAGCCCAGCACCCACCAGGGCGCGCCAGGGGGCCTCTGGCGCGCCCATGTGGGTGTTGGCCACCCTGGGCCCCCTCTTCTGGTGTTCCTTGGCCCATCTGGTTTCTTCAGGTCCGTAAAAAATCCACAAAAATCCCCGCAGCATTTCATCTCTGTATGGTACTGATTTCCTGCGAAGTAAAAAAAAAGCAAAAACAGCAACTGGCACTTTGGCACTATGTCAATAGGTTAGTCCCAAAAAATGATATAAAGTTGTGATAAAATGATTGTAAAACATCCAAGAATGATAATATAACAGCATGGAACAAGCAAAAATTATAGATACGTTGGAGACGTATCAGCAATCAACCTGCCGTTGGTGTTTATTTGGGACTCCACTCCCGTTGACTGTTTCCGCTGAGATTTAAGAGATATATATCAGTTTTACGTTACTTACATGTGATTGCACTTTGATATATACATTGATGTACTGTGTGTGCCAGCATACTGATCCAGGGATGGCACAGACACACAAAGGATTGACTCATTTTGAGTCGGGACGCTACAGAAATGGTATCAGAGCACATGTTGACTGTAGGACGTGACCCTAGGAAATGGCTTAGAAATAGGAAGACCTTGATAGGAACAACTTCTGTTTTCACTACTCTCGTAATCTTCTTAATTCTTTTACTAAACCTTCCTTATTTCAAACTATAGATGGAGAGTTACATCCTGAACAAAAGAGAGGACTACGAGGATGTTCTCGGAGGTCCATACCTCATGGAGCTGGTGCAGATGATGAAGCTGTCGATACCTGAGATCAAGGTGACTAAGAGGAAGTCTGGATTTTGGGGCGTCAGGACCCATGTTTTTGGACGTAAAGAAGACCCCAAGACTGAAGACATCAACTATGGCACATTGAACCATGACTGTGAGATGGGCATGAAAACTGTCGTCCATGATGCTATCGCATGTTTGAGCTATCGTCATCGTGCTGAGTTAGGTACCCACTACTTTGGAAGGCTCGGATGGCAGAAGCCTAATGGAGCATACATCATCCTGACAGACGAACAGAAGAGAAAGTGTTCACCTGTACTGGTGTATAATCAAGAACTGGAGCATTACATCAAGAACCTTCAAATGGACCTTCTCGCAGAATTATTTGAGAACAAAGCACTTCGTGAGGACCTCAAGGCCGAGAAGCTGAAGGTAGCCAATCTGAAGAAACACGATCCCGAGATTCAGAAGCTTCGTCAAGAATTAAAGAACAGTCAGGCCATGGCACATGCTGGTGAAGTTGAAATCCAGAAGCTCAAGAACCAACTCCTGGAACTACAGGGATGCCATAGGAAACTCCGCATCAACAGGGATAATATGGCCGAAGAACTTGAGAAGATCAAGCGTGACCAGAAGAAGCCCACTGCCGATGAAGACATGGAATAAACTAGCTTAGTAGTAGCCCCACCATGAGAGAAATAAAGATGAACGTTTTTTGCGATTTGTGTGATCGACCATACCAACCTTATGTGGGTGGCGATACTATAGTGTTGATTGAAATTTATGAATGTGTGGATTTGAGTTTGATTGTTTGTACCTTTGAGGTGCTGTTATAGTATGTATCCTTTTCCCTCTCCCTCTCTCTCTTACCCATCTCATCCCCAAAACCTTGGACCCAATAGATGATGAATGAAGAAGGACTCATGTTTTCTATATCGATGACCCACATGGAGATGGAACAATGGATTCAGAACATGGAGGATCACCTGAGGAATAACTTTGTTGCAAGGAAAGAAATGGTCCAATATGCTCTCCAGTACTTTGCAGAAGGTGATGCAACTTGGTGGCAGGTGCATGAATCTATCCATGGAAGGCAAGCATCAATCACTTGGGAAGAATTCAAGATGACTCTGCAAAAATCTCAAGTTGTCACCAACACCCAGAAGCCCCATTGCAAAGATGTGAAGCAGATTTGTGCATGCATGATATGTGGAGAGATAGGACACACCCAGGAAGAACACAAGGAAGGATGCCCTCATTGTGAAGGAAATCACCCAGCTGAGGAATGCCCAACTGGGCAGGTGACAGGTTTTTTGTGTGAAGGAACCACTCATTTTCCGGCACAATGTCAACTCTACACCAAGGTACAAGAAGTCATGAAGCAGCAGAAAGAAACAATGAAAGAAGCCCTCAGAAATTTTTTAGAAGAACCCATGATGATGGAAGATACACCAGACCCAATCATAGACACCAAGTCACGTTATTCATGTGGAGAAGAAGGACATATCTCCCAGAATTGTCCAAACGAGTATCTGGGAGACTTCTCGATAGAAGAAGTGCAATATGATCCTCAGGAGATAGAAGGAATGATCAACCTGGACAAGAAGAAAGGCCCAGTAAGTGGAGGCATCAGATGTTTGCATTGTAGCTTGGAGAGGCCTAACTGCTTTTGCAAGAGGTATAAGCCAAGCATCAGGAAATGAACCCAACCCAAGAAGAAGAAAAAGACTCCGTGGTTTTCTACGCGGAAGGATCTGAGCCACATCACTTGTCATCGGTGCAACAAGACAGGACACTACTCCTATACCTGCCCGGAGAAGAAGGCTAAACATGAGTAGTTGGAGTTTTGGATTTTGGAAGTAATAAATGTAATAGGAAGCACTCTTATTTTTCTTGAGATTATCGAGTTGAAGTATGTAACAGAAGTCTCAGAGATTGTAATAACTTCATGAATCAATAGAATTTATTGTGTCATGACTTCCTATGTTGAATTGTATGAGTTGCTACTCTATAAACGAAGATCTTTGACCATTTTCGAGGACATGAGAAAATATGGTCTACACAGGCATGCGTACATTTTATTTAAGTGTGGTAGTGATCGGTAAAACCACAGGATCCAAGGAACAATAATGCACCGTTCATGCCAAGGAGTTTGGACAAATGAATACATATGAAAGTAATGCTGGACCATATCAACCTATGTGGATGACAGCATTTATAATAAAGTACTTTTGAAGTTGGAGTTTTGAGAATAAAATAAGGATGAAATGAAGGAATGATTATGATGAACCAATACCTTATTGGTAAACAGACCAATGGAAAGGAAAATGAATTCCACAGAGTGGAGTCTGGACAAGAATACGTCTGTGATTTATTTTGATCACCCCAAGGATATGATGCGATGAATTGAAGATAATGTTGGAATATGAAACGCTAGTAATCCCAAGGGTGAGTTAAGTCCGTACAAGTATTGAAGCGAGCCACGACCTCAGGATTGATAAGGAGCAAGCCCTACCTTTATGAAGGAAGGAACTTGGAATAAGCTATGACAGATCAGCAGACATTTTCTTAGGAGAATACGTAAGCCTGAGAGTTGTGAAGAAACGATAGATGTTTTGTTCAGCTTGCAGAATCAATGGATTTATCCGAACTTCGTTCGTGGACAAGAGAAATTCTGCAACGCTTGTGAGGAAGCCCAAGTGTTATAATACGAGATTCGCTAAACCTTATACCGAGTTATGATTCGGGTGCGGAATAGATTGATCACCATGATGACTTACTCTTATCATTTTTTTGCTATTCGGAATGGTAAATCTAGAGAGACTTACCCATAGTAGAGAGACGACGATCGTTGAAGCTCTTGTTTTAATCCCTAGAATGGTATGATAAAGACCCATTGTACATGGCAGTTGTGGCCAAACGTAGGAATTTTACGGTGAGGATGAAGCCACGACCCATTTCACTGTAGGATAACCACAAATGGTAGACCACCACGAGATCATCGATAAGTTATTTAGAATGGTCACGAGGCCTGTCAGTTGAGAAGACCAAGTATCGGAAGAAAATTACTTTGATGAAAGAAGTTATTGTAAGGAATGTAAAGAGACAAATGCCAGGACCCCAGAGGATTGTCATGATTTTGAGGGACCAATAACTCTCATTTTAAGTGTGCTAGCACCCACACTTTGCAGGACAATGGATTTGCTAGAAGACCCCAAACCCTAACCTTTTCTTTCTAGCCTCTTCGAATCTCGAGGACGAGATTCATTTTAAGGGTGGTAGGTTTGTAACATCCCAAATTTTGGAATGTTATATTAATTAATCAAATGATTGATTGTTTGATTGAGTGATTGAATTGAGTGAAAATTTGAAACTTTTGAATGAGAGGGAATAAAATGACTTTCCCCTTTTCTTATGAATTCAAATTCATCCATTTCAAATCAGTGAGAGAAGATGACATGACTTCTTCAAAATAAAGGAATAGAAAAGTGGATTTTGAAAATTTCTAAAATATTCTATTTGGGATCTATCTCCTAATTGGTTCTATTTTAAAGTTTGAAAGAATTCAAATTTTCCTTTACCCCAAATTCAAAATTGAGAGGAGGAACATGACCCTCCATACCAGGGGTATTTTTGTGAAACTTTTGAACCATAAAACCCAGGGGGGTTATTTGAAAAATATTTGCATTTGGGAATAAAACAAATTTGAGCTTTTCTGAAAATATTTTTGAAAAAACTTTATTATTTTGGCCGTGAAAAAATGTTAATCAGATTGCATTCTTTTTTCTGATGATTTTGATATATAATACTTCCATGTTTGAGTATATATTTATTTTCCTTTTTATGGTTTAGTTTCCTGTTTTGAAACAAAAGGAAAAATTCTATTTTTTGGAGAAAACCCGAGGCCCAGTTGGAATACTACCGGCCCGTATCGCCCCGTGCCAGATCCGTAGGATGTTCGGAGCAGCCACCGATCCTTCGCCCGCCCCTTTTCTCTCACTGACCCCAGGGCCCCACTGCCCGACCCGTATCCTTCTCGCCCATCTCCTTCATCCTCCCACTCGCTCCCTTCCTTCCCGAGGAGATCTCGCCAGAGCCCGATCCCCTCGTGATTACCTATCACTCAAGCCTCGAATCCCTCTCCCCTATAAATACCATCGCCCTCCCGGATCCGTTCCATGCAAAAACGACAACCCTGAGCCCCTATCCTGCCTGCAATCAGTCGCCGGAGTAGCTGAGCCCCGCCGCCGCCAGTGTTGACCCCATACCCCACCCGGACCACCCCAGCAACCCGTAACAGTCACCCCTCGCTTCTACTTGCTCCGCTGCTCCTGCCCGTCCACTCGCCCGAACCCAAAACCCGCCGGAGCACCGCCCTCGAGCTCGCCCAAGTCGCCGGACTCCCGAGCACCACCGTCATCGCCTCGCCTCATCCCGACAACCCTGAGAGGCGCCAAGACTACCCCGGACTCGCCTTTCTTCGCCGCACTCGCCGGACCCATCAGCCACCGCTGGCGATCACCGTAGGAGCCACGCCACTGACGCCCGGGCCGCTCCGCCGTCGACCACCACCGCTGTAAGCACCGACGCCTCCCCTCCGTTCGATTGTGAATCTACGACATAGATTAGATCCACGGTACCGCTTCGGTAGACCCAGTTTATTATAAGTGAACCGGTCGGTTGTTTTTTTTGTTTTGTTTTAGTTAAGCCGAAAACGTTTTCTTAAGTTGCGGCTGTTCGTTAGTTTAGAGACCGCGTGCACACCCCTAGTTGAATCAGATCTCGCCACGTGTACACCCTGTCCGTTAGTTAGATTTTTTTTTGTTTTCTGTTTTAAAAATAGAATAGATCTTGATTTTGTTTTTCTTTAACTTTTATGTTTTTAATTATTTTTGAGTGATTCTTTTTGCATTGTGTCACAAATTTATTCTACTTTGTGTAGATATCAAGTTTGACCATATTTGAATATTTTAAATTTGAATTCAAACAGATTTGATTCAAATCATGTTTTGTGAATAACTTGAGTTTAAAAATAGGTTTTGAGTTGATTATTTTTGCTACTTGTCACTAGTGACCTTTGTTAACAGTAGGTAGAATTTGAGAATTTTTAGAATATTTTAAATTAGGGTTTCAAGCAAAACAGAATCTGTTTTAGCTCTTTTTAGGAGTTTTGCTATTTCTTTTGTTTTAATTGTTTTTAATTTGTTTTCATTTATATTAGTTGACAAGTTTTACATTTTTTTGTTAGTTAGCAGTAGTACTTCAACAAAGATTATTTTTATTTTTTATTTTTTATTTTTGATTGCATGAAATCAATTCTAGTTCAATTATAACTTGCAAATTGATTTCATTGCTAGTTTGAGTTCCTATTTGAAAATATTTTCTATAAATTGATTTATAAGTTTTACTTTCTGTTAAGTTAGTTGTTCTATATTTTGTTTTCCCTTATTTTAGTATTTTATTGTTTTTCTTGTTGTTAAGTTTATTAGACAAAAACTTATGTTGTGTAGTGTGTTGTCTTCATAGTTCTTAGTTGTTCTTCAAAAGTAATTCTTTTGCTAGTAAAATATTTTACTAAAATACTTTTGTTAGATTTTGCTTTATTGTTGTTTTTGTTGGGTTATTTATAGGAAAACTATTCTTAGATGCTTTGATGAAGTTTTGTTGTTTTAATTTTTGTCTTAAGTATTTCCTTCATCACAACCCTATTGTGTTTAGTTCTTGTGTTGCTTCTTGTTTGATAGTATTGATTGCTAGAAGTGTTTGCTTATGAGTGCAATGTTTGATTATATAGATTCCATCAGAGAGTGATGAATAGTTCTATCAAGTTATTTTTCTGAGAGCGATATTATCTTCATCAACCTCACCAGGCAAGTTCACATTGATCATGTTTACCTATGGTTTTTATTGCATTAGTTCAACCTTATACACCATTGCATGCAAAGTAGGTACTTGGAAACTTGGTTCTTGAAGTAGTATCATGTGGTAGGCACCCCATAAACCCTTGTCATTTGGGCCCCGGGAAACGTTATTTTAATTTGCTATGCTTTTAGTAGACGGGGTTTGGTTGAGTGTTTATCATGAAAGTTGTGAGAAATTAATTTATGACAAAGACCTCAAGACTCCAAGATTTTCAAGACTTCATGATGCAATATACCTCTGGGTGGATATTGGTATGAACGGCACCCTGGAGAAGCCAGTGGTAGCCTAGGTGATGCTGGAGAAGCGCCAGTATTCACGCGGAAAGGTCCACCCAGGCACAAAGAGATGGATGGATACTTCAAGACCCGAGGCTTACCTACACAGCCACAAGCCATTATGGGCTCTGGCTTGGTTGGACATCATGGTGACTCTGGACGGGCGGTGCTACGAGACGTAGAAGAATGGTAGGATTGGATGGGCACCGACGGTGGCTTAGAGGAACTCTTTGAAAGACCATGTTTTGATCACCTGGTTCTCAAACACCCTGCAGTGCGAGGACTTCAATGGAGGCGATCAAATCTTGTGGGGAACGTGTGCAAAACTCTGCAGAGTACCAAAACTAATCGATTAGCCGTGTCCACGGTTATGGACAACTTGAGCCAAAGGAACTGAAACTATCAGGAACTCTCAACACAAATAATATTATTGATGTGGGTATTATTATTAACTAGGGTATGAGAAATGGTTGGTGGAACCTTCTCATTAAACAACAAACTTTGTAGTAATAATTTTTGCTTGACCCCTTTGTTGTAGGAAAAATCAGCTTTATGCAAAAACTTTAACTTATAGCCCCACCTGCCATATATGCATATAGTATAGATGATATTTTCACCCCTCTCTTTTGTGACTTGCCGGTACATTCAATGTACTGACCTACACGGCTGCAACATCTTATGTTGTAGATACTTTTCTACGACGAGTAAGAGTACGATTCAGGGTTACGGTCTGCACTCAACCCGCCGTTGGTGTTTATTTGGGACTCCACTCCCGTTGACTGTTTCCGCTGAGATTTAAGAGGTATATATCAGTTTTACGTTACTTACATGTGATTGCACTTTGATATATACATTGATGTACTCTGTGTGCCAGCATACTGATCCAGGGATGGCACAGACACATAGAGGCTTGACTCGTATTGAGTCGGGACGCTACACCACACTTGTCCGGCAACAATTTAGATGCATGTTTTGGAAGAGTTCATGGATTTCATGGGGATCTCTCGGAAGGCGAGGGAATGAGCACAGATGAACCTGAACCTGAAGAAGTAGTGTATGCAATATCCTTGCAGGCGTTCAATGGCAATGATTCTTCTAAGCTGGTGCAGTTTACTTCTGTTCTCCAAGGACAAAGTGTGGAGGTGCTAGTTGATTCTGCTAGTTCAGCCTCCTTTATCAAATCCCGCTGTGTTCCTCACTTGCAAGGGTTGCAGGCATTGCCCAGGCCAGCTCGGGTGAAAGTGGCAAACGGGTTTGAACTCTGTTGTCAACTTGAAGCTTCCAACTGCCCTTGGGCTATTCAAGATCATCTATTTTCCACTTCTTTCAAAGTATAAACTCTGGGAGGTTTTGACGTCATTCTTAGCATGGATTGGTTGGAAGAAATGAATCCAATATCGACTGGATTAACAAAACAGTGTCTATCAAGGATGGTAATGATCTTATTCAGTTGCAAGGCCATGTATTCACTCGCAACAACTACATCACCATCTCTTCGGAGGATTGAACTATATGTGCGTTCCAGGAGAAGTAGATCACTTGGTGTACCTTTGTAATGTTGATGGCAAACACAAACAACCTGAGAAAGAGTCAGTAGCCCCACCGGCTGAAATTCAACAGCTTTTGCAAGAATATTCGGATGTGTTTGCAACACCACAAGGGCTCCCTCCTAGCCGAGCTTGTGATCACCGGATTCCCCTGTTTCCAGGAGCTACCCCAATTAGCATATGGCCGTATAGACACTCTCCAGAAACAAAGACCGAAATTGAAAAACAATTTGAAGAGCTCCTTGTGTCGGGCATCATTCAGCATTCACACCGTCCATTTGCTTCGCCTGATATCTTGGTTTGTAAGAAAGATGGACAGTGGCGACTTTGCATCGATTACCGCAAGATGAATGCACTGACTGTCACTCCTAAGTTTCCCATCCTAGTTATCAATGAAGTGCTCGATGAACTTTCTGGTGCTAGCTGGTTCTCCAAATTGGATCTACGTGCAGGTTACCATCAAATCAGATTGGCAAAGGGGGAAGAATACAAAACCGCGTTCCAGACTCACTCCAGCCATTATGAATACAAGGTGTTGCCATTTGGAGTAGCTGGTGGCCCGTCTACATTTCAACTAGCCATGAACCACACCTTGAAACCAGTTTTGTGCATCTGTGCTTTGGTTTTTTTGATGATATATTGGTCTTCTCAACCTCTTTCCAACAACACCTGCAACATCACCGTGATGTTCTGCAACTTTTGTGCAAGGATCAGTGGCAAGTCAAGGCCTACAAATGCTCTTTTGCTCAGACAGAACTTTTGTACTTAGGGTTCATGGTTAGTGAACAGGGGGCTTCCGCTAAGCCGAATAACATTCAGCAAGTTCAACAATGGCCAGTCCCACTCAATGTCAAGCAGTTGTGTCAATTCTTCGGCCTTTCAGGATATTATCGCAAGTTTGTTCGTCATTATGGAATCATTGCCAAACGTTTGACACATTTGCTGAAGACACATGTTCCTTTTGTTTGGATGAGTGACAGCACAACTACATTTGACACCCTCAAGCACTCTTTGGTGACAGCTCATGTTCTTGCTCTACCAAACCTTAACAAGCAATTCATCATAGAGACCGACATAAGTGATCTGGGAGTCGGGGCAGTTTTACAGTAGGAGGGACATCCATTGGCTTTCTTGAGTAAACCGTTGGGACCACGCAACAAGGGATTGTCCACTTATGAGAAAGAACTACTCGCAATCTTGTTGGCTGTTGAACATTGGCGACAGTACTTGCAGACAACCAAGTTCTTGATCAAAATTGATCAACGCAGTTTAGTTCATCTCGAAGACCAACGATTATACACCCCGTGGCAACAAAAGGCATTCACCAAATTGTTGGGTATCCGCTACAGATTGTGCTACCGAAAAGGAGTTGATAATGGAGCTGTAGACGCCCTTTCTAGCCTCCTATTCACTGACAAGGACAACCTATATGCCTGAAAGCACAACTTCTCCCTAGGTGGTTTTGGTAATTAATTACAACATATATTTCATTGGACTAATAACTCTACCAAGTATATCGCAAGAAAAAATCAATGAATAGATTGGCAAAGGATTGTGTGGAGATCCCCTAGATGCAAGGAACATCAATTGGCAACAAGCTTCAAGACTCTACATTTTGCATTTTGTGAGAAATCACTTTCGAGTCCATAGGAAAGCAAATACTATTAAAAGGGGATGAGGTATCCATGATGATCTAGTTGCTCAAGTTCTTAGAGTTAGGCACCAAAAATACCGATGAAATTCTCCCACAAAATACTCTGTCTAAATTCTACCACTCAAATTCGGTGCCACCAACTTTTCCAAATCAGCCCTACCGAGTTTCACCCCAGACAGATCCTAAGCCAAACCCTAAGGTCTCGGTGACACCAACTTCCATTTCGGTGAAACCGAAATCAGTGAACAACTTTCGGGTAACCTATTTCTAGAATAGGAATTTCTGAGTTTTGGAAGTCGGTCTCACCGAATTTTGGTAACTGCCTAGATCAGCCAATTCGGTCCCACCGAGATTTATATATCGGTCTCACCGAAACGCCAAAAGTTGCCACATTTTGCACTAGTCGGTGCAACCGAGTTTTTGCTTTGGTTTCACCGAGTTGGGCAATAATGTCGTAAGGGTTGAATTTTTGGAGATGCCTATATATACCCCTTAACCTACCTCTCACTCGTAGAGGAAGCACTCAGAACAAACCAACACTTGCCCCATCCATTTTTCTGGGAGGAACCACCTAGTCATGTGTTGAGATCAAGATCTTCCACTCCAACCATATGAATCTTGATTTCTAGCCTTGCCAAGTTGCTTTCCACCGAATCAACCTCTTCTACCAAGCCAAATCTGTGAGAGAGTGATTGTGTGTTGAGGAGACTATCTTTTGAAGCACATGAGCAAGGAGTTCATCATTGTTACCACATCTATTAACTTTTGGAGAGTGGTGTCTCCTAGATTGGTTAGGTTTCACTTGGGAGCCTCTGTCTTCATGTGTGGAGTTGAACCAAGAAGTTTGTAAGGGCAAGGATATCGCCTACTTCGTGAAGATCTACCCCGAGTGACGTCCTTCGTGGACGTAAACCGTGATGGAATAGACGAGGTTGCTACTTTGTGGACCCTTATGGGTGGAGCCCTCCGTGGACATTCGCGACCGCTACCCTCCGTGGGTTCAAGTCTCCATCAACGTGGACGCATGATAGAACGACATATCGGAACCACGGGAAAAATCTTCGTGTCTCCAATTGTGTTTGATCCTCCTATCATTTCCCTCTATTTATATGTGCATGGCTTTACTTTCCTGTGCTATACTCTTAGACTTGCATGTGTAGGGTGTACTTGACTTGATACAATTGCTAAAACTTGCCAACATCTAAATTTGGGAAAAGGCTAGAATTTTAATTTGGTAAAGTAGTCTAATCACCCCCCTCTAGACATACTTCAGATCCTACAAGTGGTATCAGAGCTTTGGTCTCCATTGCATTGTTTTCCCAACCTGGGTGAGTATGGCGTCTATCACTACATGAATCAGCTTCTTTGTCTTCTACCATAGCGGACAGGAAAGGACAATACCACTGACGGAAAATGTCTTTGCCGTCAGCTGGCTGACGGCCCCACTGGTGGCGCTGAAAGTAACAGTAATGAGGTTCTTTGCCATTTGCAAACCTCCAGCGGACATCAAACTTCTTTGCCGTCCACTTTGTTAGGCAGGCAGACGAGAAAGCTCCTGGACGGCAACGTACAGCTGTTACCCCCGTTAGGTGGCTAACGTCCGACTTTGCCGTCCGCTGGCTGACGGCAAACCACTAGGTGCCTTTGTCGTCTGCTCGTTGACGTCAGCAGTCTTACCGCGGCACGTCGCTCCCTTCTTCTTTGCCGTCTACCCCCTTTTCTACTTTACCGTCTGTCAGGTCTTTCGTTGCGGTCTGCCCGTCGCCGCAGCAGATGACAAAGTGACCAAATAGGCAGACCTAGTGCTCCCAGGTTGCACAGGTTGCTGCCATGTGGCTCCTTTGCCATCCACCTACCGATGGCAAAGGTCTTTGCCGTCCGCTAGCGGACGGCAAAGTTCCTGTATTGCCTCTTTTATGTCTGTTTTCTATTATTTCCCTGTAGTTTCACAACACATATATGATATATATAGTTTCCGAAAGAAGCATAGGCCATGTATCCAACATCATCGTGAAATATTTAACAAGAGAACACATAGGCTAGCAAAATACATAGTTTCACATTGTTCATTCATATATACATACATAGTTTCACATTGTTCATCAACACAAATCAAAACAAAAGCTAAACACTAGCAGTCCATTAATGCCAGCTTCCATGAAATGAATCAAATCTGCAAAATGGGAATAAGAAAGTTAGAAGAAGTAGAAGAAGAAGAAGAAGAAGAAGACTAAAAGAAGAAGAAGAAGAAGAAGAAGAAGACTAGAAGAAGAAGAAGAAGAAGAAGAAGAAAGAGAAGGAAAATAATAAGAAGAAAGAAAGAAGAAGAAGAAAGAAGAAGCTCATCTTTCTTCTTCTCTTCTATCTTTTTATCCTTTTCGTTCTCATTCTTCTTCTTTTATCCTTTCTTTTTCTTCTCTTTCTTCTTCTATTCTTTCTTTTTCTCCTCTTCCTTGTTTTTCTTCATCTTATTCCGTCTAATTAGCATGTATGAAGCTAAGTATGCATTTGTTAAGCAAAACACTAGAGAGAACTTACCGTCGTCGTCATCACGGAGGTGCAGCACTGGGGTTGCTCGGGCCAGTTTAACCTGGAGAAGGATGCCCTGGAGAAGGGTTGTGCGATGCGGGTCGGGAGTTATGCTGCACCAAAGATCATGTGCAATGTCTCGTTACCATGATGACACTCAAATGTTAAGACTAGCAACTAAGGATCATTCAAATGAAACTCAGCGTTCCCGCCGCAATAATGACTGCCATCGGCGGAGGGGTCTGACTGGTCTTCTCACACACAGACTGCACATTTGGTTTTGACGAGTCAGCCATATTAGTTAGTAATGAAACGAACATTTACGTGCATGATTTGGCTAATATGCAAAAGAAACTTACCACGAGGAGCTCGTACATGGCCCAGTGAGCCGCCTCAGTCCGTGCCCTCTCCTCCTCCAACAACTTAGCCGTCTTCTCCTCCACGACCAGTTCCTTCTCCACCGCCACCCTGTCCATCTCCTCCAGAAGCGCCTGGGTTGTCGCTCTCTCTTTCTGAAGAGCAGCCTCCAACACCACTACTCGTTAGCATTGTAATCATCGATGGCCGCACACACAATGTAATGGATGAAAGATAATTGAGTCCTTATAACTAACCTCGATGGCGAGATCGACTGGCCGTGTGTCGGCGCACTAGGACTGGGGTACCCAGTGCCCATGACTTATGCACAGGCAATAGTAGCAGAACCCCATCAGCACCAGTCCAAAGCCAGAAAAGCCGCTCTACGTGAGATTAAGGAGCGCATCAAGAAGACAAAACCAACATCCAAGACCAAGACCCCGACAGAAGCAGCCTACGCTGGCTAGCAACGCCAGCAAACCCAGAACGGGCCCAAGCCGCGCTTGTCGCATCCCCGGTGCCTGCCGGGGACCGAGGCGCATGCACCTTCAAGAAGACCCGGCAAGCCATCCACCGGCAGGCGCGTGCCGATCGGCCACCGCTCCACCGCATCGCAACGCCAGTCAGTTGTCGATGCGGTGTCGAGCCCTCAGGTGGCTAAGTGGCTCTCGCTAAGCACGCGGCGACGCGCCGGGAGGCAGATTATGCCCATTTGACACCCGTCCAGGGGCGTGTCAAGATACTAAGCAACAGTCATCCAAGCTGTGGTAAAAGCTTGCCGGGGATGCACCCCCGCACGCCACCAAGGTTAGCATCTATGGCATTTTGTCCTAAGTGCCAGAGTTAGGTATGATAGGACTGTTAGCTATCTAATCACTAGGTAATGTCTGTTTTGCCATCGTGGTTGCCCCTTGAGCTATAAAAGGAGGTCCAAGGCAACCTAGCTAAAGATTCGGACCATTGGGCACTTGTACTAGCGTAGCAGCTCTCCCGAAGGCATCCTTGCCGGGTTTGAGCGCTGTGAGTGCTTCGTGTTCCCCCCGATTAATCCACCAAAGCAGGAGTAGGGTTTTATGCTTCTCAGCGGCCCGAACCTGGGTAAAACACCAGCGTCTCATCTTCGTGCTGCCTCACTATCTTAGCTCTTTGTGCAACGTGATCTCACCCCTGCCCAACCACAAAGGGGCCCGTGGCCCCATAGGTGATCGTGGGCATCGTGACCCGACATCTTTGGTGTGCCAAGAAGGGGGCAGCGTCATTTGCGCGAAATTGAGATCATGAGCAGCGTGTCGATCTTCATCGCCGTCTTCGTCATCTATGGCTCCCAAGAAGACCGGCGCAATCACGCATCCCTCCACTTTGAAGGCCCCCTCGCACGTAGCTGCGGACGCCATTGGCACCGCGGCGGCGACGAGTGAGGCGGGCGTCGTGGGCGACGCAGCTGGCGCAGGCGGCGCCACCGTCGTGTCCCCCGCGGTCAAAGCTAGAGCGAGGAACGCCGGAGAGGAGCAGAAGCAACAACATTTTGGCGAGCTCGGCCCTAGTGCCGCGGGAGGAGGAAACGTTTGGTCTCCACCTTCCCGCCGCACTGGCGGCCGCGGCCGCAACAGCGGCGCCCAATCTAGGGCAAGCCGTGATCTTCCAGCTGCGCCCGTCACAGGCGCCACTGCTGGGCGTGCGCCTCGCCCAGAACAAGACAGAGCGCCAAGCGGGGTCGTAGACCCACAAGTTCGACCTCCTCCACGTCAGACCGCCTCAGCGACTGGAGCACGGCGACAAGAATGCGGTGACGCTCCTCTTGGTTCCACCAGGAGTCGAGCGACATCACGATCCGCCTCTCTAGCCATGCTGGACACGGCAGTAGAAGCGATGGCGCGGGCCCAGCTGCTATTAAATTTCCCACCGGCGGCCGACAAGATGGACGAATGGACAACCACCATCCAGAGTTTGATCTGCTTCGTCAAAGCTAGCAAACCGCAGCATGCAGAGCCGTCGCGATACCCGCGGACGGCGACGACGGCCCAGGCTGACGGTCGTGTCGAAGGGGCCACGCCAACGGTGCAATCCCCTCCGCAACAATAGACCCAAAGGTAGCCACAACGAGCTCCACATGCCGACGAGCCTGACGAAGCATCTATGGTATCGTTCGGCCCGCACGATCGCCGGGACCAACGGCGTGTCCTGGAAGACAGGCGGAGGGAAGACGCGCGTATCACCATAGAGCGACGTCGGGAAGCACACCGCCAATCCGACAGGCGCAACGGCCCAGATGCTGGTGACCCCGCGCCCAGTGTTGGCGGGTACCTGCCTTATGAGGTTGGGTGCCATGCCTTCACTCGCGAGCTGCGACAGGTCCGCTGGCCATCGACCCGAGCTTTCAAGTTTGAACTGACGGAGAAATACGACGGGAAGCTAAACCCGGCGGAATTCCTGGGCATCTATACGATAGCCGTTCAAGCCGCCGGGGGAAGAGATGAGAAGGTGCTCGCCAACTATTTCCCTTTGGCACTTAAGCCGAATGTGAGATCGTGGCTGATGCACCTGCCGGAGAACTCTATTTCATCATGGGTTGACTTGTGCAACGAGTTTGTCGGCGCCTTCACAGGTGGCCACCAGGAGCCAGGGCAGCCCAGCGACCTGCAAGTCCTTCCGCAAAAGGAGGGAGAAACCTTGCGGATGTACATCCAGAGATTCAGTCGAGTGCACCGCAATATTCCAGAGATACACCCTGCATCCGTGATTGCCACGTTCCATTCGAACTCGCGCAACAGGAGGATGCGGGCCAAGATGAATGTTAAACTCCCCAAGACCGTCAATGAGTTTTACACATTGGCGGATAAGTGTGCTCATGCTGAGGAAGGAAGGCGACTCCCCGGAGAGGAGGCGGGCGTCGAAATCGACTCAGATGACGACGATGATGCCTCTTGCCCGAAGGGAAAAAGCCGAAGGCGCAACAAGAAGCGTAAGGGAAAGGCAGTGTTGGCCGTTGAGAGCTCTGGTAATCTCAATGCCGGCAAGAAGGACAAGGCCGAGGCCCCCGGCAAGGGAGCTGCCGCATGCGCTGATTGCCGGGAGGCCGCCGTGGCAGAGAAAACCGGAAAGTCCGATGGGCCATACTACAAAATCCACCGCACCAAAGGTCATGATCTCCAAGAATGCCGCCAAGTTGAGCAGCTTGCTGAGAAGCAGAAGGCTGAGTACGAGAAGCGTGACAAGGAGAGAGGCCAAGATGGTGCTGCCCGGAAGGGCCATGGTGGTAGAGGAGGCTGCCGCGGCAAGGACCCGCAACAGAAGGAAAAACTGGCTAGAGGCCGTGAGAAGAAAGAAGGAGATGATATGAGTGATGATGAGGATGATGAAGGGTCCAGTGATCAAGAATTCCAGAAGGCAACTAAAGCCATGTGTGTTGACGGGGGTGCGTCCTTGCATTCCTCTCATCGCTAGCTCAAGCAATATGCGCGTGAGATCAACGTCGTGGAGCCAGCTGCAGAGTCTAGAAGGCCACTCAAATGGTCCCGCACGCCTATCATCTTTGACGAAGAGGATCATCCTGACCGTACCACTGCGGTCGAATGTTTGCCGTTGTTGGTCTCCCCAACAATCCGCAACCTCAAAGTAACCAAGATGTTAGTTGACGGCGGGGCGGAGTTGAACTTAATCTCCCCTAAAGTGGTTGAAAGGCTGCAGATCCCTGACGGAGAGCTCAAAGCTACGGGTACGTTCCAAGGAATCAACCCCGGCAGGAGCCGACCCAAGGGAAAGATCACTTTGCCTGTGACGTTTGGCGGGGAGTCGAACTACCGGACTGAGAAGGTGGTGTTTGATGTGGTCGAATTCCCTCTGCCTTACAACGGAATTCTTGGTCGCCCAGCTCTGGCAAAATTCATGGTAGCATCCCACTATGCCTATAACACTTTGAAGATGCCAGGGCCCATGGGAATCATCTCCATCCCATCTGATAAGAAGGACGCAGTTATATGTGTGGACAAAATGTATCGAGATGCGGTAGCAGCTGAAGTCGCGGAAGCACCAACTCCTGCCAAGGAATCGAAGAAGGGGAAGAAGTCTAGCAGAGACGTCGGCAAGGACTCCGGGAAGCGTGCCTCTTCGGAGTGCGCTACACCCGTCGATGACCTGCCAGAGAGTTCCACTAGCAAGAGATCCAAGGTCACCTATCTTGCGACAAAGAAGGTCCTGGCAGGGCAGGATGGCACTGGTGGTACGTTTACAATCAGTGCCACCCTTAATGACAAATAGGAAACCGCGCTCATTGCCTTCCTACGGGCAAATGTCGATGTGTTTGCTTGGCAACCGTCTGACATCCCCGGTGTTCCCAGGGAGGTAATTGAGCAACACCTTGCCACCTGCCCTCATGCCAGGCCCGTCAAGCAGAAAGTTAGAAAGCAAGCCTTGGAGCGGCAGCAGTTCATCGCCGAAGAGATCAAGAAGCTCGAACAGCTGGTTTGGTCAGAGGAGTGTTGCATCCAACGTGGTTAGCCAACCCGGTAGTGGTGCCCAAGGCGAATGGGAAATGGAGGCTTTGCATTGATTTCACTAACTTGAACAAAGCATGCCCGAAGGACCTTTTTCCGTTGCTGCGCATCGATCAGATTGTTGATTCCACTTCCGGGTGTGACTTGCTTTCCTTCTTGGACGCATATTCCAGATACCACCAGATATTCATGGCCAAGGAAGATGAGGAAAAGACCGCGTTCATAACTCCGTGTGGAACGTACTGCTTTGTATGTATGCCCTTCGGGTTAAAGAGCGCTGGTTCTAACTTTGCAAGGGCCGTGCAGGTTGGATTTGAACCTCAGTTGCATAGAAACGTGGAAGCTTACATGGATGACATAGTAGTCAAAACCAAAGATGAAGCAACCCTCATACAAGACTTGGAAGAAACTTTTATGAACTTGCGCAAGATCAATTTGAAGCTCAACCCTGAGAAGTGTGTGTTTGGTGTCCCTTCCGGCAAGCTGCTTGGGTTCTTTGTGTCTCAGTGAGGAATAGAAGCCAATCCCGACAAGATCAAAGCAATCGAGCAAATACAAGCACGCAAGTCCGTCAAGGACATAAGACGCTTGGCCGGATGCATTGCCGCGTTGAGTATGTTCATCTCCAAATCCGCTGAACGCGCCCTGCCGTTTTTCAAGATTCTGAAAAAGGCCGGCGGATGAAGTGGACCCCAGAAGCAGAAGCAACGCTGCAAGATCTGAAAGCTTACCTTTCTTCCGCTCCCACCTTGGTCGCGCCTAAACCGCAAGAACCGTTGTTGCTATACTTGGTGTCAACGAATCAAGTGGTTAGCGCAACACTGGTGGCGCAGCGAGAAGTGGATGAAGATGCAGCTGCTGCAACTAATTTCACTGGGGACAAAACCGAAGCACTCGCGGCAGGACCTGATACAAACCAAGGAGAACCTAAGCAAGCAAACGAAGGCAGTTTCAAGGAAGTGGGGAATAAGAAGGTGGTGCAGCGACCAGTGTACTTGGTCAGCTCCTTGTTACAAGGGGCCACGTCAAGGTACTCTGGAGTGCAAAAGCTGATCTTCGGCCTTCTCATGGCCTCAAGGAAGCTGCTTCACTACTTCCAAGGCCACGAGATCACTGTTGTCACCCGCTATCCGCTGCAGTGTATATTGAGGAACCCCGAAGCCACTGGCAGGATAGTTGAGTGGGCGCTAGAGCTGTCAAGTTTTGGTTTGAAGTATGAGAGCACTTCCACAATCCAGAGCAGGGCATTGGCGGAATTCATTGTGGAATGGACACCCACGCCAGACGAAGAGGTTCCAGAGACAATCCTCCCCGGCAAAGAAGCGCCTAAAGAATGGATCATGTATTTTGACGATGCTTTCTCACTTTAGGGCGCCGGAGTAGGCGTGCTCCTCATCGCCCCTACCGGAGAGCATCTCAAATATGTGGTTCAAATGCATTTTCCCCGGGAGGAGGCCACCAACAACACCGCTGAGTATGAGGGGCTCTTTGCCGGAATCGGGATCGCGGTGGAGTTGGGAATCAAGAAATTGATCATCCGAGGAGATTCTCAACTCATGGTGAGACAAGTTGATGTCTACTACGCAACTTTATTCTTGTAGACTCTTGTTGGGCCTCCAAGCGCAGAGTTTTGTAGGACAGTAGCAATTTCCCTCAAGTGGATGACCTAAGGTTTATCAATTTGTGGGAGGTGTAGGATGAAGATGGTCTCTCTAAAGCAACCCTGCAATGAAATACAAGAAATCTCTTGTGTCCCCAACACACCCAATACAATGGAAAATTGTATAGGTGCACTAGTTCGGCGAAGAGATGGTGATACAAGTGCAATATGGATGGTAGATATAGGTTTTTGTAATCTGAAAATATAAAAACAGCAAGGTAGCAAGTAACAAAAGTGGGCACAAACGGTATTGCAATGCTTGAAAACAAGACCTAGGGTCCGTACTTTCGCTAGTGCAATCTCTCAACAATGATAATATTATTGGATCACATAACCATCCCTCAATGTGCAATGAAGAATCACTCCAAAGTTCTTATATAGCGGAGAACATAGGAAGAAATTGTTTGTAGGGTACGAAACCACCTTAAAGTTATCCTTTCCGATCGATCTATCCAAGAGTTCGTACTAAAATAACACCAAGTTATCCTTTCCGATCGATCTATCTAAGAGTTCGTACTAGAATAACACCATATGATACACATCAACCAACTCTAATGTCACCTAGATACTCCATTGCCACCACAAGTATCCATGAGTTAATTATACGATACGCATCAAACAATTTCAGATTCATAATACCCAATCCAACACAAAGAACCTCAAAGAGTGCCCCAAGATTTCTATCGGAGAACAAGGCATGAAAACGTGCAATCAACCCCTATGCATAGATCCCCAAGGTCACCGGAATCCGCAAGTTGACGCCATAACATATATCAAGTGAATCACTTGAATACCCCAATGTCACTACGGGTATCCGCATGCAAGACATACATCAAGTGCTCTCAAATCCATAAAAGTATTCAATCCGATAATAACAAAATCTCAAAGGGAAAACTCAATTCATCACAACAAGATAGAGAGGGGAAAACACCATATGATCCAACTATATTAACAAAGCCCATGATACATCAAGATCGTGCCATCTCAAGAACACGAGAGAGAGAGAGATTAAACACATAGCTACCGGTACAAACCCTTAGCCCCAAGGTGGATTACTCACACATTATCATGGTGAGAAAGAGAGAGTTGTTGATGGAGAGGTGCAACCCCAAAGAGATGGAGGCGATGGCGGCCACGGCGCCGGCGACGGGCGACGGCGGTGGCGATGGGCGGCGGCCCCTTGCCCCCCCCCCCTTCTTCCTTGGTCTTGGTGCTGCAGTGGAGGAGCCTCTCCCCTTCTTGGCGGCTACCAAGGGAGAGGCAAATTCGTGGCTTTTGGTGGCTCTCCCGAAATTAGGGGTTTTCTCTCCTTATATGTGCCTCTGTGGTGCTCTATGGCCCTCTGATGGATGGACCCTTGATCCAATGGCTCTTGGGCACCTCTAGAACCTTCCTAGGGACTCCTCACAGCCATAGTTTAAAAAACCGGACCGGACCGGCGGTCGAACCGGAAAAAACCGGAACCGGCAACCTCATCGGGTTTTTAAGCTAATAAGACCGTTCTGCAATCAGACCGGAGAAAACCGGTCGAACCGGCCGTTTTTCTAGAAAACCGGTGAAAAAACCAGGTCATTAAACCGGGGAAAACCCGGAAAGTATTTTAAAAGGAATTGGGAGAAGTGGGATTCGATCCCAGGTCATGTGAGTAGTACGCAAGGCCTGCCCACTGTCCAATAACCAACTTGGCTATGCTACTTTGTTGTCCACCAGAAGAAAATAATTTTATTTGACCATTGTTTCACACTATATTAGCACATATATTACTTAACATTTATTATTCTATTGCTTAAAAAACCAACAATCAAATCGGTGAACCGGCGGTCCGACCGGTAAAAACGTGAACCGGCAACCTTTCCGGTTCGATTTCCGGTTCGGTTTTTTAAACTATGCTCACAGCCCTCATGAGTCCTCAAAGTAGTGGCTTGGCCGAATACATCAGATATGGTAAGAGATGGACTCAATCACGTCATCAATTCTCGTAATCCCATAATCAAATATTTTCCTTCAGTAAAAAGGGTTTACAGATTGCATCCGAACTCCGTTTTGGACGAATTTTGAGTCCAGAATCAATGCCATAAAATTCCCCACACTTTCCTAGTTTTAGCTTTTTCCATTTGACGCCGTCTTCGAGGGTCAAACTGACGATCTCTAAAAACTCTTTGTGGACAGATTTCAGGAAAGTCAGAGTCCTCCAACAAGGCTCCTTTTGCATTTTTTCGCCAATTTCCAATTAATTCCTACACATCAAAGTGTCAAACAAGAACTTGTGCAATTTTGCAACTATTAATAGGTCAGTCCCAATAAATCATAAAACCATAGTAAAAACATAGGCAAATATGACATGAATAATTCATAAATTATCGACACGTTGGAGACGTATCAGCATCCCCAAGCTTAATTCCTACTCGTCCTCGAGTAGGTAAATGATAAAAGAACTAATTTATGAAGTGTGAATGCTAGCATAATATATAAGTTTGATCATTGATAATTTTAGTTAATTTTCTAGCATCATAACCAGCAACTTTTTATCATAAAAATCATTATGATAGAGTAGCAACCAATTCACATGTCATGGTTCAAACAATGAATTCTCTTGAAACTTAGCAACCTATGTTCTTAGTCTCCAAACAATTCCAATTCAATTTATTCTCAACAAAGTCTAAGTAAGAGCCCCACATACTCAATCATCATATAGTCTTCTATGATTGCTAGTACTCAAAGCATATTTTTAGAACAAATGGCATCCATCGAACACAGAGAAAGATAGGGGCTTAATGTTTCGCCTCCCAACTCATTTATCATAGAGATAATTGTCAACAATAATAAGTCATGATCAAATATATTTGACTGAATATATATGTTTGGATCTGTCCCCACCACATTATGCTTGCCAACTAATAGACTGAGGTTGGAATAAGAACTTGACTCAATATGAATAGTAAATAACATGAAAGTAAATAGATTGTCCCTTCGCAGAGGGAAGCAGGGATTTGCAAACGTGCCAGAGCTCAAAGCTTAAATCAGAGATAAATATAATTTTGGGAGGTGCACCATTCCTGTCAACGTTACGACCAAGAGTTGTCAATATCTTCCATGTTAAACACATTAGCGGCGGTTCCCAAGCGGTAAAAGTAAATGTTTACTCCCCCTCCACCAACAAACACACTCCACGGCTAGCCGAATCCACGTGTACCATCCATACCAACAACATTCCTGTGGGAGTTTTCTTTAATTATTCGCATTTTTTTTATTTCGGGACTGGGAATCCCTATTACCGCACTCTCGTGCAAGGACGAGTGAATAAACACTCATCATGAGAATAACCCGCTTAACATGGAAGATACTGACCGCCCCCCGTCGCTCCATGAGTGGTCGAGGCACACAAAACAGATGTTTATTTGAATGTTTAGAGGTGGCACATGCAAATTTACTTGGAATGGCAGTGAAGTACCATATATAGGTAGGTATGGTGGACCCTTATGGAAGAAACTTGGCTCAAGGATTTGGATGCACAAGTAGTATCTCTACTTAGTATGAAGCGTTGGCTAGCAAAAGGTTCTAAACAAGCACCACATGTTGGAGCATCCACAACAATATAACTTCTATGCAAATATACATAACCATAACTCGTTACGTTGTCTTCCTTGTCCAACTTCAACTAATTCCTTCAAACAGGAGAACTTCCCGAAGAACAAGAAGAAGCCGAAAAAGTAGCCCATCAGCCAAGTATGTACCAGTTTCTTGATGACACTCTGTACAGAAAAAGACCAAATGGTGTGAAATTAAGGTGCATTTGCCGGGAAGATGGACTGAAGTTGTTGATAGAAATCCATGGAGGCATGTGTGGGTCCCACATTGGAACAAGGGCCCTTGCCGGAAAAGCGTTCCGGCAGGGTTTCTATTGGCCCACTGCCCTCCAAGACGCAACTAAGCTAGTCACCAAGTGTGAAGCCTGCTAGTTCCATTCCAAGAACATTCATCAACTAGCACAAGCTCTCCAAACGATCCCTTTATCCTGGCCATTCTCGGTCTGGGGGCTCGATATTTTGGGCCCCTTTCCCCACGCCGTCGGGGGCTTTGAATTCTTGTTCGTAGAAATCGACAAGTTTACAAAGTGGCCAGAGGTGGAACCAGTGAGGAAGGTGACCGCGCAGTCGGCTGTCAAGTTCCTGAAAGGACTGGTGTGCCGTTTTGGAGTGCCCAACAGGGTGATCACCAATAATGGTACCCAGTTCACGAGCCGCACCTTTATGCAATACATCCAAAGCCTTGGAAGCAAGGTCTCCTTCGCCTCTGTTGCCCACCCGAGAAGCAACGGGCAAGTCGAGAGGATGAATGCTGAAGTGTTGCATGGGCTCAAGACAAGAACTTTCGATAGACTACGAAGAAGCGGCAAGCGCTGGATAGATGAGCTACCAGTGGTTCTTTGGTCCCTCAGAATGACACCGAATCGAGCTAGCGGCCAGACGCCCTTCTCCCTAGTGTATGCGGCGGAAGCAGTTATCGCCACGGAACTCATATACGGGTCACCTCGAGTACTTGCCAACGATGAAGTAGAGCAAGAGCAGCTACGGCATGACGATGCCATGCTCCTCGAGGAAGATCGTCTCCGGGCCGCTGTGCGTGCTGCACGCTACCAGCAAGCCCTGCGCCGCTATCATAGCTGCAGCGTCCATGCCCGGAGCCTTGAGGAAGGCGACCTTGTCCTTAGGCGCGTTCAGTCCGCCAAGGGTACCAACAAGTTGACTCTAAAGTGGGAAGGCCCTTACCGGGTAGCACGAGTCACCAGACCTGGCGCAGTCTGTCTGGAGACCGAAGATGGCATCAAAGTGCTTAACTCATGGAATATTGAGCATCTTCGTAAGTTCTACCCGTAAGGCGCGGTTGCCGGGCTCAGTCCCCGGCAGCCACCTTTTGTACAAGCCTTGCTGCAGTGCATGTAACCCTCTGTACAAAGCCAGGCGCAGACCCTATGCATGCAATAATAAAGCTAGGCATTGCATCATATCATCGAATTGCATGTTTACTATGCATTTTTTATGTTGCAATGTTATCGCTTTTAAGTTTTAGAAATTTGCTAGAGCACCTGATGATCATGTGATCCTTGTTACTGCACACTCTCTATCTATAGAGGGAAGAAGCCTCTTGACTTACATGTTTTACTGCCAGGAAAACAAAGGAGAAGAGCAAAGAGACAAGGACGACGGCTCATCGTACTACAGAAAGGGATACCGCCTAAAAAGATAAGTCTAATCACATATCCCAAGCTTGGTGCCATTTACTCCCTTAAGGAACCCCTCCTGTTCTTTTTGACTGTATGCCATGGAGTTCACCACGCAGCGGAAACCATTGTCAGGACGAGCCGGCCCCCAGCTCCTGTTGTTCATCAGCTCTGGGGGATCGCGTCGATACCGACAAGGGGCTTTGCCGGGGGTTGATACCAGCGTGCTGCCGGGGGCTCGCTCCCCCTTGGCGCACGCGGTTAATACTTACCCGACAAATAGTTCCGTGCGGCAAGGACAAACATGCTGACACGGTACAAACAAGGGAAGAAAAGGATAGTACTTAAGGAAGAGAAATGACATTCTTTCATTCATTTTCGGTACAAAATGGATAAAAATTACATTATGATTAGCTAAAACTTGGCAAGCGCTTACATATTTTGATTTATAAAAAGATAAGTGCCCCATAATGCCTTTCTTGTCCCTCTCCTCCTAAGGATTAGGTGGGGAAGAAAAAGAGAGCAAAAGGAGCGCCTGGTGAGGGAGTCCTAGTTTAAGGGGTCCTCGGGAGGCCGACCTATTTCTTATGGGCCGGACTATATGGGCCACTTCCCGAGCGTTGGATGGATCGAAGTGTGGCGTATCTTCCATGTTTAAAGTAGTGAATAGGCATGTTTATCCCTTCGACGTGTAACCGACCATGTGTAAACCCTAGGTACCCTCGGCGTCTATATAGGCCAGAGGGTTTTAGGTTGTAGAGGAACATAACTCATCTAGGATTTTAGTCATACGATCTCGAGGTAGATCAACTCTGTAACCCTTATACCATCAATATAATCAAGCAGGACGTAGGGTATTACCTCCATAGGAGGGCCCGAACCTGGGTAAAACACTGTCCCCTTCGTCTCCTGTTACCCTCGATTCTAGTCTCACAGCTCGGGACCCCCTACCCGAGATCCGCCGGTTTTGACACCGACATTGGTGCTTTCATTGAGAGTTCCGCTATGATCGCCAAAGGAATCGATGGCTCGTCTTGTCATCAACGAAGAAGTCCGCAACACGAGCACTTTCGTCCCCGGACAGATCTTCGCTTTCGGCAGCATTGTGCTGCACGCCGACCCGACTGGCCATCTAGGCCGTGTCGGAAGTTTTGCCCCAGATCAAGAGGTCAGATTTGGGAAGTTAGAATTCTCCGCAGACTCTCGGGGTGATCTATCACTAACCGGGCTCACAGTCTCGCCTGTCACGCCCGAAGACTCTAAGGCTTTAACCTCGGATCCATCTTTCGGCCCCTCCCACGGGATCTACCCCGGCGATGACCCGACTCTCAGTCCGGACCCGGTCATAATGCCAGATGTCCGGACATCTGTTCTTGCCGAACACTCTCCCCGCACGGACGCATCGGAGGTTAACTCCGGAAGCTCTGGGCAGGCCGACCCGATCGAGCTCTCGGTACTCAACGAGGCTCTAGATCGGATCTCGTCGATGAAAATTGTCGACGATCCAACCCCGAGCTGCACTCAGATCGGGCTTCAGGCAGGTCAGGGCGAATTTTTCGCCCCACCCACCACCCACTTCGTAGCCACTGTCGAGGATTTAACGGACATGCTGGACTATGCTTCTGAGGAAGCAGACTACATGGATGAGGAGGATCGCGCACTCACCCCCGTTAACACCGGACGGTGGACTGCCACCTCCACATATGACGTCTACATGGTGGACACTCCGAAAAACGATGGTGACAAATCGGATGAAGCGCCGTCAAGACGCCGAAAGCCGCATAAACGGTCAAAAGGAAAAAAGGGAAGAAAAGCTATCGATGGCAACGGGGACGGAGACACCCCGGAAGACCTCGGCGATCCCGAAATCCCCGAACACCCGATAGAGGGTCAGGAGAGGCCGGAAGACCGGCGCAACCCCGACGATCTAGATCATCCCGAGGACGACGATAACCTCCGCTCTGTCGAGGGGGAGGACAATGCGGAAGCCGATGACTTCGCCAACCCCGATAATCCTACAGATCAGGAACTCTTCACGCAACAGCTTATAGCCTCGGCCCGCAGCCTGAAAGCAAGAGAACGGCAGCTTAAAGCCAAATAAGACAACCTCAACGATCGATGTACCAGAGTCCTCTCGGCTGAGGAAGGATACGGTACCGGTCTATCGGACCAACCTAAGAGCTATCCACGCAGAAGGCTGCTGCCACAATTCGATGACGAGCTCACTGATACGCCGTCTCCCAAACATACCCCGTACGACAAGCCAGACCGCCCTCCTCGAGGACGAGACAGGGCGGCCGACGACACCGGCTATAGGCCGACGATACCTCGTAGACGGGGAAAAGAGCCACTAGAGCCCGATGACAGGTTCGACCTGCGACACGACCTGGACTACAGAGCAGGTCGTACGCTATCCATCTACGGATCCAGAGGATACTCACCCGACAGATGGGAAGGGTACCGGCCTTGGTTCGACCGCAACAATGAAGGACGGGAACGAAACCGAGCTAGGACAGACACCGATCACCGGCGCGACATAGCTCGGGTCAGAGGTGCTGCCCACCCACTGTGCTTCACGGACGAGGTGATGCGGCATCAGTTCCCGGAAGGGTTTAAACCCGTAAACATAGAACAATACGATGGGACAACTGACCCAACCGTATGGATCGAGGATTTCCTCCTCCACATCCACATGGCGCGAGGAGATGACCTCCACGCCATCAAATACCTACCCCTGAAGCTTAAGGGGCCAGCTCGGCACTGGTTAAATAGCCTCCCCGAAAATTCCATTGGGTGTTGGGAGGACCTAGAAGAGGCATTCCGATCTAACTTCCAGGGCACTTATGTTCAGCCACCGGACTCCTCCGACCTAAGCAACGTCGTCCAGAAGCTGGGAGAGTCCGCGCGGCTATTCTGGAATCGTTTCTTGACTAAGAAAAACCAGATCGTGGATTGCCCGGACGCCGAAGCAATAGCCTCTTTCAGGCACAATATTCGGGATGAATGGCTGGCTCGTCAGCTCGGCCAGGACAAACCAAGGACAATGTCCGCCCTCACATCACTCATGACCCGCTTTTGCGCGGGCGAGGATAACTGGCTAGCAAGACGTAGCCACAACCCCGAAGACCCCGGAACCTCTGAAGTTCGGGATGGAAACAGGAAGCTGAAGCGCAACAAGAACAAGCGCCGACACAATAATAGTGATGCCGATGACACGGCTGTTAACGCCGGCTTCCGCAACTCCCGGCCTGGGCAGCGGAAGAAGCCTCCTAAAGGCAATCGCGACGGACCCACCCCGCTGGACAAGATCCTGGAGAGGCCTTGCCAGATCCACGGCACTCAAGAGAAGCCCGCCAACCACACCAACCGTAATTGTTGGGGTCTTCAAACAGGTCGGCAAGCTCGCATCCGAGGACCAAGGCAAGAGCCCACGCAGCGAGGACGAGGATGAGCCCCGTGGTCCGATCGGTGGCGGACAAAAGAAATTTCCTCCAGAAGTAAAAACAGTAAATATGATATACACCACCCATATACCCAAAAAGGAGAGGAAGCGCGCCCTTCGGGATGTCTACGCCAAAGAGACTGTAGCCCCGAAGTATAACCCATGGTCGGCATACCCGATCACCTTCGATCGACATGACCATCCGACCAGTATCCGTCATGGGGGTTCGGCCGCACTCGTCCTAGACCCCATCATAGACGGGTATCACCTCACTAAAGTCCTAATGGACAGAGGAAGTAGCCTCAATCTGATTTACTCAGACACGGTGAAAAAGATGGGCATAGATCCGTCAAGGATCAAACCCAGCAACACTACCTTTAAAGGAGTGATCCCAGGCGTTGAAGCCCGGTGCACGGGCTTTGTAAGCCTGGAAGTAGTGTTCTGCTCGCCCGATAACTTTCGAAGCGAGGATTTGATCTTCGACATCGTACCTTTCCGCAGCGGCTATCACGCCCTGCTCGGCCGTACAGCATTCGCTCGCTTTAATGCCGTCCCTCACTATGCATACCTCAAGCTCAAGATGCCGGGCCCCAAGGGGGTCATTACTGTCAATGGCAACACAGAGCGCTCCCTCCGAACTGAGGAACATGCGTTGGCCCTGGCGGCCGAATTCCATTACACTAATGATCGGCAAGCGCCGACATCTGCCGTAAAGGCACCCAAGGCTGGGAAACGAGCTCGGTCTCAACCCGAAGTACCAGAACCTCCTTCTCCCCATAAATAGGTACTCCCCCCATCGCACGGCCCTAAAACCGGCAAAGTACGTGCCGAGGAGGCACAACTTCACGCTCAAAATTCCATGGGCAGCTGTGGGGAAAAATTATCAAAGGGTAAGTGTTCGGCTAGACCGAACTATCACCATCAAAACGTCTTCGGACACACTACAGATACCATAAAGTACATGCTAAGGCGTAAAGCTCATCCACACTTTGGCGACTTCTCAAGATTTTTCTCCAAAGTCCGCTCGCTGAATAGTACACCCACAGCGGTATACAACTCCTCTGGAGAGGCAGGATCGAACAAGCGACAGGGCACATCGAGGACGTCAGGTCACCTATCGAAGACCCTTGGTACAACCCCTCCTGTAAGGTTTATATTTCATTTTCAAATACCTGTAAACAGTTGTATCGGCAATTTGAATAATAAGAGTTGTTGAGTACAATACAGATATATCATGCATGATCACCTCGTTGTTTCTAGCGTACTCTCTATTTCCCCTCTCTTCTTGCGAACCTGTTCGGTATACTTTACGATGCAACCGGCTAATAGACCCGGGGCTCGACCTTAAAAAATCGCCCTAAGCACAGCTGATTTCGTGTTCGGTGTCTTGGAGTTCCGCTTTATATGCATTGGTTCCGAACTATGTCTTGGGTCAATAGTTGGGTTGCCCGGCTCCTGTGCTTGCCCCTTTATGTTCCGCTCGTTCGGCTAAAAGGGCAAAGGGAGAACCGCTGCGATTGTGCTTCTGGCTAGCCTGGTCAAGCACCTCAGCGGAGAAAGCCAAAAACGGACTGTTATGGTATGCGAGAACTGGTCTGCGAATCCGAGCTTAACTAAATCTCATCAGAGGTTATTCCGTGTCATACGATGGGTTTGGTATTAGTACAAACCATGTGATATAGGCTTTGGCCACGGTTCATCCGAACATCACAAACCCCTGGGGGCTAGTCATCAGCCCCCCGCACTCCTTTCTCGCGCCCCTACAGCTAAGTGAAAGCGATAAAGCATTATGGTCTGATTGCCATGTCCGCCCCACACTACCACCTTCGGGTACCGATAGCTCGGCTAGGGGTCACAGTGCGTTGGCAGAGACACCCCGCGTAATATCTACATGGGGGCTGAAGCCGACGACTCGCAGCTTTCAGTTTTAACGGCCACACATGAGTTATAAAGGATGCAAAACACGAAAGACATGATAAACCATGCATCTTAAATATAAACACGTTAAAAGGTCTTCGGACATATTACAACGCTCTACTCATACATGTTCTCTCTCAAACACTGCGACTCTATCACCCGAGCACCCTCCATTACTCCGGAGAAGTATAACTTGGGGCGCCTATGCTCCTTTCCAGGAGGCGGAGGTGCGGTGGCTATCTTCATCGGATCCAGCCCCGTCCAGTGCACCTTGGCCTTCGCAAAGGTCATCCGAGCTCCCTCGATACAGGAGGACTGCCTTAGCGCGTCGATCCGGGGAGAGGCGTCACTCAGCTTCTGCACCAGGCCAAAGTAGCTGCCCGGCAGTGGCTCGTTAGGCCATAGCTGGATGCAGAGATCCTTTATGGCCGGCTCCGCCATCCGGTGTAGCTCCATCAGCTTCTTCAGCTGCTCAACAAGGAGAGGAGAGCGCTCGGGGGCTTCAAACTGCGCCCAAAACAGCCAAGCTTCATCTCCTTCTCCCCGCGAAGCATAGAACTGGTTCGCGTCCGCTGTGCTCTTCTCGAGGTCCGAGCAGGCGCCTGAGGAACGCCATACTTGGGTAAGCAACTCGAACTTGCTATCCCCGAAGACACACTGCAATAAATACGGCTTACCATCCATGATAGCCTTCGCGTGGCTGACTTGCTCTTCAAAAGACCGCCTATCCACCCGCTACTTTTGGAGATTGGTTTTCAAGGTGGATAGTTCGGTGGCCCGCTCCTTGCCCTTCCGCTCAAGGTCCTCGCACTTTTGGCCGGCGTCCTTGAGCTCATGTTGGATTTCCTCCACCCGAGCCTCATGCTTGTCGCTGGTGGCTCTTAGGGCGGACAGCGCGGTAGCCGCTTCTTGGGCCGCCGCCTTCTCAACCGAAGCTTCCTGCTTCACCTTCTCAAGCTCGGCCTTGAGCTTCTCAATTTCCTTCGCCGAGCCTGCATAAGCATTAAACATATCAAAAATACTGCGTTGACAGTACGGTCATGATAAATTTGGATACTCTAATCCGGCTTACCTTGTGCCTCGTCGAATCTCTTATTCAGAGCTTCGAGCTCATCTTCGGAGCTCTTGAGCTTCCGATTTAGCTCGTCCAGCTCGGCAGCATTAACAGCCGCCGCCGATGACGACGCATGTACAAAGCAGATCCCTATCAAGTTACATGGGTTTACAACTACCGAACTATCATATATATGATCTTATGTCCGGTTCTCTTAAGGACTGTTAGAACGTTCCGAACAAATACTGTCCTATACATAGTTCGGACAATGACCTATGTTTGACCCCCAGGTAAGTTTTTCCAAAACTTACCTAGGGCTCGAGGGCTGCCATGTATATAATGATAACTCAAAGAAATTAATTTTTGACGAACAGAGCATTACATGGCTTACCTGAAAGCACGTCAGGAGACAGTTGAAGGCCTCCTTCAGTCCGCTGTCTACGGACTGAATGCTCTGCAATACCGCACCCATAAGGGTGCGGTGCTCCTCGGAGATGGAGGCGCTCGACAGAGCCTCCCCCATAGCCGGCCACCCATTGGTCGGTGGCGCCGGCGGAGATCGGTTAACCCGATCTCCAACCGGGGATTGAACCGGTGCCTCTGGAGGCATGGTGCGCTCCGGAGAAGACCTTGGAGGTAACTGGACATCTCCTCGTCTGGTCTCCTCAGTATCCGGGAGGGGCTTCTCCCCCCGATCTTCGGCGGCCGAGGTGTTAGCCTCGACCATGAAGTCGTCGCCCACCTCCAGTGTCCGGCTCCAAATTAGCCTGCTGGGATGACACATCCGCGGCATCCTTCGCGGCGCCCGGAGGAGAAGGGTGCAACGCGGTCCCGCTCTCCGCTAGCTCGGCGGGCGGGGTCTCCCCGTCCGAAACTTGATCGATGGGGAGAACACGCGTTGGGCTGCAAGTCAGTAGGCGCTCACATGTTAGTAACATTCAAAACTTAGCACTAATAGCTCAGGAAGTCTTCGGATCTTTACCTTCGAGCTGGGGGCTTGACCCTGAGGTTCCTTTGCGGAAACCTCTCGAACTCCTCGGACTCGGTATCCGAGTCCGAACTGTCGTCGGACAGGACCACCTGTGTCCGGCGCGCTTTCTTCGGGGCGGGAGGAGGTATGTCCTCTGTGGCGTCCGATGACGTCGCCCTCTTTCTTGCGAGGGGGGAATCGCCTCCGCCCTCGCCCTCGCCTTCACCCTCGTGCTCCTCCTCTTGATTCGAGGAGGCGTGGGTTTCTTCGGACACAGCCCCCGGCTGGTCCCTGATGCGCAGGCCTTCTCGGCCTGGTTTCTTCTTCTTCTCTTTCTTCTCTGGCGCCGTGTAAGGCGCCACGACGAGCATCTCCGACAGCAGCTGGGACCTAGGGTCTTCGGGCTGTGGAGCCGGGCACTTGATGCCCGTGGCCTTGTTCAACCATTCCTGCGGAAGTGATCGGAAAGTACTTAGATTTTCTTCAGGAAAATGGAGCCGATCTAACGAAACTATGTCATACCTCGGAAGGGGGTTTATCGGCGCGCAGACTCTGGTCCTCCTTCTTGGCCGGCCAGTTCTCCTGCGCCTTGAACAACGCTTTCCATAGCTTCTCCCGTGTGGTGCGGAAGAGTTGACGAATCGTAGGCTCATCGTCAGTCCGATAAGTCCACATAGGAGAGCCCCGGTGCTGGCAGGGGAGGATGCGCCGCCGAAGCATAACCTGGACCACGCTGGTCAACTCGACTTCTTCCTTGATCATGGAGGTGATACCCCTCTGCAGGTCATCCACCTCCGTGTCCGACCCCCAGTCGAGGCCCTTTCGGACCCATGAGGTCAATCTGGTCGGGGGGCTGGATCTGAATTTGGCAGGAACAGTTCCGCCCCCCTCCCTTTGCTCGGTGATGTAAAACCACTCTTTTTACCAAGTCTTGATGGTGTCGATGAAGGTGCCGGATGGCCATACTGCACGTGGAAGCTTGCTGATGACCGCCCCGCCGCAGTCTGCGTGTGCGCCTGTGACACACTTCGGCTTGATGTTGAAAATCTTGAGCCATAGTTCGAAGTGTGGTTCGACCCGTAAGAAGGTCTCGCAGACGATGATGAAGGCCGATATATGCATAAAGGAGTTCGGCGGGAGGTCGTGGAAGTCGAGCCCATAGAAGAACATGAGGCCCCTCACAAAGGGGTGGAGCGGGAAGCTCAATCCTCGGATGAAGTGAGGAATGAAAACCACCCTCTCGCCTAGTTTGGGGGTGGGAATCACTTGGCCCTCCTCCGCGACGCGGTGGAAGATGTTGGCGGGGAGGTAGCCGGCTTCCTTGAGGTCCTGGATGTCCTGGTCTGTGACCGTGGAAGCCTCCCACTTGCCGTTGGAGCCGGAGCTGGCCATGGCAGAGCTCGGAGGAGGAAGGGTGGAAAACCTAGATCAGGGCTCTGGAAGCTCAGGAGATTGGGGAAGCAGGGGTGCGAATGGGAAGTGCGGATAAGCCTTGGGGTTTTCTTCCCCTTTTATTGGGCTTGTCGCCGGTTAGCCTCCCTTCACTGCGTCGTGAATCCCTCCGCTTCCCAAGACGTGCGTGCCGTTATACGTGCATGATTAAACATATCCCGTGTGAAACGGAGCACGATCTGCGCATTGATGGGTCGTGCTGATGAAAACGGCCTCGAACCACGAATCGAGCCTTTGTGACTGGTTTAGCGGTCGTGGTGGGCCACGACCTTTCATCTGAAAGGTCGTCAGGGAGCACTGTTTACTCCTTGATGTTTGGCCTTCAGGGCCGAATTATTCATGATGTTCGGACGATCTATGATCGGAAAAACTACACGTCGTCGGAGGCCGAACTGAACTCGGCTGAATCACTGTTTTGAGAATGGAACTCGCCTCGCAAGCCAAAGACTCTATGAAGCAGCTGCAGCTAGGACCCTTGGTGTTGGAGGCTAGTTCGGGGGCTACTGAGGGAGTCCTGGTTTAATGGGTCCTCGGGAGGCCGACCTATTTCTTATGGGCCGGACTATATGGGCCACTTACCGAGCGTTGGATGGATCGAAGACCCTGTCTCCAGGAAGGAAGCTTCGAGAATCCTGGCGTATCTTCCACGTTTAAAGTAGTGAACAGGCATGTTTATCCCTTTGACGTGTAACCGACCATGTGTAAACCCTAGGTACCCTCGGCATCTATATAAGCCGGAGGGTTTTAGGTTGTAGAGGAACAAAACTCATCTAGGGTTTTAGTCATACGATCTCGAGGTAGATCAACTCTCTAACCCTTATACCATCAATATAATCAAGAAGGACGTAGGGTATTACCTCCATAGGAGGGCCCGAACCTGGGTAAAACACTGTCCCCTTCGTCTCCTATTACCCTCGATTCTAGTCTCACAGCTCGGGACCCCCTACCCGAGATCCGCCGGTTTTGACACCTTCGCCATCATCTGAGCCCTCGACGCGGCAGACAAGGCAAACGCCAAGCCTCCCGTAGAGCCTCACAGAGAGCATGGTCGTCCCCGATGACCTGAGGCAAGGAAGACCCCCTGCCCTTAAGGAGTACACGCGGGCAAAAGGCTCCCCCTCATGTGCGGAATACATAGTGCCATGGGTGGGGGACTCTGCCGCAACCCATGGTGGACTGCTGCTGCGACCACTCGCGCAAAGCCGATGCCCATTCGGACGATCTTTCTCCGTCGCCTTGAAGAAGGAGCGCAGAGACCGCGGTCGACCACGACACTGCATTTTCGCTATGGACTCCCTCGTGGTATCTTCCGCGTGGCATTCTACCAAGACTAAAGCAGCGGGCGACGCAGCGGCGGGTGCGCCACCATGGCTGCTCCTGGCGCGGCCGCCGCACTGCCCGCTTCCCCGTCCAAGGCCCGTCCCGCCAGCTCTCAGTCCAAAACCATCGACCCAAGCCGGGAACTAGGCACGGATAGAAAAAGAAGACCCTGCGATAGCGGGCGCGCTCGCCCGACCCTTCCCCCTGGCCATCAGGAGGGAAGGGGCGGTCTGAAGACGGAGAAGGAGGAAAAGCTATGTGAACTTGAGATTGAGGAGGAGAAGGGGATGGATGAGCATCGCCCGCTGTGAACCCCTAATTTATAGGGAAGGGCACGGGGGCTGGCTCTCCTCCACTCCAAGGCGGCCACCCATCTCCACCAATCCCACTATCCACGATCATGGGCGAACAGGTAACCGCCCCATTGCACCAATCCTTGGCGATGTAGTTTCTGCCACTCCCACACCTGTGAGCCATGCGCATAAACTGCAAACTCCCCGCAATGCATGCGGTGCGTGTGGCGGAAATGGCCTAAGGTGGCAAGTAAGTGCTGGCTTAAAAGTCGGCAGTTAGTCCCTCATATTGCGCGCCTGTGCATAAATTTTGGGTCTGACCCAACGGCGCTGGGCGAGCGCGTTTGGGTCAGACCCGGGGGCTCCTGTCGGTGCACTAGGACTGGGGTACCTAGTGCCCCTGACTTATGCATAGGCAGTAGTAGCAGAACCCCGTCAGCATGATTCCAAAGCCAGAAAAGCCGCTCTACGTGAGATCAAGGAGCGCATCAAGAAGACAAAACCAACATCCAAGACCAAGACCCCGGCAGAAGCAGCCTACGCTGGCTAGCAACGCCGGCAAAGTCGACACAATGGCACAGAACGGGCCCAAGCCGCGCTAGTCGTGTCCCCTGTGCCTGCCGGGGACCGAGGCGCACACACCTTCAAGAAGACCCGGCAAGCCATCCCCCGGCAGGCGCGAGCCGATCGGCCACCGCTCCACCACATCACAACGCCAGTCAGTTGTCGATGCGGTGTTGAGCCCTCAGGTGGCTAAGTGGCTCTCGCTAAGCACGTGGCGATGCGCTGGGAGGTAGATTATGCCCATTTGACACCCGTCCAGAGGCATGTCAAGATACTAAGCAACAGTCATCCAAGCGGTGGTAAAAGCTTGCCGGGGATGCACCCCCGCACGCCACCTAGGCTAGCATTTATGGCATTTTGTCCTCAGTGCCAGAGTTAGGTATGATAGCACTGTTAGCTATCTAATAACTAGGTAATGTCTGTTTTGCCATTGTGGTTGCCCCTTGAGCTATAAAAGGAGGCCCAAGGCAACCTAGCTAAAGATTCGGACCTTTGGGCACTTGTACTATTGTAGCAGCTCTCCCGAAGGCATCCTTGCCGGGTTTGAGCGTTGCGTGTGCTTCGTGTTCCCCCCGTTAATCCACCAAAGCAGAAGTAGGGTTTTACGCTTCTCAGCGGCCCGAACTTGGGTAAAACACCAGCGTCTCATCGTCGTGCTGCCTCACTATCTCTGCTCTTTTTGCAACGTGATCTCACCCCTGCCGAACCACAAAGGGGCCCGTGGTCCCATAGGTGATCATGTGCATCGTGACCCGACACCGTGGACGAGTCCTTATCTCAGGATAGGAGCTCGTTTGGTGTGCCTTGATCTTCGGGAGGGTTTGAGGACAACGTATGAGTCCATCTCCAATGGCTATCAAGCCATGGGGCCTCCCGCCACCAGATATCATCACCAGCTCTGGATCGAAAGGATGCTGGCTCGGGTTAAAGTCCTCCCCTTTCCTCATCTTCCCCTCCTCGGTGTACCTCACAAGCTTGTGGTGGGAGGAGATGTTGGTGAACATTTCTGGATGGTCCAGGTCAGACTCAGAGAATGCCTTGGCCTTCTTGTATGAGGTAGTATGGGCCATGGCATAGAGGTCGTACACCTCTGGCACCTCTGTCTTATTGTGTCGCGCCTAAAAGAGAGGAACAAAGTATTAGTAAAGGGCTCAAGCTAGCATGAAGAATGAATTGCATGAATCATGAAGCAAACCACATACCCAGTTCCGCCCGAACTAAAATAAGTTGGCGCTGCCTTGATGGTGTGGCACACCAACCATTTGGGCATGCCGGTCTTCGCATTGTCGTGGACGGCTCACCAGTGGTTTGTGCACCCATCCACCAACGCCTCCCAACAATCCATCTTATCCGCACACCATCTCGGTGGCACCTAAGTTAGTAAAGAGAAATTTGAGCGCTACGCCTACGAATCAAATCAAGGAAACTAAGTACAAGGCCTTAAGAATAGGTAATTACCTTAATATACTGATGCTTCTTCAGAAACTTTTCGTGACTAGACGACTTGTCCTTCTTAACACCACACGTGGCGTAGTAGTCTCGAATAGCCTGTGGTCGAGCCTCATGCAGTAAGTTCTGTAATAGGCGCTTGCACTCGGTTTCGATAACCTTTGCCGCGGCCTCCTCGTATCCCTCCTGACACCTGTAGAAGGTCTGCAATCAAACGAGACAACACTGATTAGTACAATAACTAGCTATTGTAAATTTTGGATTGTGTAAAGGAGAAATTACCAAAAAGCTGTTGATCACCATCTCGGCCCTCGTGTGGCACAAGACACTGTCGATCATCTCCTCCGGTGGGGCCTGGGCAGCCTTGTAGTGATCCCATCTCAATCCTAGCTGCTGAAGCTGACCCTCACCGGCCAACATGACAAACCCCGGAAATTTTTGCCAGCAAAGGACACCAAGGACGGTGTTGGGCCTGCGGACTCCAACGGCGTGATGCCAACCCCTGCAGTATGACAAGGACAATGCATTAGATATTTGAAGAAACATGAAGGCAAAAGGTACAAAAAGAGTAAATGCACTTACTTCTCCCCATCAGGCATAATCACCGGCCTCTGATTGCGGGTCGCCGGCAGGGGCGGGAGTCGTGTACTACCACGCTGGTACACGATGACCCCCTCAACCACCTCGCCCTCACTATCAGTAAACTGATCCCCGCCACCATCAGCATGGAGGTCATCCGCAGTAGTAACCTCTTCTTGTTCCGGCTCTTCTTGTTCCGGCTCAGGGGTGAAGTCGGATTCACTGTTGATGTCTACTTCCATGTTCTGGGGTAAAGTAGAGCGGTTCTTGAAAGGTTTTTTGGAAACACGTGTTTCTTGGAAGAATTCTCCTTCATATGTGTCTGGGTTAATGTGAGCTTCATAATCCTCTTCATTGGGGGGAGTTGGTCTAGCATGTGGCAGCACTTCATAAACGACATCCCAACCATTCAGATTTTTATCAGTTTGGCAGGCCCACGGTAGATAGAAAACTTGGGTCGCCTGTTGAGCCGTAATATAAACATCGGGAACATCTAAATGGGTGCTTTGTTTGATTTCGACTAGCCCTATATGTTCACGAGTCCTTCTAGTATCCTTTGGTTGGAACCAATAACATTTGAAGACTATGACGTTCGGTGGGTTTTCACCATAGAATTGAAGTTCATAAATTGCTTCAACTCTTCCATAATACTCGGTACCTCCTTCGCCGATAGCAGAGACACCACAATTTGTAGTTTTTCGGTCGGCCATAGATTGCTCTTTGCCAAAGGTACGAAAGCGATACCCGTTGATGGTGTATTTCTCAAATGAACGGACCTTATAGTCAAAACCATTAGCGGCTTGTCTCAATTCGGCGTCCATAGACTCTGAATTAGCCTACAAGTTTAATACGAAATGATAGTTGCATTAGCCGCAAATTAAACCAAGAAATGAAATGGTCTATTAATGGTAATTACCGTTTGTTTGAACCAAGAGATGAAACCGGGATAGCCTCCTCCATGCTTTGCCAGAAACTCATACTCTTTGATGGAATCCTTTTGGATCACCGCTCCATCCGAGAATTTGGCGACGTATCGAATGTATCAAATATCCGGGAATAAGAGTAGTTCAAAGGAATTAGAAGTTTCGAAACAATGTACCGAGACCTTACTCGATATACGATTGCACTTCTGTTAGGTTGTTGAAGATATACAACGAAATGGTCCGCCATTCTTCGACATCCAACATTATTGGTTTCCAAGCACCGGCTGGTGTGAGCTTCCCTTTGAATAGGCTGGGGTTGGATCCACCTATTCTAGGGTCGTTAGCATTGTACAGAGGCTTCGGATTATGCAAATGACGATTTTTGGCTTCGTAGTGTGCTGTCATGAAGTTTGCCGCCTCCTCAGTAATGAATGCCTCGGCCATCGATGCTTCAATTCTATGTTTATTTTTACATTTTGCTCGAAGCGTCTTCTGCATCCTCTCAGTTGCATAGCACCAACGATTTTGCATCGACCCCCAAAATCTTGCCTCGGTCGGGAGATGTAAAATCAAATTCTGCATTGGATCAAAGAAGCCCGGTGGAAAGATCTTCTCTAACTTGCAGAGCAACTCCAGCGCCAACTTTTTCATGTCATCTAGCACGTCAGGCGATATTTCTTTCGCACAAACAACACGGAAGAAATAGCCCAGCTCTGCCAGTACTAGCGATTCAGCCTCGGGGATAAAGCCACGCAACATCACCGGCATTACCCGCTCAAGCCATATGTGCCAATCATGACTCTTGAGACCAAATATTTTCATTTTTTGAAGACTCGCTCCCCTCTTTAGATTCGCCGCATACCCATCGGGGAACAACAAGTGCATTTTCACCTACAAGATAATTTCCCTCATAGCTGCCCTTGCAAGATTGAACCAGGCCTTTGGCTTCGACCAGTTATTCTTTCGTTTCGGTTATCGCATGTTCTGTGATGGTCTATCACATAGAGTCTGCTGATCTACTCTAGACTTAGGATTATCCTTTGACTTCCCCTCTATGCCGAACAATGTACCAAAAAGGGCCTCTTTGATATTCTTTTCAGTGTGCATCACGTCGATGTTGTGTGGACGAAGGAGGTCTTTGAAGTAAGGCAGATCCCACAAGAATGTCTTGTGAGTCCAGGCGTGTTCCGAATTCTACCCCTTGAAATACCCTGGATGCTCTGGATCAGGCTCGAGAGCGTTTAACTGATCCAGGATCTGTTGTCCTGTCAACGCAGGTGGTGTAGAGTTTTTGACAACTGTACCTTTGATGAAGTTCTTCTTGTCTTTTCTGAACTCATGGCGAGGATCCAGGAACTGTCTATGCAAGTCGAAGGAAGAATACTTTCGACCCGCCTGCACCCAATGAAACTAAAGAGCTGCCTTCCATGTGGGGCACGGGAACCTTCCATGCATACCCCAGCCAGCGAATAGTGCATACGCCGGCAAGTCATGCATCGAGTACATGTACCAGACATGAATTTTGAAGTTTTCTTTTCTAGCAGCGTCGTATGTCTTGAACCCATTATCCCAAGCTTCTTGCAATTCATCCTTAAGCGGCTACATGTACACATTCATATTCTTCCCTGGATAGTTGGGCCCTGGAATTATCAACGTCAGGAAAATGTTCTTTCTTTGCATAATCTGTCCGGGGGGAGATTGAGTGGAATGACAAATACAGCCCAACAACTGTATAGGGTTGCTGTCATACCAAACGGATTGAACTCATCCGTGGCGACGCAGACTCGAGGATGCCTTGTATCTTCCGCTTTATCCTCATGTAATGCATCGAAGTGCTTCCACGCAAAAGCATCCGATGTGTGTACCAACATCTAATTCCCATCTACATCTAGTTCGGTTCTTTTGCCCAATTTGTGCCATGTCATCTGTCTGGCCGTCTCTTCGACCATGAAAAGACGTTGAAGTCTTGGTATGATTGGCATGTACCGAAGAACATTAACTAGGATTTTAGTCTGCCTCTTCTCACCCATACCATTGTCTACCACAACATACCTGGAAGACTTGCAAATGGGACAATAGTTCAAGCCCGCATACTCAAGCCTAAATAAGGCACATCCGTTCTCACAGGCATCTATCTTCTGATAGGGCAGCTTAAGTACACGGAGGATTTTGTCCGACTGGTACAGGTTTGCAGGCATGACATGGCCTTTGGGTAGAAAGCACCCAAATAGTGTCATCATCGCGTTGTAGCATTCTCTGCCCAAGTTGAATTGAGCCTTCAGAGCCATTACTTGCGAGATGGCATCCAACTGACAAAGCTCAGTGTGCTCGTGGAGAGGACGTTTTGAAGACTGCAACATTTTATAGAAGGCCTTTGCAGATTCCTCAATCTCATCGTCCGAATCCCGAGCATCATCAAAGTCTTGCGCCATGTCTTCGATCCCGGTACCATGCTCGTCGGTGCGACGACAAACCACCTCGGCTCTGGTACGTTGGGCAGACTCACCATGAAATGTCCACACCGTATAATCAGGCGTAAAAACCCACTTCTGCAGGTGTTGACCCATTTCACCCTCTGTCCTCTGTTTAAAGTTGTCGCACCTAATACAAGGGCACCAGGTTTTTCTCTGGCCATTTGCAAATGCGGCTTTCACAAACCCCTTCATTTTTGTTAACCATTCATTGGTCATGTCTTTCTGACTAGTGTGATCGGTGTACATCCACGCACGATCACTCATCTTGCCTAGCTACTAAACACACAAGAAATATATATATAATTCAGCGTGTGTGTATATATATATATATATATATATATATATAAATTCATCAGTTAATCAAGTTTGTCAATTTTATTACATCCATGCACCCTACACGCTAATAGGTAAAGATAGGTCCTAATCCCACCCGAGTATGTGTAGATTGGGTTCGTTTTCCCATGCTGTGCTCTGGATCTGACGTAGAATTTCGGCAGCACCTCCCCGCTGTTCTCCGGATACACGTCTCGGCATTAAACAGAGAGGATGTGTACCCGGAGAACAACAGGAAAGCACTGAGAAAATTCCGCATCGGATCCGGAGCAGAGCATGGGAAAACGAACCCAATCTACACATACTTGGGCTTTCCATGCATAACGTGGACAATTTGAAAGGATGGTGGTTATAAATATGCAAAGACATGCATATTTATAGATGCCACCCTTTCGAACGGGAGACGCCTAGGTTACGAGAGTTGACATGAAAGTAAAATCTAGTGGCATCGGCACGATGACTGGAACAGAGCAAATAAGGGAGGGTCGGGGAGGAGATGACAGTAGTGCTCACCACTAGACCGTGTAGGGGAGGTAGTCTAACGACAACGGGACCGACGGTGCTCGTGGAGGTCAAGAGAAGACCCCCTGCACATGAAAATCACCGGCACAACGCCACAACCAACATAAGCACCGCAGAACAATCTAATCAACAACATTTAACATAATGAAAAAAGAAAGACACTTTTAAAAAATGAAAATCCATACATAAATCTACCCATACATCTATATAGCATTCATCCAAAAAAGACTTGCATGCCCTTACCTCTTCAACACAGAATGGACATGGACACAGAATGGTTCTCACAACACAGTGTATCAATTAGCAAAAGAGCACCTCCTGATCACGTACACCATTCTGCTACTAAGCATGCATGCACGGTTGCAAACAGTCATCGTACCATAGGATAAGAGTACTAGTTCCGGTTACATAGCAAGTAAGACTGAACATCGATTTCTACTTTGAAATTGCCCATGGAATCGAATCTGAAACATGCAAACATAGGCAGTACCATTCACCATTGACAGTAGAATAAAATTGAGACATACTAGCAGCATTCATCATTCACATTAGCAATAAATTGAGATATACTAATAGCAGCAAAACATTCAATTTATCCATCACAGTACCTACTAGCAACATTCACAGTAGCAAAAAAAATCATAGTAGCTACTAGCACTACCACCATTCACACAAACAACAAAACATCAATTCATCAATCCATCCACAAATAGCAGTCGGCGGCCGGGCGACAGAGGATATAGAGAGGGGAGGAGAGAAGGCAGAGAGAGCTCACCGGAGACTGGGACGGGGCGTGCGACGAGGGCGGGGTCAGGTGGCAAGGCCGTCGTCTGCCAGCGTGCGCCTGGCGGCAGAGCCGGACGTGGGCGGGGCCGGGCGGCGACGGAGCAATGCGGCGACGGAGCGGGGTCGGGCACGGTCGGGCGGTGATGGAGCAGGGTCGGGTGGCGAGGGGGCGCCGTTCTACAACGAGGCAGGGCGGGGTCGGGCAGCCAGCGGCCGTAAACCTAGCGTGGAGGCGGGGAGGTGGAGGCGGGGAGGTGGAGGCAGGGCAGGCATCGGAGACGGTGGAGGCGGGGACGGGTGGCGGCGGCGGGGCAGAGCGATGGCTGCGGGGGTGCGCGGGGAGGAAATGGACTAACTCACCGGGGCACAGATGGCTGCGGGTTATTTCTTTTAAAAGAAAACAGCTTTGCCGTCCGCTTTTCTGTGTGTTTGCCGTCCGCTAGCAGACGGCATATCAAACGTTCATTCTTTGTCGTCCGCTAGCGGACGATATATTGGACGTCCGTTTGAGCTAACCAGCACCGCACTCCATTTGGGCCATGTCCATTCTTTGTTGTCTGCTATTTGAGTACATGCCGTCCGCCAGCCTTTGCAGTCTGCTTTCTAGGATCTTTGTCGTCCGCTACCCGACGGCAAAGAATTGGCTGATGGCAAAACACATATTTGCCATGAGTGTGTTCTTTGCCGTCTATTTTGTGGACGCTAATGGCAAAGAACTTCTTTGCCGTCAGCTGGCAGACGGCAAAGAATGGACTGCTGGCAAATTCTCCGATTCCAGTAGTGTAGTGAGGAAAATTATCATCGTAGAGGTCCATATTTTGCTGGTACAAACTTTGCTAGTTGGAAGCACAAAATGAAAATGCATATTCTTGGTTATAACCACACAGTATGGGCTGTTGTTTGTGTTGGATTGCAAGGTGAATTCTTTGGTGATGGAAAGGAACCGGATCGTGAAGCGACCGCAGAAGAATTCAAGATGTTGCAATACAACGCTCAAGCATGCGATATTCTATTCAACTGCTTATGCCCTGAAGAGTTCAACAAGATAAGCCGTCTTGAGAATGCAAAGGAAATTTGGGACACTTTGGTTGATATGCATGAAGGTACCGAATCCGTCAGGGAGTCTAAGTTGGATGTGCTACGAAGTCAACTTGGCAAGTTCAAGATGAAGGAAGGTGAAGGAGTCGTGGAAATGTACTCTAGGCTTGCTCTCATCACAAATGAGATTACCGACTTAGGAAGTGAAGAGATGACCGACAAAGCATCATCAAGAAGATCCTCAGAGCCTTGGATGGAAAGTACGACACCGTGTGCACATTGATCCAAATGATGCCAAACTCTCAAGCCCACTAAAGCCATTGGAAGGATTGTTGCTCATGAAATGTCACTCAAGGACAAAGAAGAACTTCACACCAAGTCAAGCGATGCTACAAAGCTACAAGTGATACTCCCACTACTTCAAGTGACAACCTTGTTACTAATGAAGAGATAAGCCTCATGGTAAAGAAGTTCAACAAATTCTTCAAGAGTAGAGGCAAAGATAGAAGCTCCAACTCCAGATATGAAGAGAAGCGTTCCTCTTGTCGTGACCGGAATTGTTACAATTGTGGAAGGCCCGGACACTACTCCAGTGAGTGCACGGACACCCCAAAAAAGAAGAGAAGAGTCACCTAGAAGAAGCTCAAGAGATGAGTCACCTCGTAGAGAGAGAAGGAGTAGAGAAGATCTCTATGAATGAAGAACCTCCCGGAGAAGCAAGGACTCGGAGAAGAAGGATAAGTACACCAAGTGCTACATGAGAAGAAGATATCAAGCTCATGTTGGTGAATGGGTTTCCGGCTCTGATTCTGACAACTAATCTGAGAGAAGCTACCACTCCAAGTCCGACTATAGTCAAGATGAAGGTGTTGCCGGGTTAGTACTCGTATCTTCCAATTCATGTGACATATTTGATTCACCAAATGAAGGAAGTGGAAGTTGCTTCATGGCTAAAGGCCCCAACGTATCACACCCCGAATACATTGACTTTAATAGTGATGAGGATGACTTAGTAGGAGATGATGACTTGCTCTTTGATAAAACTAGTGATGTTAGTCAAAATCAACTTGATAATAATCATGCTAGTCAAGATAAGTCGTGTGATGATGATAGGAAGGAGATTGAGTGTCTAACTAAAGAACTAAACGCTCTTAAGTTAGCTCATGAATCTACTCAAGAAGATCATAGAGAGCTTCTAAGAACTCATGAGAAGCTACACTTCGAGAATCTAAATTTAGAGCAAGAGCATGAGTTTCTTAAAGTTATCAATGATGATCTTCGAAAGAAGAGTTCTTCTTATCTTGCCAAATGACTACTCTTGTCTACATTTGTTCCACAAGTTAAATCTATGCAAACTAGTAACAAAGACAAAAAAGGTTGTTCAACTAGTAGCAACAATGCAAATGTTAAATCCAATGATGTTGCTTCTAGTAGTTCTATTGATTCCACTAATGATTCTCTTAGCCAAGTTACACTTGAGCAAGAAAATGATTTATTGAAAGGAATTATATAAAAAGGTTTCTACAAGAGTCTTGCCGGAAGTAAGAAATTTAAGGAGATTGTGTGCAAGCAAGGATGGCACCGGAAGAACCAAGGCATTGGCTATTTCAATGCCAACGGAGTTGAATGGGAAGAAGGTCAATACCCCAAGACGAAGTTTGTTTCTCAAAAGGAGAAGTATGATCCTACTCTCCCCAAGAGAACAAAATACCAAGATGACCTTCCACCACAAGACCACAAGGTCAAGGGCAAGGACAAGCTTCAAGAGGAGATTGAGACATTTGAAGAAGAATCCCAAGCCATGGTCAAGTGGGTTCCCAAAGCTACTACAAGCTCTACTTCAGCAAGTGCTACTTCAACTCCAAGGATCCCCATCAAGTGGATGTGGGTCCCAAAGAAGAAGAACTAGAGAAGTTGTTGAGGGGTGACTCCGCCAACAAAATTCACTCACATTCATCATTGGCAAGAACTAATGCAATCAACTCCAACCTTATGCAATAGTTCAAGGAGTCACATATTCCCTCATAGGTAAGCAAGGGACAAGGTAGTTAATGAATCAATGGACATCATATTACATGTGTTCCACTCCATGTCCATAGATATCCTTGTAGTTGTTCCACGTGTGGGACTAACCCATGTATGTGAAAAGAGGACAAAACAACAAGGACGACTCCCAACTCAAGATGATCTTCATCAACTACGAGCATCCACTAATACAACACCTACATGAAGTCTTCAACGACAAACCCAAGGTTAGTTTGTCCCTCTTAGGGTGATGTCACATCAAGGGGGAGCTTCACTCTAAGACTTGAATCAAAGCATCTCTTAAGATGATAACACATTAAAGGCTTTATGTAGAAGTGGCAACCCCACTTGTGCTTAAACGATGAGTATGACCTATGATCAAGTACTCTTACTTGGCTCCTAAGTCAATATACTCATATATAGATGACTCCGTCGTCTCCAAAGTGCTTGGTAGATACTAGAGTGGTTTTGCATGTTTGCCAAATTTTATTTGACATCTTAATGGGTGAGTATGTTGGTATGCATATTTTTGCTCATTCAAGGTCATCCAATTGTTGTTATTTGGCAATCATTTTCTTTGGCCAATTGGATGTAGAAGAATTCCTAAGTACCTCCCTCTAGCTATTTATGCTTTCTCGTCTCAAATCTATTCATGCGTCATCACAAAATTTGAGCAAGCACTTTTCAGACCCTTTGTGTGAGGAGCACTCGGAGTTCCGTTTCACCAAGTGCTAACTTCCAAAACCTCCCTTGTGCCACTCGGTGTAACCAACTCCTAAAGCTCGGTTTCACCGAAGCACAAGGGCTGATCTGGATGTCTATCTTGGTACTGCCAATCCCAAAAACTCGGCATCACCGAGTCTCTCTGTCCTAATGCAGCTAAGAAACTCGGTGGAACGAAAAATTTGGAATCGGTGTTAGCGACAGTAGTTGGGTATATATATCCCGCGGACCCGACCTTTGAAATTAAATCTTCAAATGTCCTCTCTGTGCCCTACTGCTGCCGCTGCTCGAGTCTACGGACGTCTCGCTTGCCTGCCGTGCGCCCTCGCCACAGGAGTCCGCCGCCGTCAATGGGAATCAATCCCACCGTTGCCGCCGTAGCGAAATCTTCAGCGGGTTAGGGTAAGATTTCGGCCCCTCGTGCACTCCAAGCTCCGATTCATGTGCATTAGGATAAGTTCCACATCTTGCCACCGATTGCAATGCTTTTGTACACGAGAAAATTCCGATAGAATAGGCGAACAAGAAATTTTAGGTTTAGGTTTTCGCCATATGCGTCTCGGAGTCACTGAGTGGAAAAGAATCGGTGACACCGATACAGGTTTTATGGTTCTGAGAACTTTCTCGGTGAAACCGAGTCATTATTTTCGGTGAGACCGAAAATGGTGACAAAGTTTCTGTTGAAGAGAAGGTCGGTCTCGGACACACCAAAAATCCAAACTCGGTGGAACCGAAACCCATATAGCAGAAATCTAAAACAGAGATTTTGAGTTCAATTTTTTTGCAAAATATCTATGTTTTGTGATGATTATGCCCTCACTCTTCTACATCTATTCACAGGGTCAGTCTTTCAGCATGTCAGGCTCACATGACAGTGAGAATGCCTTCAAGAACCAAGTGTTGATCTTGATGCTGGCACTAGTCCAGAGGCCAGTTCCTCAGGCCCAGGCACCCCCAGCTCACATGGTTTGCCCAAGGCAGCCACCAGGGCCAGAAGGAAGCTAAACTCAGAAGAAGTGGATGAAGACTTCATCCCAAATGATGCTACTTCCAAGAGGAAGACTTTCAGGAAGGAGTATGCCAGCTCTGATGCCGTGAAAGCTCCTGAGACTGCCAAGAGAGGAATGACCATTACTCTTGAGAATCCAAGCTCCTCCAGGCAGACCAAGTCTATGACAAAGAAACCTGTCTACTGTGAAGAGGACCATTCGTGTCTAAGGTCAGGCAACTTCTATGTTTGAAGACCCAGCTGAGCTTGAGGAAGAGGAAGAGGAAGAACCAGCTACAAACCCTACTCTTTCCAAGAAGACGAAGCTTATGGCTGATGCCATGCCTAGCAAGCCACCTTCCAAAGCTAAGCCATCTGCTCCCAAGAAGCCAGCAGCCACCAAGCCCAAGAAGACCACCAGAGACATCCCACAAGCTAAGAAGAACAAGGGTTCTACCTCCATGGAAGAAGAAGATATTGTTGTTTCGAGGAAGTTGAGACCTCACCTGCCAGAACACAATGATGATCATACAATGGCAGAGGATATGAAGAAGATGAAGGATCAAGGGCGCAGGAAATGGAGAGCAGCTGATCCATACGTGTAACATCCACGATGCGATCCTATCTCTATTTAGGCTCCAGGGCCTCGATGGAGATAGAAGCACATCTTGTCGTTTCGCGGGTATAGAAATCAATGCAATACATGTAAAGAGGAGATGAGTATATGAGTTGGCTTACACTCGCCACAAGCTAAGTTACAATTCCACACAATCATTCATACAATCATCCATAAAGCAGGGTCCGACTACGGACGAAGATAAACGACAAAATCAATGAAATCTATCTCGCTAAGCCCAGGAAGACGACCAAGTGGCTCCCTACTCATCCGGGTACGTCACGTACATACGCACACGATGCTTATCGAACTCCCACTGGAGCTGGGAAGCGTCAAATGGCACGATATCATTAGTATTTGTACATGTATTGTTGTAGTAATCTGTGAACCACGGGGACTCAGCAATCTCATTAACTCAGGTATCGAGACTATGTAAGTTGTTGGGTAAGGTATGGGTATGTGGTGAGGTTTGCAGCAGCACTAAGCATTTATTGAGTGGCTAACTTATGAGTACAAGAGTAAGTTAAGAAATCTACGCATTTTGGGCGAGAACTGATTATGATCATTAAGTGATCCTGAACACCTACCTACGAGTCAAACATAACCCCATCGTGTTCTCTTTCTGACTCCCTCAAAAAGAGACAATCACGATTACTCACACGGTTGGTGTATTTTATTTGAGTTTACTTCAAGTTTACTAAAACCGGATATTAAACAATTTCCAAGTTGCCACATAACCGCGGGCATGGCTTTCCGAACGATTTAACCCTGCAGGGGTGCTCCAACTCATCCATCACAAACTAACCACACGCTGCATGGATAACCTCAACCACGAGCCCGTAGTGTCCTCGGGAATCCGGTGGAATACCTCAACCTCGAGATTGCCCGAAGTATCCTTGGAATCCCGTGCACAAGACATTCGAGAAAGGTAAACAAGTCCAGCAAGACCACTCGACGTGTCGACGTACCCGATAGGAGCCGCGTAACTCGTTCTCAGGACACGACCGGATGAGAACAGCGTACAGTGGCCTGATAAAGATCTCCCGAGTTGCCTCGGGTTGGCCCCACACATGGCTCTAGTTTGGACGAACACTCATGAGGAGCACTGGCCTGGGGGTTCATTAATTATCCACGGGGTAGCTAAGTCCTATGCATTTTAATTAGGTTGTTTAGCAAATGTAGTACCAATGTTGGGTCTTTACAGACAAGTTTTATCCCAAAACGAATAGTCAAGGGGGTCCCCATAACAACCCCAAGGATGTTAGAAGCGCTCAATATGGAACATAACACCGGTAAACAAGTAGCTAGGGCAAAAGTGGAAGAAATCACCGGGCAAAAGGCCAAGCATTTCACCATCACTAATATATATGTGCATTAAATTAAATAACAGTAAATAAGGTGATATCCCAAGATATCCATGTTGCCACATGGAAACAACCTGCACCTGCAACTAGCAACGCTATAAGAAGGGGCTGAGCAAGCGGTAACTTAGCCAATCAATGTTTTGCTAGGTAGTGGAGGGGTTAGAGGCTTTCATGGCAATTTGGGAGGCTTGACATTTAAGTGGTAGGTAACGAGACATAACGGCAGAAGTGAGACATCTAGCATAGCAAAATCAGTATCGGGATCCGGGTAGCGATCATCTTGCCTGGAGGGTCTTCAGAGGGATATAGAGCTGGGTCCTCGTAGTTGTTCTCGTCAGGATCCTCGTACTCAGTCTCATCACTCGGGTCTACCCAAAGAAGAAACAACACCAAATAAACATAAAAGCAAGGTGTAATACGCAACCAAGGATGATGCATGACCAATTAATGTATTTAACATGGCAATCCTATGCTAGTCATCTTTCTCATGCATTTATTTAGTTCTTAAATATTCTGGACAAAACCTCAAGTTTAGTTACGTGGACATGCATGAACATGGCAAAAATGAATGATTCATGAGGAAACGATGCAAATGCATATGAAGAACGTCACAAACGGAGCTACGGAACTCTCGGGGCACTCACGACAAGGTACGAACGTTAACGGAGACAAAACAAAGATGAGGGAGGCCATGGAAAATTCCTTGGTATCCCAAGGGTGCCACTGTTTTGGAAATGAAATTCTAGTAGGAATAGAGCTAAAGATCATGCAACACAAGTGGGTATTACTCCCACAAGGCACAAAACAAGAACACAAGCAATCTGTCTAAAAACAGCAACATGTACATTGCCCACCTAAAAACTAACAGCTATGGCAAGCTTTCATGCACAACCAAGACATGGACATGAAGTCTACATGATGCCCAATAATTCATCTAACAGCAGCAACATGAATGGAAGCATGGTTCAATAGAAAATGAGTTCACAAGATGGCATATTGAATCAACACTTAAAGACTTAGTGAAAAATACCAGTTTTCACAATCTGAGTTAACATGATGGCACATTGACACAATGATTCTACATGATACATTGACTTTCATGGCATGAAATTTAACATCTTTATAGAGGACAATATGCACTACAAATAACTCCATTACAGCAACATCAAAACATGCTTAGATCACTGGCTAGCATCCACTCAACATGGCATATTGAACTCATCAGATCTTCAGACTAAGATAAATATCAAGGAGTGAAGCAGGGCAGTTTTTTTAACAGGATGACATGTTTGACAACAAAATTCACTAATATGCAACACACCTCCTAGACAAACTATTGGCACATACTAACAAAGGATAACATGCTCAACATTTTACTCCATTGGGCCAACCCCAAAAGAACAACAGATTCATGGCAATCATCATGGAAACATGGCAAGAAAATAACCAGATTCTAGGACTTAGAATTATTTGGGCATGTGAAATAACAGTTTTATCTTAGCATGTTAACAGCAAGAATTTCACACACAAAGAAGGTTTAACATGACATGAAAAATTACCAGGGGCTAGTACACATATTAGAGGGCAATTTTCATGTTGACAGGTTTGCCAAAGGATGCAAGGATTAATTCATACAAAAATGACAATATGGCATCTTAACACAAAATGGCATTCACACAAACTTGCGTAAATGACCAAACCAACACCACAGATGGATTCAATGGATTTGTCTACCCCAAATTCATATATCACATGCCTATGTTCCTGTAGAAAACATGCCACAAACACAAACAAGAAAATAAAATAACTAGGTAAAACCTAGTATATGCCAATTTGGCATATACCCTATATGGAAACTAACTGATTTGGCAACTTTCCTAAAATGGCATATATAGAAAAACAGAGAATTAAAACGAAAATAAAAAAATAAAATAAAAGGCCCACTGGCAGTGGCACTAGGCCTCTGTGAGTATGGCAAGTGGGTCCAGGCCCCACTGTCATTTTGATAAAAAAAGGCTCGATTTGTCTACCCCAAATTCATATATCACATGCCTATGTTCCTGTAGAAAACATGCCACAAACACAAACAAGAAAATAAAATAACTAGGTAAAACCTAGTATATGCCAATTTGGCATATACCCTATATGGAAACTAACTGATTTGGCAACTTTCCTAAAATGGCATATATAGAAAAACAGAGAATTAAAACGAAAATAAAAAAATAAAATAAAAGGCCCACTGGCAGTGGCACTAGGCCTCTGTGAGTATGGCAAGTGGGTCCAGGCCCCACTGTCATTTTGATAAAAAAAGGCTCGGGGGGATTCGAACCCGAGACCTCCCTGGTAGAGTTCTCTGAGCGCTACCACCGGGCTACGGCTTGGTTATTGAATAAAGAGGGGCTGGTCCTAGTGAACAACATATGACGCTGGGTCTAAGTCTGGCGAAACTGAACAAATGCAGAGAACAGAGTCTGCTCTGTTCGTGGCTGGGGACGGCACGACAGCGTGCGTGCGTGGCTGCAGTATAGAAGCCCGGTGTGCGCGTTTGGAACGACTGAAGAATAAAAACACAGCAGCAAAAGGACTTGGTCTCCCTGGGATTCGAACCAAGACCTCTAGCATGCAGGATAGTTGCTCTAGCCGACTTTGCTGACAGTGTGTTGGTGCAAAGTACGTGCACCTGCATTACTTCACACATCACCACAAGGCTGAGCCTTTGGCCGGCCATGGATGCACGGGAATCTTGCAGCAATGGCAGCGAGCGAGCGCAACAACTACAGGAGCTTTAGAGCGATGACGGGGGCGCGGAAAAGCATGGGAGCGAGACAGAGAGCAGCTGCTGCTTTCCGGGCATGCACGGATGGTGCGGGTGACTTGAGCACGGATACGACACAGCCAACAACAGCAACACACAAAATGTACTTAGCCGGAGCACGGGGAGCACGATGTCTACACGGAGCGAACGGAGGCGAGGATGTGCAGGACAGGAGAGGGTTATACCTATTGTCCACTAGACATGAAGGTGTGGCCGGAGGGATGATGGAGATGACTCGGTGATTGGCGGAAAACCTATGCGTCTCTGGTCCGAGAAGATGAAGAAGATGGGGTCGAGGACGGCGAAGATCTGGGCCTTGGCATCGCGGTTGACGTCGAGGAAGAAGAGGAGCTACGAGAACGCCCTTCCCGCAGCACCAGAGGACCGGAGGCGCGACGTGGACGTCACCCCGTGCTCGAACTCGAGCACGAGCAGTTCATGGCGGGCAAAGCGTCGGCATGAGCTTGGAGAGGGCTTACCGGCAGCGGCGAGGCAAGGAGAAGGGAGGAATGGAGCAAGGGAAGACCCTAGGGCACCGGGGACATGATTTATAGGAGTGGAGGGCGTCGGACGGCCGTCAAATCAATCGGAGCGCCAACGTGGACCTCCTGGATGCTCTGCCGTACAGAGGAGGGAGAAGACGCGTGCGTGCGAAGCGAGCTGGGCTGCTGCGGCTCTGCTAGCAGACTATTGGGCTGCGGGGAGGCTAGTTGGGCCATGGTGTTGGGCTGCTGAGACCTCTCTCTCTCCCTGACTCTTGTCCTTTAAAAAAACAGCAAAACAAAGAAATGCCAGGGAAGGTTTGGGAAGGAATTTGAGGAAAAGCAAAATAGTTCTGGATATCTGGGAATGTACAAAATTTTATAAAATTGGTTTGGGGATTTTTAGACAAAAATAAATAAATCACGTTTTATTACCATATATGTTGTTTTGCAATAATATACAATGGTGGAGAGCAGCACATGACCAAGAATGAATTTTAAAATAAACTACAGAATATTAGGCAGCTTAGCAACATTTTAGTTAATGGACTAGGGCAAGCAAAATACCAACATTCATGAATTTTGAAATAAGAGAGAGATGGAGATATAGAAACAAAGGGAAAAATAATAATCTTGAAGGACATCCACAAGAGCACATACTTCATGCAAAGCACACCAACACCACACATACACTCACTCAACATATCACATGATGCAACAATAAGGAATAGATGACATGATGCAAAATGAATGATAAGAAGCAAATTTTATTACTCAAACCACATGAGGCATAACATAGAAGGTTCACACATGGAATATATTACAAGGATGGCAAGGATTGCACTTGGGCTGTTACAACTCTCCCCCACTACAAGAGGATCTCGTCCCGACATCTAGGAACGAAAGAATTCGGGAAATTTGGCACAGAGAAGGTCCTCACGTTCCGAAGTGGCTTCTTTGTCGCAGTGATATGACCACTTCACCTTTAGAAACTTGATAGACTTGTTGCGAGTCTTGCGCTCAGTCTCTTCAAGAATAGCAACTGGATGCTCACGATAGGATAGGTCTGCTTGGAGATCAATGTCTTGGAAATCAACGGTGCGCTCTGGAGTCTTGAAACACTTGCGGAGCTGAGAGACATGAAACACATCATGCGCATTGGAAAAATTGGAAGGAAGCTCGAGTTGGTAGTCAAGGTCGCCTCTTTTGCCCACAACCTTGACAGGACCCACGAAGCGTGGAGCAAGCTTTCCTTTCATGCCAAAGCGTTGAGTGCCCTTCATGGGAGACACTCGGAGATAGACAAAGTCACCGATATGAAAGGTCATGTCACGATGCTTGCTATCATAATAGCTCTTCTGACAGGATTGAGATGCTTTGAGATTTTCACGAATGACACGGCACATCTCTTCTACTTTAGTGATCATGTCATTGACAAGGATTTGACGCTCACCGGTTTCAGACCAATTGAGCGGGGTGCGGCATCTCCTTCCATAGAGAATCTTGAATGGGGCCTTGCCCGAACTTGCTTGGAAACTATTGTTGTATGAGAACTCGGCAAATGGGAGGCAGTCTTCCCACTTCATGCCAAAAAAATCACACAAGCTCTGAGCATATCTTCAAGGGTTTAATTGACTCTCTCAACTTGACCACTAGTCTGAGGGTGGAAGGTTGTGCTAAAACGGATCTTGGTACCCATCGCAGACTGAAAGGAATCCCAGAACTTGGAAGTGAAGATGCTTCCACGATCTGAAGATATAATCCGAGGAATAACGTGCAAAGAAACTATCCTTGATGTGTATAGCTCGGCCAGCTGAGCTGCCGTGATAGATTCTTTGACCTGAAGGAAGTGGGCAACTTTGGTGAGCTTGTCGATGACCACAAAGATGGCATCATTACCTCTCCTGGTCTTAGGAAACCCGGTGACAAAATCCATCTCAATGTGATCGAATTTCCACTCTGGGAGAGGCAAAGGCTAAAGAAGACCTGCTGGACGTTGATGTTCCGCCTTCACTCTGCGGCACATATCACACTCATTCACAAACTGAGCAATCTCACATTTCATGCGAGTCCGCCAGAAGGTTTGCTTGAGATCCTGATACATCTTAGAACTGCCTGGATGAATCGAGAGGAGAGAATTGTGTGCTTCATCCATGATAACTTTCCTGAGTTCTCCTTTTGGGACCACTAGATGATCCTCGAATAACAAGGTGTCTTTGTCATCAACACGGAAGCACTTATACTTTGGAAGGCTCTTGGACACACCTATCTTCACCTTCTTCACCATAGCATCGAGAAGCTGAGCTTGGCGAATTTGATCTTCCAAAGTCGGAGAGACTTGAAGGTTGGCAAGAAATCCTTGAGGAACCACTTGGAGATTGAGCTTGCGGAAAGCTTCACAAAGCTCAGGTTGGAGAGGCTTGAGAATAAGACTATTGCAGTACTCATTTCTACTCAAAGCGTCTGCAATGACATTTGCTTTACCTGGAGTATACTCAATGCTCGGGTTGTACTCCTGGATCATTTCCACCCAACGTGTTTGCTGGAGATTGAGATTTGGTTGAGTGAAAATGTACTTCAAGATCTTGTGGTCAGTGAACACTTCAACTGGTCTTCCCGACAAGAGGTGTCTCGAGGACATCAGAGCATGAACAACTGCCGCCAACTCAAGATCGTGAGTGAGGTAGTTCTTCTCACTAGGCTTCAACTGACGGGAGGTGTAGGCAACCAACTTTCTATCTTCCATGAGAACACCACCAAGACCTTGGAGGGAAGCCTCACAGAACACTTGGAAAGGTTTGGATTCATTAGGAGGAGTGAGAACTGGAGCTGAAGTCAGCTTTTCCTTCAGTGTATTGAATGCCACATCACACTCAGTAGTCCACACATATTTAACATTCTTCTCAAGGATATTAGACAAAGGCTTAACGATTTTTGAGAAGTTTTCCACGAATCTTCTGCAGTAACTTGCAAGCCCGAGGAAGCTACGAAGCTGCTTGACATTCTGAGGAGGCTCCAGCTTCACGATGGCCTCAACTTTCTCAGGATCCACCTTGATGCCCTCGGCAAAGATGACATGCCCAAGGTAAATCACTTCATTGAGAGAAAACTCACACTTGGAGAACTTTGCATAGAATCGATGCTCTCTTAGCTTGTCAAGCACAAGCCGGAGATGCTCTGCATGTTCTTCTTCGGTTTCAGAGAAGACTAGAATGTCATCCAAATACACCAAGACGAACTCATTCTTGAAGGGAGAGAAGATGAAGTTCATGATGAAGTTCATGAAGTCCAAACACATGACGGTGTACTCGTAAGAGCCAAAACTTGTCATGAAAGCAGCCTTTGGAGTATCTTCTTCACGAATGCGGATTTGATGATAGCACATCCGAAGATCTAACTTTGAGAAAACCTTGACCCCTTTCAATTGCTCAAACAACTCATTGATGTTGCAAAGTGGGTACTTGTTCCTAATTGTCTTCTTATTCAATGGGCAGTAATCGACACAAAGTCGTTCCGTGCCATCCTTCTTCATGACAAAAAGAACACCACAACCCCAAGGTGAAGAACTTGGTCTGATCAAACCCAGATGCTCTTGTTCATCTAGCTGCCTCTTCAATTCTTTCAGCTCTTCGGGGCCAAGCTTATAAGGACGCTTGCATACCGGTTCAGTTCCAAGCTCGAGTTCAATCACAAACTCCACTGGTCGGTGAGGAGGCATTCCTGGCAATTCTTCTGGAAAGACATCTTCATACTCACAAACGACGGGGATTTGAGATATGGCTGAGATTTCACCCTTCTCACTGAGAGAAAAGAGCCGAATAGTATCATCACGAGCAGCGAAAATAATCACATCTTCGGAAGAATGAGTCAATTGGACTTCTTTGGCTGCACAATCGACATAAGCCTTGTTCATCCCAAGAAAATCCATGCCAAGAATTAGATCAATATCGGAATTGCCGAGAACAATTGGAGAGGCCAGAAAAGAATAACTGCCCATTTTGATAGAGACATCCGGAACTAAGCAATTGGAATTCATTAACTTCCTAGGAGAGACAACTAATACAGGCCTAAGCATATCTTGACAAGAAAACTCATGCTTTACAAAGAACGGACGTGACATAAAACAATGCGATGCACCAGTGTCAAACAAAACTTTTGCGGGAATAGAATTAACCAAGAGATTACCCATTATCACTTGAGAAGACTCCTCTACTTGAGCTCCATTGACCATGTTCACTCTGACTGACTTGGGATTGTGCTTCACCATAGCATTTCCTGGAAGCCTGACTGGAGGAGGAGGCGGAAGACGCCGCTGGTTGGTGCACTTGTTGGAGTAGTGGCCCTTCTGACCACACTTGTGATACGTAACCTCTGAGAGCGGACGGAAGTTGCCTGGAGGAGGAGTTTTTCCTGACTTGGGATCCTGAGGCCTCTACTGGAATCCTGGGTTGGGTGGGTGGGAAGAACCACGACCACCGGTTTGCTTCTGCTGCTGAGGAGGACGAAGCGGGGGAGTAGGAGGAACCCAATACTTCTGCTGCTTAGGAACACTCTGAGAGGAGGAGGAAGAAGTATGATAGTCCCTGTACCGCTTCCTAGAATTCTCGACCTTGAGTTGGGCTGCCTCCTGCTTTAGAGCCAAGTTGTAAAACTGATCAAACTCAAGAGGCTCATGAAGGACGAGAGCAAGCTGAAGATCTTCAGTGAGGCCACCTCTGAACTGATAAATCTTGCACTTGTCATTGGGCACATCCTTCTTGGCATAACGAGCAAGATTCTGGAACTCGATGTTATACTGATAGACAGACGAGTTTCCTTGCTTGAGGTTCCTGAACTTCACGCATACCCTCGACAACACTCGTCCGGATATGATGAGCTCTAAAGTCACGAGAGAAGTCATCCCAGCTGATCACACGGTCACCCCTGGAATCCTTGTACTACTGCCACCACTCTGCTGCCTGGCCCTTCAACTGGAAAGATGCGAACCTGACATAGTCCTGAGGTCTGACATTGCTGCACTCAAAATGCTTGTTGATGTCTACGAGCCAATCCTTCGCATCAAGAGGCTGAGAGCAGCAGGTGAAGGACTTGGATTGATTGGCAAGGAATTGGTTCAGAGTTGGAAGGTGCTGCTGATTATTGAAATTCCCTTGATCGCCTTGATGTCCTTGATTTTGAAAGCTATGCAACAAACTGAGCAACATCTGGGTATTGGCATTGGTTACGGCCATCACCGCCTGCCATGCCTCCGGAGGCGGAGGTGGGTGTTGTGGGGGGTCAGACTGCTCCCCCTCACGACCTGGGTTCCCACGAGTTGCTGGAGCCATCTTGAAGATGGACATGAAGATTAGAACACCATTGACAAAGATGATTGAAATAAGCTGAATCAATGACTCAAAATATTGCAAGCGGAATATCAATTGCATTCAAACTAAGAAATTAGTAGAATGCCTTCTGCAGATTTGCGATAACATCATTTTATTACGAAACCACTTGAATAACACAACAAGGTATTGAGCTAAGGGTTGCTCGGAACAAATGTATAAACCGTCATACATCTGTCGGAAGATGATCTTAGGTAACTACTAGAAATCCCACCTAGGAACTTCCGAAATCTTTGGTTATGCAATCGGGTCAGCGGATACACGGAGTTTAATCCATCACTCAACTCCTAGCAGTAATACTACTGTCAATGTATCTCATCCGTCAACACACAACCAGAGGCCTCGGAAATTCATGTACCTCAGACCCTCGTAATCACAACGATACTAAACATGGCAGTACATGTGATCCCGCTCCCCAGTACTGGGTGCCGCCACACTCTTCGCACCACGAATAGTATTGAAGCAATTTCAAACATCCGCGTCCTGAGGTACTAAGGAAACTGAATGATAACAATGTGTCATGAATCCCCTGGAGCTCTACTCCTCGGAAACAGGAGGCACCAAGTACAAAACTCCGTCACATCGGTATCATAGAGGCTCCAAAATACTTGCGTAGTCCTAAAAAATTTGAGCGAGAAGAGGGTAGAAGTAAAATTACTATGTCACAATTCCTCACAAGAGCATAGAAGAGAAGTAAAAAAGAATCCTACTCTCCGATATAACTAGACTCAAAATAGTTTTTCACTAGACTTGACTCAGTCAAGTTCGATCAAGCAAGGGGCTCCTATGGTCGGTAAGGCTCTGATTACCAACTTGTAACGTCCAAGATGCGATCCTATCTCTATTTAGGCTCGAGGGACTCGATGGAGATAGAAGCGCATCTCGTCGTTTCGCAAGTATAGAAATCATTGCAATACATGTAAAGAGGAGATGAGTATATGAGTTGGCTTACACTCGCCACAAGCTAAGTTACAATTCCACACAATCATTCATACAATCATCCATAAAGCAGGTTCCGACTACGGACGAAAATAAATGACAAAAGCAATGAAATCTATCTCGCTAAGCCCAGGAAGACGACAAAGTGGCTCCCTACATATCCAGGTACGTCACGTACATACGCCCACGCTCCTCGTCGAACTCCCACTGGAGCTGGGAAGCGTTAACTGGCACGATATCATCAGTACTTGTACCTGTATTGTTGTAGTAATCTATGAGCCACGGGGACTCAGCAATCTCATTAACCCGGGTACCGAGACTATGTAAGCTGTTGGGTAAGGTATGGGTAAGTGGTGAGGTTTGCAACAGCAGTAAGCATTTATTGAGTGGCTAACTTACGAGTACAAGAGTAAGATAAGAAATCTACACATTTCGGGCGAGAACTTCTTATGATCATTAAGTGATCCCGAAAACCTACCTATGAGTCAAACATAACCCCACCGTGTACTCTTTCCGACTCCCTCGAAAAGAGACAATCACGGTTACTCACACGGTTGGTGTATTTTAATTGAGTTTACTTCAAGTTTACTAAAACTGGATGTTAAACAATTTCCAAGTTGCCACATAACTGTGGGCACGGCTTTACGAAAGATTTAACCCTGCAGGGGTGCTCCAACTCATCCATCACAAACTAACCACACACTGCATGGATAACCTCAACCACGAGATAACCCGTAGTATCCTCGGGAATCCGGTGGAATACCTGTAACAGCCCGAGATTGTCGGTCCAGAAGATTCCCCTTTTAATTCATTATCACCGTGCGATTTATTTGGTTGTTGCATTCATCATTGCATCATCCGCATCATCTGCATAGCATCGGCGCTCTGCCTCCTTCATTTTTCAAAACTTGCATCCGTTCGTAGTTGCCGGTTCTCTCCGTCCTCGTCGTTGACCGTTTCGCGACCAACCACTGTAGGACCGAAAGTATGTCTAGAGGGGGGGGGGGTGATTAGACTACTTGACCAAATAAAAATTCTACCTTTTCCCAATTTTAAGTGTTGGCAGATTTTAGCAATGATAGCACGTCAAGCACACCCTACACATGCATGTCTAAGAGTATAGCAGCGGAAAGTAACAACAAGCATGTATAGTAGAGGGTAGGGAGGAATATCAAACACAATTTGTAGACACGAAGATTTTTCATGTGGTTCCGATAGGTGGTGCTATCGTACGTCCACGTTTATGGAGTCTTCAACCCACGGAGGGTAACGGTCGCGAGAGTCCACGGAGGGCTCCACCCATAAGGGTCCACGAAGTAGCAACCTTGACTATTCCATAACGGCTTCCGTCCACGAAGGACTAGCCTCACTATGGGTAGATCTTCACGAAGTAGGCGATCTCCTTTCCCGTACAAACTTCTTGGTTCACCTCCACAACACGAAGTAGGACGCTCCCAAGCGACACCTAACCAATCTAGTAGGCACCACCCTCCAAAAGGTAATAGGCTCGGTAATGTCGATGAACTCCTTGCTCTTGTGCTTCAAGATGATAGACTCCTCAACACACAATCACTCTCTCACAGATTTGTCTTGGTAGAAGAGATTGAATTGGTGGAAAGCAACTTGGGGAGGCTAGAGATCAAGATTCATATGGTAGGAATGGAATAGCTTGATCTCAACACATGAGTAGGTGGCTCTCTCTCAAAAAATAGGATGGGGCAAGTATCGAATAGTTCTGAGTGCTTCTCTTTCGAGTGGGTGGTGGTGAAGGGGTATATATAGGCATCCCCAAAAATTCAACCATTACACCTAAAGTGACCAACTCGGTGACACCGATGTGTGAATCTCGGTGGTACCGAAGTGACCAAAATGCAGTAACTTTTGAATCTCGGTGAGACCGATATATAACTCTCGGTGGTACCGATTAGGTGACCAACGGTCAGATTGCACAACTCGGTAATGCCGATTCTCAATTCTCGGTGGTACCGATTCTTGACCATGGCTAACCAGAGAGTTGGTCTAGAAACTCGGTGGGACCGATTCACAAAACTCGGTGGGACCTATTCTTGTGAATGGTGTCACAGCCCTAGAAAATGTTTGTAATTAGTTGCACCATAGGCATTCATGCATCATTTTATTTTCAAAGAAAAATTGAATTGAGGAATTTCCAGAAGCCTCACAAATATTCAAAAATGGTCAACTAAAAATTTCTTCATTTGTGCCCAAGAAAATGTTCCTCTTAAGCTTTGGAAAATTTGGCAAGAGATTAAACTCAAGCCAACATTTTTTGTAAGGTTAAAAGTATTGATTTTGGGCCTCTGAGTTAAAAAAACTTTTATTTGGATTGGGTTTATATCTCTATTAAATAGAATATGGACCCAATAATTCTAAAACTCCGTGTGTGACTTGGGTTTTGTCCATTATATCCACATGCCAGTTTTCAGGACTTTAGAAAATGGTATGCTATTTTATCAGATGGAAACAAAATTGTAGAAAATAGAAAAGAAGTAAAAAGAAGAAGGAAAGAGGCCACCTGGACTTACCTATTGTAGAAACTGGCCCAGCCCAGGGGCAGGGTCATCTTCCTCCTCTACCAGTAGGCAAAGGAGAAGGCGAGCACGGCGGGCGACCGTGCCAGCTCCTGCGTCGCCGTGGCGACCTCCCCTCCATCCTAATCCATCGCCAGGGGATGAGGACCGCGCCCTCGCTCCGTTTTCTGCTCCCTCTGCTCTTTCCTCCCCTCTCCCTCGCGTGTGTGCCGCCATGGCCCTGCCTCCGCGAACCTCGTGGCCACAACCATCCCGTCGCCCTCTAACCGTGTCTGGAAGACCCGACGGACCGCACTGCCCCGGCTCACCTATGGACATGCCCAGAAGAGGATCAAGGCGTCGCCATCGAGCTCATCCTCGCCGCCGCCGTCCGAAGCCGCTCATCGTCTATTTGCTCCGTCCAGGACGCCCCCGATCCCGCTGACCAGCTCATCCGCCTCCCTGTGAGCTTCCCTTGCTCCTCCCCCTAACCCCGTCGTCGCTCGCGCCATCTGACCCACCAAGCCACCGCAGCCGAAGCTCCGGCCGCCGCTCTGCCCGTTGCCGCCGTCACTACACGTCAACCTGGCACCTGCCGCTAGCCCCATCCGATGCGGCTCAGTGCGCTGGTTCCGTGGGTACCCTCCGCGTGGCAAATGGTCGCCGGAGGAGGGATTCCGGCGAGCCTCCGCCGCACCGTTGGGTCGCCGGCGCTCTGCCACCGACGTGGAACTTAATTAGCCACTAATGGCCAGCCTAATTAACCTAGGGCCACTGACAAGTGGGCCCCGGCCCTGACTAATTTAGCATTAGTGTAAATTAAGTTTACCTAACTAGATAAGTCAATGACATGTGGGCCAAGCCCTGTTAACTATTAGTTAGGTTTTAATTAAACCTTTTTAGCCATCGTCTCACTGATGTGTGGGTCCCACATGCCAGGTTTGACCTGGACCACCCCAGTTGACCCATGACGTCACCCTGACGCAATGATGACGTCGTAAATGGTTTTCTTGAATTAAAGTAAATCAGAAATGATTTATTATTTTCAGAAAATGTCTAAAACTTCTAAAATTCATACAAAATAATCTATAACTCGGATGAAAATAATTTATATATGAAAAATGATCAGAAAAATCCAATAAATCTGTTTATGCCATGTTCGTGCATGTTTGAGCAAGTTAACATCACCAACTAGGACAAACGATGAATAGGGCAAATTTGATAAATAGTTTGAAGATGGAATTTGATGTCTATTTGAATTTCACTTCAATTAATATGACAAAATATTGTACTAGGAGAATTCAGTACCTTAACATGCCATATCATACATCATGTTTGTTGCATTGCATTGAATGTGTTTCTTTCTTGTTTTGTCGGTGTTGTTCCTTCCCGGTAGACGATGGTTCCGACGTTGAGATCGTTGTCACCGATGAAGACTCATTGTTATCTTCAGAAGTGTTAGGCAAGCAACCCCCCCTTGAGCATATTCGATACAAGCCCACTCTCTCGCTCTTGCTCTCATTTCAATGCATTAGGACAATGCGATTCAATTGCTACTTGTGTTGCTGTAGATGAACCCACTCCTTTGCACGACCTGTCATTGTCACAGTAAATAGCTGAACCAAGCAACCTAGCATACCTGGTAGATGCTTGAGCCATGTTGTGCTATCACCCTGTTATGCTTTGCTATGCTTAGAGTTCTGTCAGGTCTGATTCATCTGGGTGATGAACCGGAGTGAAATGATTGTGTCCTGATGATGAGGGATAAGTGTTGAACCTGTTTTGGTAAAGGTACCGATGAGAGGCCATGTAAGAGTACATGGTGGGTTGTCTCATTGAGACCGCTCATAGGAACTGAGTTCCGTGTTGGTGTTCCAAGACTAGCTACTACCGCACATTGGGTTCCGGTAACTCGACCCCTCTCGGCCTATTAACCTACTCTGTTCTTAGTCCAGGAGCCGCAGTAGTTCGAAACGTTGATAGGTGTGGCCGGGCCTACGAAGTGGATGAACGGCCCAATCGGGACCGACTTGGGGCCCTGCACACAACGTTTGAGGCCATGTTGGAAACCTTGGCCGGACTTCCATTATGGGTTCCAACTCAGATAGGCGACTGCCTTGGACTAGAGTCGTTGAAGGTTAACGTCTGTGGTCGACTCCCTCGCTGAGCTTCCGCTTGAAGGTTGCCGAGGTGCCTTTTTTACGTGCACATGGCGATAAGTGGCGGGAGCATGTGTGACGAAGTACACCCCAGCAGGGTAATCTATCTATTCGAATAGCCGCGTCCGCGGATATGGACTACTTGGAGACTTGCATTGTTCATAGATAACTTTAAATGGATACTCTAAAATGCTCCAGATAAGTGTGAGTGCTATGGATGGCTTCTCGTAGGAAGACGAGAGAGGATCCATAGTGGTGTATTGATGTGGTGAATATGTGGACTCGTGTGTGATACGCCACCTCAAAGAAAGTACTCGTAGTACAGGTTAGCCAAGAGTCAAAGCTGGCTTGCTGCAATAAACTCCACAACCCCCTTTGTTGACAATGATGCATATGTAGATAGTTCTAATGTAAGTCTTGCTGAGTACCTTTGTACTCACGTTTGCTTATTTATGTTTTTGCAGATGAGACTTCAGTCTCATTAGTGATTCGTACGACTTGAAGTTCGATGTTGACCGGATTATCTTGGGAATCCCAGACAGAGGTCTGTCTCCTTTGGTAGGGTCATTGTAGCTTTTCAGGCTCTTCCAGCCGCTTTTATTAGATGTCTGTATCCAGACACGTAACTTCCGCTTGTTGTTTGTATGCTCTGAATGTTGGGTCATGTGACCCCTCCTGCTTGTAACATTATACTATGTTGGCTCTTCGGAGCCTCCTAAATAAATGTTATGTTGTAGAGTTTTGTTGTGATGCCATGTTGTATCTACACATATCGTGCATATTGCGTGTATGTTTGAAATGCATTGGTATGTGTGGGATTCGACACCTAGCTGTATACCTTTAGTAGCCTGCTTTACAGGGAAATGCCTCTTTGTGCTTCCATCGAGCCTTGGTAGCTTGCTACGGCTCCGGACACATTGATTGACCGTTGTGTATCCTTCTTGCTGCTGTGTCTGTCCCTTCGGGGAAATCTCTCGCAGTGTAATGGAGTCCATGTAGCCATGCTATAACTCGTCTACGCGCAGTTGATGACATTTATGTCCCACGGCGTAATGGAGTCCCTATAGCTTGCTATGACTCGTCTACACACGCTGATGACCGACACCTGCATTGTTGGGTTACGTATGCCTGTCCCTGTACGGTTGTGCCACTTGGGTCTATAACTAGTCATGTCGACCTGGGTTCTTTGACGTGTGAATGCTAGCGACATGTTCATATCCGTGAGCCAAAAGGCGCAAACGGTCCCGGCCAAGGTAAGGTGGCAGCCGTGGGTTATCGTGCGTGAGGCCGCAAAGTGGTGTGACATGTTATAGGCTGGATTCATATGTCTTAGGATCGGGGTCCCGACATCGTTGGTATCAGATCTTGACTGCCTGTAGGACTACCAAGCCAAACTAGTCGATGTAGAGTCTAGAACTGCTTTAGTTATATAAGGGAATTGATTGTGGAAGGGAACGTAAGATTCTTTTTACTCCTTTCCCCGTGTCATTCATATTCTGAGTCACCCTCTTCGTTTCTACGGGGTTAAGGTACTAGGCTTTCTCATCTATTTATCAGGATGATGAGTTACTATGCTGGAGACCTATAGGAAAGGTTTTGTTTCTCGGATCGATGTCTCCATAAGAATTCAGTTGTTATGTTGTCAGTTTCATGCAGATTGCCTCATATTTCATGCCCGTACAGCCGTTATGCTGTCTGAGTTATCCAAGGATTATAAATAAATTTGACGCAATTGCAAATTCCTTCCTGCTGTTCCCAATGTCTTTTGGGCCAGACAAAGCACACTAATTATTGTGTTGAGGTAGTCTACTACCTCGACGTATATGTTAAAGGTGTTTAGGAAACCATGTTAACTCAGAGAACCACCCGACAGTCTAGTTGTGTCTTTTGTTCCCAGTGTGATAACTCTGGCCATCGTTATCGAAGCATTCTGTGATGCTACTTAGTCAGTAGGTATTCTGTTTCTGGGTTCTTGCACCCAAGAATCATTCCGCTCGCTCCTGTTGATAGTGTTTGCTCGTTCCTTTAGGATGATTAGTAACCTTGTTTTAGTCTTCAAGGTTCGTGGTATATCATTCTTCCAATACCATGAGCCATTATGGCAGAAGTTCCTCGTGAACTGAAGGTCACCACAAGAGTGCTCTTGATGAGTTCTCCATTCCAGACTTGTGACTCTGCCAGTCCTACCTTTCTGCATGGGTTATCCGGAAGAATTATGTTGAACTCGTTCGACATGTTAACATATGCATCTACAACTCAGAAAAATCATGTGCTCTTGAGTTGCCCCCTCAGTTTTATTCTGACCTTCATCTATCAATGGATAGTTAAGAGTAGTTGTGCATCCGTGTTCATCGGTGCATACTAATCTTGTGGTCTGTCAGGTCATTCTATTTCAGAATGCCTAGGAGAAACAAACTCCAGTACCTCATCCATTTCTTGGATTGGGTCGAAGTAGTTGTATTCCACAGATCAAAATGCAAATCCAGCTTTTGCTCTGTTCTACCTTGAAGTATTACCCTCTTTATGTCAAGAGTATCATGAGAATTGCACCACCTCTCATGAATTCTTGATACAGTGGTACTTCTCGCCATCATTGTTCATTCCTTGGCCTCCGAGTTGGTTGTAACCGGAACGTCGACAAGTGAACTGTGATGTGTGAAATCAATACTCCTGGCAATTCCATTGCTTGTAAGTTAATGGACAATAATTTCATTCGTGGTGTGTTGGTAATTGAATCATCATTCTAGGATTGATTGTGCCACCTAGTCCATCTTTCATGGTGCACTGTTCGATCAACGAGTTAGGATTGTGTCGATCCTTCGCTCTTTTGATCATATCATCTTGCCCTGAAAAGCAAGATTGTTCCCGAGCTTGATAACATATCGGTGGTCTGTGATTTTCCAAATATCTTCTCGGAAGTATCACCAGGTTGTCCCCTGACTGTTATGTTGAGTTCGTGATCAAGTTGGTTTTCCTGTAAGCCACCCCTTCTCCAAGACTCTGTGTTGGATACCCCTGAGCTAGTTGGTTAAGCTAAACAACAACTTGGAGAGTTGAAAGATAAAAGCTTGATCTAACTTAGTTCATGTCAAAGGGATATCTTTTGTGTTGTGAGTGTGTGTAGAATAAAGATGATATCTTGATCGATTGATCCTTGTGATCAATTGTTGCATTTATTGTCTTGTTCAATATCTGATTTGAGCATGAGCTATCGTCAAATCAAAATCAGAACCAACGATTATCGTAATGCTGTTCTACTCGTGGTTTTTTCCTCGAGCATACACCATCACATCCCTTAGTCTGACCAATGCTACTATCTTGCTCACATAGTTGTGGAATTTCATCTTCATGGATATTTTGATGAATTGTTGTTGGGCCCATCGACAACATCCTTATCTCCTCCATAACTCATGATGAACATTAAGCCAGTATTGGAAACTTTTGTAGGCATTATCTTCAGGTCTCGTACCCGAAGTATATATATGGTGTAAGAAGTGACTTTCCCTGATTCATGTGTACCTGATGCAAGTTGCCGCCGTGAATTCGGGATAAGTTATTTTGTTCTCTCCGGAGCCATCCCAAGTCAATCATGCCTGTGCGAAGTATTCTATGGGTTGATAGACTAGTCATCTCCAGTCCATATGTGTCCCTATCACACCAAGCCACTGATTGATTTGTTCAAGGAAGAGAAGTTGAGTGTTATTTCTGAAGGTACCAGACGGACTTGCACCCGACTTCGTTGTCCGCACTGATGGTTCCCACCCAGAACTCGGTAGTGTTTTGTTGTAAGAATTCCATGTGGTCACGATTGTCTTGGACAGTGTGTCCACACGAGTCTTGCAATCCAGCTCATGTTTTGGAGCTTGCTTCTGTAGTTCATTTCCTGAGAATCTTGCAACGACGTCTCTTTGATTTGTGTTGCAACTTTTCTCCTTCAGGTAGGCTGAGCCTGAAATACCCTATCACCAACCAGATATGAATCTCAGGCAGATATGATGGTTGATTTTTCCCCAAGATCTATGATGCAGGCTTCCACGAGGTTAATGTTTTGACCGACACACCTATTTGGAAGATCTATCATTGTATTATCTTGATTCAGCAAATTTGACCACTTCTACATGAGGATTTCATATGACTTATTCTAGAAGTTGTTCCTCATGGACCCTTTTGTGATCCCAAAGTCCGACCTTTTACTTGATGCTCTAGATAACAAACAATACCTGCAATTGGTTCATGCTAGTACATCAAGGAGAACATTAGAAGTGGAGTGCTAAATGTCTCTCGGTCGATCATCCAGATTTCGCTCCCTTGGCATAGCTAAGGTGAAATCTGAGAAAGTGTTGTCTTCCTTTGCATCTGCATTCCCCATCATTATTCATCATGGTAGTATGATGTGACTAAGATCCTTAGCATGGATGTTGGTAAAACCTTGATGAATATGGAAATGCTCAAGTTCTTGCAAGCACGCTCAGACACTGGGTTATATCTTCGGTATCAATCGGATTGTGCCTTCCGTTTGCCGAGTTGTTTTATAACTCCAGTTCCCTTCCGATCTGAGTATGCCATTCTTTCGAATTCCTTCAAATGGTCATTGTGAATTGCCTTAGGCTGGTATGAAGAGTTCCAATGATCTCTATATCAAAAATAATTCTTTTGCCACTTAAGGGATAATCCTACGAGTCACCTTTCTTACGGTGCCCGTTATGGCACGAAGGGCAACTAACTCCTAGCTATTTGAAACCTCATCACCATCTACTTTAGCGTGGAATTGTTGCCTACCAAATTGAACCTTGTCATCTATCTCATTCCATCTGTCTTGATGTGTTTGGTGTCTCAGCTCAAGAGATGTTTTTACATCTCACCCCATGAGATGATCGTGAGTCGATCGATCTTCGGGGAGATCCATTCCTGTAGAGTTTTCTGTTCTTATCTTTGTGTTGGGTGAAGCTTCCAAAGGAAAGATGTCAAGATTAACATGATGCAATGAATCGACAGCTACGAGGAGGGCACTTGGATCGTGAAGATTGTGTTAGATTGTATCCCCTCTGTCCTCTTACCCTATGACTGAATCTCGGGACGAGATTCTTGTTTAGTGGGGGTGAGTTGTCACAGCCCTAGAAAATGTTTGTTATTAGTTGCACCAGAGGCATTCATGCATCATTTTATTTTCAAAGAAAAATTGAATTGAGGAATTTCCAGAAGCCTCACAAATATTCAGAAATGGTCAACTAAAAATTTCTATATTTGTGCCCAAGAAAATGTTCCTCTTAAGCTTTGGAAAATTTGGCAAGAGATTAAACTCAAGCCAACATTTTTTGTAGGGTTAAAAGTATTGATTTTGGGCCTCTGAGTTAAAACAACTTTTATTTGGATTGGGTTTATATCTCTATTAAATAGAATATGGACCCAATAATTCTGAAACTCCGTGTGTGACTTGGGTTTTGTCCATTATATCCACATGCCAGTTTTCAGGATTTTAGAAAATGGTATGCTATTTTATCAGACGAAAACAAAATTGCAGAAAATAGAAAAGAAGTAAAAAAAATAAGGAAAGAGTCCACCTGGGCTTACCTGATGCAGAAACTGGCCCAGCCCAGGGGTAGGGTCGTCTTCCTCCTCTGCCAGTAGGCAGAGGAGAAGGCGAGCACGACGGGCGACCGTGCCAGCTCCTGCGTCGCCGTGGCAACTTTCCCTCCATCCCAATCCATCGCCAGGGGATGAGGACCGCGCCCTCGCTCCGTTTTCTGCTCCCTCTGCTCTTTCCTCCCCTCTCCCTCGCCTGTGTGCCGCCATGGCCCTGCCTCCGCGAACCTTGCGGCCACAGCCATCCCGTCGCCCTCTAACCATGTCTGGAAGATCCGACGCACCGCACTGCCCCTGCTCACCTACGGACGTGCCCAGAAGAGGATCAAGGCGTCGCCATCGAGCTCATCCTCGCCGCCACCGTCCGAAGCCGCTCATCGTCTATTTGCTCCGTCCAGGATGCCCCCGATCCCGCTGACCAGCTCATCCGCCTCCCTGCGAGCTTCCCTTGCTCCTCCCCCTAACCCCGTCGTCGCTCGCGCCCTCTGACCCGCCAAGCCGCCGCAGCCAAAGCTCCGGCAGCCGGTCCACCCGTTGCCGCCGTCACTACACGTGAACCTGGCACCTGTCGCTGGCCCCATCCGATGCGGCTCAGTGCGCTGGTTCCGTGGGTACCCTCCGCGCGGCAAATGGTCGCCGGAGGAGGGATTCCGGCGAGCCTCCGCCGCACCGTTGGGTCGCCGGCGCTCTGCCGCCGACGTGGAACTTAATTAGCCACTAATGGCCAGCCTAATTAACCCCTAGGGCCACTGACGAGTGGGCCCCGGCCCTGACTAATTTAGCATTAGTGTAAATTTAGTTTAGCTAACTAGATAAGTCAATCACATGTGGGCCAGGCCCTGTTAACTATTAGTTAGGTTTTAATTAAACCTTTTTAGCCATTGTCTCACTGACGTGTGGGTCCCACATGCCAGGTTTGACCTGGACCGCCCCAGTTGACCCATGACGTCACCCTGACGCAATGATGACGTAGTAAATGGTTTTCTGGAATTAAAGTAAATCAGAAATGATTTATTATTTTCAGAAAATGTCTAAAACTTCTAAAATTCATACAAAATAATCTATAACTCGGATGAAAATAATTTATATATGAAAAATGATCAGAAAAATCCAATGAATCTGTTTGTGCCATGTTCATGCATGTTTGAGCAAATTAACATCACCAACTAGGACAAATGATGAATAGGGCAAATTTGATAAAAAGTTTGGAGATGAAATTTGATGTCTATTTGAATTCCACTTCAATTAATATGACAAAATAATGTACTAGGAGAATTCAATACCTTAACATGCCATATCATACATCATGTTTGTTGCATTGCATTGAATGTGTTTCTTTCTTGTTTTGTCGGTGTTGTTCCTTCCCGGTAGATGATGGTTCCGACGTTGAGATCGTTGTCACTGATGAAGACTCATTGTTATCTTCAGAAGTGTCAGGCAAGCAACCCCTCCTTGAGCATATTCGATACAAGCCCACTCTCTCGCTCTTTCTCTCATATCAATGCATTAGGACAATGCGATTCAACTGCTACTTGTGTTGCGGTAGATGAACCCACTCCTTTGCATGACCTGTCATTGTCACAGTAAATAGCTGAACCAAGCAACCTAGCATACCTGGTAGATGCTTGAGCCATGTTGTGCTATCACCCTATTATGCTTTGCTATGCTTAGAGTTCTGTCAGGTATGATTCATCTGGGTGATCAACCGGAGGGAAATGATTGTGTCCTGATGATGAGGGTTAAGTGTTTAACCTGTTTTGGTAAAGGTAGCGATGAGAGGCCATGTAGGAGTACATGGTGGGTTGTCTCATTGAGACTGCTCATAGGAACTGAGTTTTGTGTTGGTGTTCCAAGACTAGCTACTACCGCACATTGGGTTCCGGTAACTCGACCCCTCTCGACCTATTAACCTACTCTGTTCTCAGTCCAGGAGCTGCAGTAGTTCGAAACGTTGATAGGTGTGGCCGGGCCTGCGAAGTGGATGAATGGCCCAATCGGGACCGGCTTGGGGCCCTGCACACAACGTTTGAGGCCATGTTGGAAACCTCGGCCGGACTTCCATTATGGGTTCCATCTCAGATAGGCGACTGCCTTGGACTAGAGTCATTGAAGGTTAACGTCCGTGGCCGACTCCCTTGCTGGGCTTCCGCTTGAAGGTTGTCGAGGTGCCTTTTTTTACGTGCACATGGCGATAAGTGGCGGGAGCATGTGTGACGAAGTACACCCCTGCAGGGTATTCTATCTATTCGAATAGCCGCGTCCGCGGATATGGACTACTTGGAGACTTGCATTGTTCATAGATAACTTTAAATGGATACTCTAAAATGCTCCAGATAAGTGTGAGTGCTATGGATGGCTTCTCGTAGGAAGACGAGAGAGGATCCATAGTGGTGTATTGATGTGGTGAATATGTGGACTCGTGTGTGATACGCCACCTCAAAGAAAGTACTCGTAGTACAGGTTAGCCAAGAGTCAAAGCTGGCTTGCTGCAATAAACTCCACAACCCCCTTTGTTGACAATGATGCATATGTAGATAGTTCTAATGTAAGTCTTGCTGAGTACCTTTGTACTCACGTTTGCTTATTTATGTTTTTGCAGATGAGACTTCAGTCTCATTAGTGATTCGTACGACTTGAAGTTCGATGTTGACCGGATTATCTTGGGAATCCCAGACAGAGGTCTGTCTCCTTTGGTAGGGTCATTGTAGCTTTTCAGGCTCTTCCAGCCGCTTTTATTAGATGTCTGTATCCAGACACGTAACTTCCGCTTGTTGTTTGTATGCTCTGAATGTTGGGTCATGTGACCCCTCCTGCTTGTAACATTATACTATGTTGGCTCTTCGGAGCCTCCTAAATAAATGTTATGTTGTAGAGTTTTGTTGTGATGCCATGTTGTATCTACACATATCGTGCATATTGCGTGTATGTTTGAAATGCATTGGTATGTGTGGGATTCGACACCTAGCTGTATACCTTTAGTAGCCTGCTTTACAGGGAAATGCCTCTTTGTGCTTCCATCGAGCCTTGGTAGCTTGCTACGGCTCCGGACACATTGATTGACCGTTGTGTATCCTTCTTGCTGCTGTGTCTGTCCCTTCGGGGAAATCTCTCGCAGTGTAATGGAGTCCATGTAGCCATGCTATAACTCGTCTACGCGCAGTTGATGACATTTATGTCCCACGGCGTAATGGAGTCCCTATAGCTTGCTATGACTCGTCTACACACGCTGATGACCGACACCTGCATTGTTGGGTTACGTATGCCTGTCCCTGTACGGTTGTGCCACTTGGGTCTATAACTAGTCATGTCGACCCGGATTCTTTGACGTGCGAATGCTAGCGGCTTGTTCATATCCGTGAGCCAAAAGGTGCAAACGGTCCCGGCCAAGGTAAGGTGGCAGCCGTGGGTTACCGTGCGTGAGGCCGCAAAGTGATGTGACATGTTACATGTTGGATTCATATGGCTTAGGATCGGGGTCCCGACAAATGGCTATCCAGGGAGTTGGTCCAAAAACTTGGTGAGACCGACTGGCACAACTTGGTGCACCGAAGACTGAAAATAGCTAAAGTTGGCAACTGAACTCGGTGGCACCGATGCAGAATCGATTGCACCGAATGGCTAGGGTTTGGCATGGGTCTGTCTGAGTTTGGGAATCGGTGGGGCCGAGTGGGAATTGTTGGTTGCACCGATTTTGGATATTTGGCTTTGGACAGACTTTTGTGGAGGAGCTTGTGGGTGTTTTTGGTGACTATCACTTGTGCACGTGGAGCATCTTGTTCACCAACAGTACCTTACCCCCTTTTAATAGTATTGGCTTTCCTATGGACTCAAAGTGATTTCTCACAAAGTAAAATGTAGAGTCCTCTTGCTTGAAGCTTTGCCAATCCATTTCCTTGCATCTTGGGGCTTCTGCACAATCTCCACTATCCTTTTGCCATCCCTATCATTGAACTTTTCCTGAAATATACTTAGTGGAAAACATTAGTTCAATGACATATATGTTGTTATTAATTACAAAAACCACCAAGGGAGCGAATGTGCTTTCAACCACACACGCACGCGCCTGCGGCATCATTTAAAAAAAAGTGGGTATAAACATTCTTGGAATGGGTTGAAAGTTTACGTGTGGTCTTAATATATTGTACGTAGACTGCCGGCCAAATTTCGTTGCAATCGGAGGTCGTTTGACACCCGAATGGACAACTATAGCAGCGCAGTCATTAGTTAAATTAGCGGACGTTTTTGGTTTAAAAATTGTCGCTGGGCCACAAACCTCCCTCTGTTCTCTCAGCCCTATCACTCTACACAGCCCACCAACCCACCTAGCCACACCCCACGATCGGAGCCGTCAGATCGCGATCCTACGGTCCGAATTCGGACAAACTCAGCTAACCCTAGACCCACTTGCTATATATGGACACCCTAGCGTCCAAATCTGGAAACCCTAAGCCACCTCCTCGAAATCCCGCCGCGAGCCCCTCCCACCTCTCAGCCACCACCAGCTCCATCTCCTCCAGTCGCACCAGGCCCGTGGGGCCCAGATCCGGCCCGCCGGGCCCGGAACCGCCGCCACCGCTCGCCCGCAGACCCCGCACGCTCGCCCTGAGCTCCAGATCGGGAGGGAGCTCCCGATCAAGAGCTCCGCCGCTCGATGGCCTTCCCCGCGCCGGCCGGCCACCGGAGCTGTTGGGGATATAACCCCGTGATACAACCCGCCCAGGAGGGGTCGGGTTAGGAAGTTGGCGACTTAGCAGTATGACCTTAAACAGGCCTGAAGACCAAGACAAGCCTGGAGGTAACTTACCAGATGGGCCAGGCGGAGGCCCTGAGCCGGAAAGCGGTGTGTGACCCGGAGGCGTAAGCCACCGGGAGATGGCTTGTCAGAGAAGGCAAAGCGATTTAGAGATAAGGTCGGTTACTAGATGTAACCCGACGCGGACTGTTGTAAGCCCAGGGCCTCGACCTGTGTATATAAAGGCGAGTTCCCTGGGCGGCTTAAGGTATGAAACCATTGATCGAGAGCTATGTCAAGCGAATCTGCTCCCTTGTAATCGATACCCAATCAATACAACTCAAAGCAGGATGTAGGCTTTTACCTCCTTCGAGAGGGGCCGAACCTGGGTAAACCCGTGTCTTTCGTCCTGACCAACCCCTTCGAGTTAACCGCCATAGTGATGGCTTCACCCCTAAGTCCTTTCACTAGGACATCTGCCGTGATAAAACCACGACAGTTGGCGCCCACCGTGGGGCAGATGGGCGGTGCTTTAGAGTACTCGAAGGTTATTCTCCCAGGGATCGAGGGATACGCTGTGGGCAAGATGACTAAGAGTCGTCGCGGCAAGCTCTACATCGACGATGCCGGCTGGGGCCCCGAGGCCGACTCAATTGAGTACGGGTACTAGGTCCCCTTTGGCGGAATTCATGTTTTCATCGGGAAGATCGGCAGATCGTCCGGGCCGGACATTTGCACCAACCTCGTCAAGTCGGCCCGGCGCGCGCAACCCGCCCGGAAGCATGTTTTCATCGGCTTCACGCAAGGCGCGGAACTCGCGGAAGATTTCGTGTTAGGAGGAGAAACCCTCGGCCGCTTAGAGGATGGATCCTCGAGCGGAGAGTGGGAGTCAATTTACCAACTTCACGATGGTGGGCTTGGGGGCTACTTCGATGGCGACAGCATTCTGAAGCACTATGAGCCGCCGAGACAAGCTGCCATCTTCATGGCAGGCACGGCACGGGGTTCCAGCAGCACGGCGGCTGGGGCAGCGGCCGCCGGCGCCGCAGGGTCCGGGTCAGCCAGGCCGCCGGCCTAAGTTTTGCTAGACTTGATGAATGAGCTTACGACTCTGATGGGAACCGAGGTCATGGCTGAGAATCAGGCAGGCCGGAATGCAGAGAATGTAAGGCTGAAAGACCAGATGACCAAGGCCCAGGAGGATATCAATGCAATGCAGGCTCAGATGGATGCTGAGTCGGAGCGTCTGAAGGCTGAAGCTTTTCACCTCAATCTGGATCAACAAGCCTTAGAAGCAGTTTTTCGGATGAGGCCTCAGACCCGCCCGCCTGAGCAGTATGAGCCTAGAAACCTCTTCAACACCCCGGGAGCAAGACTGAACGCACCGGTGACCGTGGCCCGAATGGGGTAAGTGCCTGGGAATAAGGCGGCGACTCAGCATCGGCAGCCAGACCCGCCCTGCAAAAATCAAACCCTGCCGCAGCATTTTCTGACACCACCTGGTCATTATTCTAACCCGGTGGAGAACATGATAGCAGCAGCTGCGAGGCTCAATGCGCTCCCTCTCGCCGACGGGACACCCTTTGCTGAGGAAGCACGGAATGCCATTGAGCTGTTGCAGACAGCAGTGGCTCAACAAGAGAAGTATACATACAGCCGGAGTCGTGTGCACTCAACCCCCCTTCCAAGCCGCAGTTATAGCCGGCGCATGGAGTCGCCGGAGGTCTCCAGCAGCGAGCGACGTCAGAACCCGCCCTATGATGGCCCACCCATTGTCAATGCTCAGGTGATTGTGGATAATGCCAGAGCTCAGCGTGAGGTGGCGGCCACGACGGCTCACCAAGAGCCGCCCCCGGTGACCCCTACAACTTTGGTGGGAGCCGGAGTCACATCCAGGGCTATTGGAGTGCCGTGTTTGGCACCGGCTCTATGGAGTGAGCGCCTGCCAAAGGATTTTAAGGGTCCGCGCACAGTGCATAATTACACAGCTGATTTACCCCCAGAAGCCTGGATCGAAAGTTATGAGTTAGCCATGGAGATGTTAGACATCAGTGACGCCGTCTGTGCGAAGTATTTTATCATGATGTTGGAAGGACCGGCTCGCACATGGTTAAAGGGTCTGCCCCCTAATACCATTAACTCCTGGACCGAGTTGAAAGCGCGATTCATCATGAATTTTCAGGGGACGTGCAAGCAGCCTATGACAATCGTTGATTTGGATCATTGTGTGCAGCGCGAGGATGAGTCGGCCCATCATTGGGTCCGGCGGGTTTCAACCATTATCCACTCCTCTGATAATATCATGGCGGCTCAGGCGGTCCTGATTCTGGAGAAAAGTTGTCACTTCTTGCCCCTTAAGCAGAAGCTTGGACGTCTCAAGCGTTCTTGCCAGGACATGGGTGAGCTCATGGCGGCTCTCACTAAATATGCAGATTCTGACAGTAGGAAGGATCCTGGTTCTGATGATGAGAAGTCTGCTAAGGGTAAGAAGAATGGCAACGGCAAGGGTCAGCAGCCGAATGGGGCAGGAAATAATAACTCCGGCAATGGTGGTAAACGGAAGCACCCAGACGGCGGGTCAGATCTGGTGGCCAACACCAACACTGGGAACAACCGCGCCAAGGGCAACGGTAAACCACCTTTTGGCAAGGGCAAACCTTTCAACATGGAGGCAATGCTTAACGACCCCTGCCCGAAACACAATCTTCCCAACAAGCCATCCACCCACGCATGGAAGGATTGTTATATCACGAGGGAGTTCCGGAATTACAGCCTTAACAAGCATCATGGTAACAGCAATGGGCCACCTGGTGGGTAAGGATCCGGCTCTCATGGGTCAGGTTTCGGTGCGGGCGGCTCAGGCTCGGGTTATCAGTGTCAAGGCAACCATGGTGGCCACAATCAACAGTCCGGCAATAGTGGTCAGTAGCAAAACAACCAGTTAGGGTATCAGAGTAACCCAAAGCAGCTTAACGGAGGCCAGTAGCATGTCTTCACCACGAGTCTGGACAAACGTGATCAGAAAGTCCGCAAGAGGGCGGTTCATGCAGCAACACCAGCTATTCCGCAATATTTGATGTGGTATGAGCACACGATATCATGGAGCAGGGAAGATCACCCGCCACGAGTTGATAACCCGGGGCACTTGGCCCTTGTGGTGGCCCCTCAGGTAGGAGGCTACAAGTTCACCAAGGTGCTGATGGACTGTGGCAGCAGCATCAACATCCTGTACTACGACACTTTTCGCCGGATGAATCTGGCTGACAAGGATCTCAAGCCGTCGTCTATAGTATTTGATGGCGTAGTACCTGGCAAATCGGCTTATCCAGTAGGAAAAATTGCCCTTGAGGTGGCTTTTGGTGATGAATTCAATTACAGGGTAGAGACCTTGTGGTTTGAAGTGGTTAAGATCAAGAGTCCATATCATGCTCTTTTTGGACGTCCGATTTACGCCAAGTTCATGGCTCGGCCTTGTTATGTTTACTTGCAACTCAAGATGCCAGGTCTGAAGGGGGCGATTACGGTGCATGGTGATCGGAAAATCGCTCTTGAGTGCGAGGAAGGCTATGCTGCGTATGCGGAGTCAAGTTGTGCTGAGGCGGATCTCAAATTTTATAAAGATAATGTTGACCCGGCGGATATGACCCCGTTGAAGAAGCCCATCACAGAGTCTGACCCGCCCTTGAAATTTGTGGCGGAGGATACCAAGTTGGTGGACTTCGTTCCTGGCGACTCATCGCAGCAGTTCACTATAGGGGCTCCCTGAATAGGAAAGCAAGCTCATTGAATTCATCCATGAGAATCGGGACATCTTCGCATGGAAGCCTTCTGACATGCCGGGTGTACCGAGAGAATTCGCTGAGCACCATCTTAATGTGGATCCTAAGTTTAAGCCGGTTAAACAGTTCCTTCGCCGTTTCAATGAGGACCGACGTAAAGCTATTGGGGAAGAGGTAGCCCGGCTCTTAGCGGATGGTTTTATCGTGGAGGTTTTTCACCCAGAGTGGTTGGCCAACCCGGTGCTCGTCCTTAAGAAGAATGGCACGTGGCGCATGTGTGTAGACTACACAGACCTTAACAAGGCTTGTCTGGTTGGTCCATTTGCTCTCCCCCGTATCGACCAGATCGTTGATGCGATGACGGGTTGTGAGAGTTTATGTTTCCTGGATGCTTATTCGGGTTATCATCAGATCAAGATGGCAGTTAAAGACCAAGAGAAGACATCCTTCATAACACCTTTTCGAGCTTTCTGCTACGTGTCCATGCCTTTTGGACTCAAAAGTGCTCAGGCGACTTATCAACGTTGTGTACAGAACTGTCTTCATAGTTTGATCGGACACAATGTTGGACGATATTGTGGTCAAATCAAGGAAGAAGGAGACTCTGCTGGATGATTTGAAGGAAACTTTTGATAACCTGCGGGTTTACAAGATGATGATTAATCCGGCTAAGTGTGTTTTTGGTGTGCCAGGGCGCAAGCTCCTGGGATTTTTGGTCTCAGAGCGGGGCATTGAAGCCAACCCGGATAAAATAAAGGACATCACCTCATTATCTAAGCCGGCGTGTATCAATGACGTTCAGCGCTTGGCGGATCGTATCAGATGATGAAGAAGCAAATGATTTTGTCTAGAGTGATGCTACCAATGATGCGTTTGAGGCGCTCAAAAAACAGTTAGCTGAGCTGCCTGTCTTGGCCGCTCTCGTGGAAAAAGAGCCATTGCTCATGTACGTGGCGGCTAATAACAAGGCCGTCGACGCTGCAGTTGTTGTGGAGCGCAAGGAGGCAGACACAGAGTACCCAGTCCAGCGGCCGGTTTATTATGTTAGTGAGGTTTTGAGAGAGTCCAAGCAAAGATACCCCCATTGGCAAAAGCTGGTGTTTGGAGTGTTCATGCCGAATCGCAAGCTGAAGCATTATTTCCTTGGGCATCCAATCACGGTGGTTAGCTCTGCTCCTTTGGGAGATATTATTCAAAATAGAGAGGCCACCGGCAGGATTGCTAAGTGGGCAATTGAGCTTGGGCCTGTTAATTTGAGGTATGTGCCTCGAACAGCTGTCAAGTCTCAAGCCCTGGTGGATTTTATCAATGACTGGACGGAGTGTCAAGCACCTGAGGAGAAGCCGAACAATACATATTGGACAATTCACTTTGATGGATCCAGACAGTTGGAAGGATCGGGGGCTGGAGTTGTGTTGACTTCCCCACGAGGTGATAAGTTTTGTTATGTATTAAGGTTAATGTTTCCTTGTACTAACAATGCAGCTGAATATGAAGCCTTGCTCCACGGGCTTCGTGCGGCCAAGGAGATGAACTTAAGCCGGGTCAGATGTTTAGGTAACTCAGACCTTGTGGCCCAACAAGTCTCAGGCACGTGGGATTCTAAAGACCCTCGTATGGTGGCTTATTGCCAGGCGGTTGATATCAATGCTGGCCACTTTAAGGGTTATCAGGTGGATCACATTGATCGTCGGAAGAACGAGGCGGCTGATGCATTGTCCCGACTGGGGTCTCAACGTAAGCCGGTGCCGCCTAATGTGTTTCTGGATGTATTGCATCACCCGTCGGTCAAATTACTTTCAGAGGAGGATCTTGCCATACCCGACCCGGAGGGATAGTTGGTGGCGGCTCTCCATGCTATTCCTGATTGGACGCTGCCTTATTTGGCGTATCTGACTCGTGGCGAGTTACCCGAGGACGAGACCTTGGCGCGGCAAATCATGAGGCGGTCTAAGTCCATGACTATTGTCAATGGCGAGTTGCACAGGTGCAGCGTGACTGGTGTTTTTCAACGTTGTGTTTCTCCCGAGGAGGGCCATGAAGTCTTACATGACATACATGCATGCGACTACGGTCAGCACGCCGGCTCAAAATCTTTGGTAGCCAAGGCTTTTCAGCATGGGTTTTACTGGTTGACAGCTCATGCAGATTTAGAGGACTTGGTTAGTAAATGTGATGGGTGTTAGAAATTTGGATGACGTGCCCATGTGCCGGCTCAAGAGTTACGGATGATACAAATCACCTGGCCATTTGCGGTCTGGGGGCTTGATATGGTTGGACCGTTTAAGAGGTCTAAAGATAAGAAGACCCACCTCTTGGTGGCGGTTGATAAATTTACCAAGTGGATTGAGGTGGAGCTGGTGAGCAAATGCGACGCAGCAACTGCAGTTCAGTCCGTCAAAAAGCTGATCTTTCGTTTTGGTTACCCTCACAGTATTATCACTGATAATGGTGCAAATCTGTCTAAGGCAGCTATGAAAGAGTATTGTGAAAGTGAACACATCCGCCTCGATGTCTCCTCCGTGGCTCATCCACAGTCTAATGGTCAAGCAACATGCTAACCAGGAAATTTTGAGAGGGATCAAACCCGGCTTATGGTTCCTTTGGAACGAACGCCGGGTTGTTGGGTTGAGGAGTTACCTTCAGTTCTTTGAAGTATCAGAACCACCCCCAACAGATCAATAGGCTACACGCCTTTCTTCATGGTTTATGGCGCAGAAGCCGTTCTCCCCAATGATATTCGTCATGACTCGCCCAGGGTGGCGGCTTACATCAAAACTGATAATGAGGCGGCGTGTCAGGACGCACTGGACTTTTTGGATGAAGAGCGGGATCTTGCAGCAGCACGATCGGCGATTTACTAACAAGATCTGCGTCACTATCATAGCCGCAGAGTCAAGACCCGGACGTTCCAAGAAGGCGACTTGGTGCTCCGTCTGATTCAAGATCAGACAGATATGCATAAGTTATCACCCCCCTGGGAAGGACCTTTTGTGATCAGCAGAAATCTCAACAATGGGTCATATTATCTCATTGATGTGCGGGAGAGCGACAAGTCACGCACTTCTGGGGAGGAAACTACCAGGCCGTGGAATATTGCTCATCTTCGGCCTTACTACACTTGAGCCATTGGCTCTCATCAATGTACATACCTCTGTCATTGTATATACCCTTTTATAATATAATAAAGCCGGCATCCCCATAATCCGGGGCCTCTGTCATTTTCATTCAACAACCTTTGCGTAAAAGTTGGTTCATGATAAGGTCACTTGGGGACTTCCAACTCACCGAGTTTAGCTTTCATACCCTCTTGACCGGCTTAAAAGCCATATTTGGGTTAAACCTGCCTGTTTGCAACTTGCTACTACACCAGGTGATCCGCCGTACGTTTGACAGTCAATCTTTTTAAAGACCCTGAACTTGTCAATGTTAAAACAACCGCTTATGTCACGAGAGGGCCGGTTTACAGAGAGCTAGAATAAACTCACCTATTTTTTGTAGTCTCTACGCTATGTGGCCCGTTCGTACTCTTAACAGTCAATCTCTTTTAAAGACCCTGATCTGGTTAAGGTTAAAACGACGGATTTATGTCACGTGAGAGTCGGCTTATGGGATTGTGGGCACTCATGCCTAGCTTCTTTGAAGCAAAAAACCTTGAGTTTTTCTCAAAAATATAAACAAGAGTTGATCTCTTTTGGTTGTGCCTTCAACACCGCCTAACAATAATGGAAAATATACATATATTTTCTGCTTGTTATTTTGTAGGAATTTTTCTTGAGGAGATTCTAAGTCTTTGGATGATAACTGATCCGGCTTAGTATTGCTCATTGATCAAAGTTTGTGGCTGTCATGACCCGCCAGCGGTTTTGTTTCCACATTTTCAAGATTATGAGATATTGAGTTATTAACTGACCCAAGAAGTATGGTCATAAGTCGCCAGCACAGGAGTTGATGAATTGGCACTGATTCCACTCTTATGAAGCATCAAGAAAAATGATCACATCAAGCATACATATGATGGATAAAGATTGCAGCGGCAAAGCAGCCAGGTTATAAGTTGGTAAAGTTCAAAATGTGAACGAAAGCACGACACAGGCAATCAGTTTTTAGCTAAGGCTATTACAAGGTTACGTAGAGCCCAAAATTTTGGACAAAAGTTTTTCACAAAATCATAGCCCGGTAGTTAGCTTATCCGGGTTAACTTCATCCGGGGCCAACTTCTCGCTTAAAGCACTATCGAGTCATCCTGCGTCGGGTCTTCTATCTCCTGGATCTTAAGGTTGTCCACATCCCAGTTGCAATTTGTTAAGGCCTGGAATTCAGCTTCATCATGCAAGATGGGAGACGGGTCAACATCAGGGGCAAAGATATGCTTATGACGCTGAGGAGTCAGATCCACCGTCTCAAAAGTGGGTGGCCAAACTCGCGCACTGTTGTGGTCATAAGCCGCCTGATATGCCTCCAGATCAGCCTCTGCGGCTAGTCGGCTAGCCAATGCTCGAGACGCCTTGATGCAACGAGCATAGTCCTCTTGTGTAAATTCTGACCCATCGTCCTTTAGCTGTGGAAACCCTCCGACCATCTCTTCTGGGCTAAGCTCTGGTGCATACGCCAAAGCCCGGCTCAAAGAAGCTATTGCACCTTTCCGAGCGGCTGATCTCTTCAGCTCTTCAATCTGCTTGGGAATCATTGAGAGGAGTCTTAGCACGTCTTTGATGAACTTTGGCATGTCTTTCTCGCCCATAACAGCCCTGATGGTAAAAAGACTTCTAGCGTACATGTGCTCAGTGAATGAATATAGAGCTTTCAGCTTCAATAAGCTATCGTCTGGAAGATTGCGAGTCCAATGGCCTGCAAACAGTTCAAGTGCATAAGTCGCTGGGCAAGTCTTTTATAAGAATGTTTGGACAGAATGCTCGTAAGATAGTCAACAACACTTAGCAAAGACAGCTTCGGCCATCCGGGCTACATGCCGTTTAAGGCTAGTCAGTTCCTCCGTAATGGGTTTCAGCTGACCCTCTGCGTCTTCTGCACGTTTGATCAAGGTGGCTTGTTCAGCTTCAACAGATTTTTTGTAAGCTTCAAAATCCGCCTTGGTTTTTTCCAGCTCTTTGGTGGAGAGCAGCAATTTTGCGTCAACATCAGCTCGAGCTTCTTGTTGCAAAGCCAGGTTTTTCCTCAAGTCGGTCAAACTTGACTAGGCTACATTTAAAGTTTCTTGTACAATAAAAATTGTCAAGTGGAAGTTTGCCACTCCTAAGCCGTTAGCACGGTGCATACTGACATTTGGGGGCAGTGAAGAAATTTGCTACAAGTCTCAAGTAGATTGCAAGCAATATACTTGACACTTGGGGGCTAATGTAGGTCAGTTCTTTCAAACATATAATACAAGCAGACCCGGATCATCTTCAAGAAGATAAACCGGCCCTTGGGGGCCACAAGCTCTACAATTTGCAGAACACATGACTAGTTTTTCTTTACAAAATTAAAAGACCCGGCTATCTCGAGAGATAAGCCGGCCCTTGGGGGCTACACGCTGATGTATTAAAATTTGCATGTTGCCGAAGACCCGACTTATCTTCAAGAAAATAAGCCGGCTCTTGGGGGCTACGTAAGGATATATGGAATGCGAGATAAGTTGGGTATACCTCATATCTTTTCCTCATCATAGCAATCAAGTTGGCTTCCATGTCCCGGCTTGCGGAGAGGCGGCTCAAATATCCAGGATGCAGCTCGTCAACAGTAAGCTTCTCAAGATTGGGAAGATCAATTTTAACCTTCTCCTTCTCAGGCGAAGGCGCCTCATCCTTGCTAATATGCTTGGTTAACACATTGGAAGGGGCTGGATTTGTATAACCCATCCCAGTAATGATCACCCCTTCTTCATGGGAAGCAATATCTTCAGCTGTTTGCACAGGACTGGGCAGTTTAGGATTAGTTTCCGGGTTAGCTTCAGTGATCACAACATCAACTTCTGCCGGCTCAGTAGGCTGGGGTGTTTTATCATGGGCACCTTGATGAGCTTTAGAGGGCTCAACATGGGTGTGAGGAGTGTCAATTTTCGAATTCTCTGGCTTGGGGGCATCAGGGTTGGCGGATGACCCGCTTATTTTCCTCTTCTTGGCTTGGGCCCTGTGAACAAAAGATTTCATGATAAGTTGTATGCAAGGATAAAAGGTTAGTAAGCAACATTGGATGCAAAGAAGAAAGCTACCCTGGGTTGATGACAAGAGGTGGCAGCTTTGAAGCGGTTGAGTTGCCAGAGGAAGGAGGTGTTTCCTGAAAAGTTAAAGTTGGGCAATATGAGCAGTTTACTGCATGAGGCTAACATGCAGAAAAAATGAAAACAAAGTTATGAATTACCTCATTATGGCATTTCCGAGGAGCCGGAGTGTCGGGTAAGCCAACTACCAGATCTTTAGAGCCGCTGCTCCGAGTCTGACGCCTATAGTCATGTTTCTGCTTCTTCAAAAGAAAGTTGGGATCCAAGTGAGCAAGGGGGTGTGAAAACTTTACTTTCCGGATGACCCGCCGTATTTTCTCTCTTGGCAAAGGTTCCGAGTCGGAGGAGATGGTAGTTACCTTTGCTGTGCCGGCTTGGCTCGTCTCCGCTTCACCCTGAGAGAAATCAGCATCAATAAGTTGCATGAAAAGAAGGCCGAGGGAATCAAGTTCTACCTCCGAGTCATCTAGTTCGAGTAGCTCTTGAGTTGTCTGCTTCTTTCGACGAGCCAGAGCCCGGGTCTTAGTTGCTTTATTTTTCTTCTTCAAAGTGGAGGCTGTAGTTATTCTCCTCTTCCAGAAGGGAGAGTCGGCCTACATATGTTTGTAGAAAAAGTTAAAAGAGATATGAAGTGCAAAATCTAAAAGGAAAAAGGTGAAGATTGAAGGAAAAGGTCTTACTGCAGGAGCCGGGTTAAGAGCATAGAAGGGATTTAACCCCGTCCTATTGCAAACCTCCTGAGTTTCTCCCAGCAGTGACTTAACAATTAAATTGAGATCTTTATCTATCAGAGGTGTCTGGTTGAAGCGCTGAGGGTCAGCCACATCGCCTGTATATTCACACATTAAGGCGCCGCGCCAGCTCAGCGGCAAGATTCTCCAGGTAACCCAGCAGCGGGTCAAATTAACACCAGTTAACCCATTGGCTAGTAAAGCCCTGATCTTTGAAAATGTATGAGCATATTGGGCACGCTCTATGGCGGACAACCGGTCTGGAAGCTCGGTGGTGGTGCAGAGCCGGTAGGGACGATAACCCGGCAATGGATTTTCTTCAGCCGGGGCAGTGTCTCTGCAGTAGAACCAGGTGCGATTCCAATCCTTGGGATGGCTGGGCAGAGTCGCTGAGGGGAAAGACACATCTCTCCGCCTCTGGATTGAAATGCCTCCGAGTTCAAGGCTTGGTCCGTCTGCTATCTCAGTCTGGCGGTTGATGCAAAAGAAGTCTCTGAAGAGGTCGACTGTGGGCTCTTCTTGCAGGTATGCTTCACAAAATACTTGGAATTGGCACAGGTTGGTGCCAGAATTGGGGTCAATATCTTGAGGGTGGAGCTTGTAAAAATGCAAGGCGTCCCGGATTTTTTTTGACCCGGGCGGTGAGAAGCCACGGAGAAGATGATCCGTAAAGATAACCACTTCCCCCTCTTTGGGCTCGGGGACGGTTTCGGAACCGGGAACCCGCCAATGGATGATTTCTTGAGCAGGCAGAACCCCCATAGCTACATACTCATTGAGCATAAGCTCGGTAACCCCGGAGGCTACCCAATCGCAAGAAGAGGGGGCCTTGGCCATGGTAGACCGTGTTACAAGCTGAGGAAAGGCATAGAATTATGGCGGGTTAGGAGTGCTACATGACAAAAACAGCTATGATTCTAGGATGGCAATGCTATTTGGCGGGTCATTGTTAAATTATGAGCCGCCGTCAACTACAGGTATGAGGCGGATTATATTTTGCCAGGGAGAGATGGCAGCGTGATGGCGAGTCAAATAGACAGTAAATACTGAAAATGTTGCTAAGTGTGGACAAACCAGTTTCACCAACTACAACTACAATTACAGATCTACGGACGAAGATAAAAGGGGAAGTATTTGTTAACCCTAAAAACAGTGATAGAAGAACGGGCAGTCAATGCGCATGTTCCGGTGAAGAAGCGATCTATTCTGAATAGGAAATATACACTGAGCAGAGCACCGCGCGATTTTGCTAGCGTTTCGGAGCCGAAAGATGTTTTCCTTTCCAATCAATGGTAAGCACTCCGACGAACGGCGGCGGACTCGGAAGAACTCTGATGAGCTAATGTAAATCTAAGAGAGATGAAGAGCGGAACCTGGAAGATGCAGGGAGTGCGGGCGTGCGCCGGCGAGCTTTGGTCATGAACAGGTTGATGGAGCGGCCTTGTTGAGGAGGACGGCGCGGTCCGGCCGGTACGGCGGAGCTTCGGTCGCGCGGGGCGCTTGGAGGAAGAAGAAGAGAGAGCGGCAGCGGGGGAAAGTGAAAAAGATGGCCCCCTGTGCCTATTTATAAGGGAGAGGTGGAACAGCAACAGTCCGATGCGGGAATCAAGGAGACATGATGATGATTGACGAGGAAAATGCCTCGATTTTCGGGTTGACCAGTTAATGCAAAGATCCGTTGTGATGTCATTAAGATTTTTTGGATTTACCAGAGACAACGTCATCCATTTTACATGGCGGGTCATGAAGATTTATTTCAGGTTAGGTGATTATGAAGAACACAAGACTCGCCACCCAGAAGACTTGAAGATTGACATGAACAGGTTCAAATCAATCTGGGGCCTAATGTTGGGGATATAACCCCGTGATATAACCCGCCCAGGAGGGGCCGGGTTAGGAAGTTGGCGACTTAGCAGTAAGGCCTTAAACAGGCCTGAAGACCCAGACAAGCCTGGAGGTAACTTACCAGATGGGCCGGGCGGAGGCCCAGAGCCGGAAAGCGGTGTGTGACCCGGAGGCGTAAGCCGCCGGGAGATGGCTTGCCAGAGAAGGGAAAGCGATTTAGAGATAAGGTCGGTTACTAGATGTAACCCGGCCCGGACTCTTGTAAGCCCAGGGCCTCGACCTGTGTATATAAAGGCGAGTTCCCTGGGCAGCTTAAGGTACAAAACCATTGATCGAGAGCTAGGTCAAGCGAATCTGCTCCCTTGTAATCGATACCCAATCAATACAACTCAAAGCAGGACGTAGGCTTTTACATCCTTCGAGAGGGGCCGAACCTGGGTAAACCCGTGTCTTTCGTCCCGACCAACCCCTTCGAGTTAACCGCCGTAGCGATGGCTTCACCCCTAAGTCCTTTCACTAGGACATCTGTCGTGATAAAACCACGACAGGAGCCCCATTGCCAGCAACCACCGGGTCGAGCCTCCTCGCCCCTTCTTTCTCCTCCCTCCTGCTTGCTCATCTCTCTACATCTCTCTCTCCTGCAGGTCTTCCAAGCCGCCATGGCCACAAGGTCGGCTCGCCAACGCCGGGATGTTGTTGTAGCTGCCGGATCCGGCCAGATCCAGAGCGGAGCAACCCGTTCCCGATCTGCGCTCGCCCGTTCCCGCCGGCGACCTACCTCCTCCGCGCTGGAGTCCGATGGCGCCGCTGTTAGCACTGCTCGCACGCACGCGGGGGAGAGGATGCCCGCCAGCCTCGCTGCTTGGGCCTCCTCCGCGTTGCGTGGCCCAGCCGGCCTTCTGCAGCCCCCTCTGCGCGCCCGCTTGGGCAAGGAGCACCAAGGCCCAGCCCAGTGCCGAAACTCCAGCTGGCCTCCTCCCCACCGAAAGGGCCTTGGCCCATTAGGCGAGCACCCAACCGCCCCTATCCGTTTCTAGTGTGTTTTAATTAGGTTGCACCCACTGTGAACTGTTGGGCCAGTCAGATGCGGACCGTTGGTGTTTTTTTTCCAATCATGCGAATTATCCAATTAACTAGGGAATTGCAGTTTTACAGAAAAGTCCTCCATCTTCATGGATATAAAAACTAATTAACCATGCATCGGATTGAAACATGTTATATATGTAAAATGTTTAGAATTTCATGTAGATTCACAATATCCAACTTTCATCCATGTTTAAAATGTGTAAACTTGTTGTTTGGTTAAATCTACATAAATGTCATGATTTTGTATTGCACATAATTATTTAACCGTGCATCGGAATTAATCATAACCATATATGCAAAATGTGTAGATTATTTTACATCCCTTTGTCATGCATGATAAAGATGTTTAAACATGATGTTTGCATTTAATTTGCATAAATGACTTGCTAAAACGGTTTATGCCCTAATCTTGCATAAATGTTGTGTCATTGGTTTTATAGTAAAAACCCACATATTATATATGATTTTGGGGTAGAAAAATCCATAGAATTTATCTGTGTAGTTAGTTTTGTCATTTAAGCAAGTTTGTGTGCATGCTATTTTTAATGTGGTGCCCTTATGTTTATTTTGTTTGAATTAATCCATGCACCTTTTGTAATAGTTGTAAACATGAAATATGCCCTTGGACATGTGTACTAGCCCCTGGTATTTATGTTTGCCATGATAATCCATGCTTAGGTGTTATTTTCTTGTTGCCAACATGCTATAAAATATTGTTGTTTTGAGGGGTCTAAATAATTCTAAGTCTGAAACTGTTATTTTGTTGTCATGTTGCCATGTGATTTGCTAGTGTTCTAGGACTCTTTTGGTGTTGCCTCAATGGAATGTTTTGTTAACCATGTTATGATCTATCATGTTGTGCCATTAGTTTCCATGTATAGGTTTTTCATCATATGTATTTCCATTGTCCAACATGCCAATCTGTTAAAAACTGCTGCTCATGTCTAGTCTAATTTGCACCAAGTCTGAGAATATGTTTTGTTCAAAATGCCATGTTGTGTTGATCCTAGCCATGTTACTATGCATAATTAGACTTTGCCACTATGGAATGAATTGTAGTGAATCATGTCCTCTACCATGCTGTAGATATTCATGCCATGATATGCCATGCAGCATATAGTTTTATTGTAGCCAATATGCCTTCATGAAAAACTGCTCTGCTAAAAACTGTTATTTTCACTAAGTCCTAATCTGCTACTCCCTCTGTAAACTAATATAAGAGCATTTAGATCACTAAAGTAGTGATCTAAACACTGTTATATTAGTTTACGGAGGGAGTATATTTTATAGTCGTCTTGTGAGCACATTTGCTATTGATCCATGCTTCTATTCTTTTTGCTGCAATGATATGGATTGTTGTGCATCATGTAGACTACATCACCATGTCCTTGTTGTGCATTTTATATGTCTGTAGCTTGTTGATTTCTGGGTTGCAATATGCTATGTTGCTGTTTTTGGGCAGATTATAACTAAAACTCGTGTTGCTTGTATGTGTTGAACCGTTCCTCCGTTCCGATTATGTTGCATATGGCACTTGCTTAGAATTTCATGTAGTTTCATGTTATCATGTTGGATCCATGTTTTGAAGTGCTTGTGGTGGTTGTCATTCTCATGCATTTTGCATTCATGTCATTTTCATCTTGTGTGTATCGTAACTTCTAGATCGTAGCTCCGTTTCATATGATCCGTGTCGGTGCACTAGTACAGGGGTACTCAGTGCCCCTGACTTATGCACAGGGGGTAGTAGCTGAACCCTTCAACGTTCGTACAAACCCGATGAATGATCAAGACCAGACTCCAACAAACCCGACGTGGCAGCCCAAGCCTGGACTGCAACGCGCCAAGCACGTCCCCGGCGCTTGCCGGGGACCAAGACATACGCGCCTCCCTGAAGACCCGGCAAGCCATCCCCCGGAAGGCGCGAGCTGATCGGCCACCGCTCCACTGCATCGCTACATCAGTCACTTATCAATGTGGTGTCGAGCCCTCAAGCGGCTAATCAGCTCTCGCTAAACATGTGGTGACACACCGGGAGGCAAGTTATACTCAGTTGACACCCGCCCTGCAGCGTGTCAAGACCGTAAGCAACGACCGGCCAAACAGTGGTAAAAGCTTGCCGGGATGCACCCCTGAGCGCCACCTAGGCTGGTAATCATCGTATTTTGTCCTAAATGCCTGAGTTAGGTATGATAGCTCTGCTAAGCTATCCAATCGATAGGTAATGACTGTTTTTCCATTGTGGTAACCCTGCACTATAAAAGGAGGCCCAAGGCTACCTAGCTCAGGATTCGGACCCCCGAACATTTGTACTCGCCTAGCAGCTCTTTCCCCGAAGGCAACCCTTGCCGGGGTAGAGCGCGAGGCACCACTCGTGTTCTTCCAATCAAATCCACCAAAAAGCAGGAGTAGGGTTTTACGCTTAGAAGCGGCCCGAACCTGGGTAAAATGCTAGTGGCCTGATCGTCGCGCCGTCTCATGCTCTCCGCTCTTCGTGCAACGTGACCCCCCTTGCCGAACCACAAGGAGCCTCCGGGCCTGTTGTCCCATAGGTGATCGCGAGCATCCGTGCCCCGACATCTTTGGCGCGCCAGGTAGGGGGGCGTGCATCATTTGCATGAACCCGAGTTCATGAATGGCGAGTCGGTCTTCATCATCATCTTCCCCAACAATGGCTGCCAAGAAGAAATCCGGTGCGACCACGCATCTCTCCACTTCGAAGGCTACCTCACACGCAGCCGCCAGCGCCGTCGACGCCGCGGCGGCTCCGGGTGAGGCGGGCATCATGGACGACGCGGTCGGCGCAGGCGGCGCCCCCGTCTAGTCCTTCACGGCCGGAGATGGAGCAGGAGACGCTGGAGGGGAGCGACTGCAACAACAACTTGGCGAGCTCGTCCCCGGCGCCACGGGTGAGGGAAACAACCGTCCATCACCTCCCCGCCACGCGGATGGCCGCGGCCGCCTCGGTGGTGCCCGGTCCGGTGCGAGCCGTGACCCTTCGACCGCGCCCATCGCCGGCGAGACTGCTGGGCGTACACCTCATGCGGAACGAGACGGAGCGCCAAGCGGGGCCACAACCCCGCAGGTTCGGCCCCCTGCACGCCAGACAGCCCCGGCAAGTGGCAGACAACATCAAGAACGCGGCGATGTTTCTGTTGGTCCTACCAGGAGTCGAGCGATGTCACGGTCCGCCTCTTTCGCCATGCCGAGCACCGCAGAGGAAGCCATGGCGCGAGTCCAGATGCTGGTCAACTTTATGCCAACAGCTGATAAGATGGATGAATGGAGAGCCACCATTCAGACTTTGATTTCTTTCATTGAAGCCAACAAGCCCCAGCATGTAGAGCCGTCACGACGTACGCGAACAGCAGCAGCAGCCCGGGTCGGCGACCGCGTCGAAGGGCCCCCCCAACGGTGCAATCCCCTCCGCAACAAAAGGCCCAGAGGCAGCCGCAGCAAACCTCGCATGCTGATGAGCATGGCGAGGCGTCCATAGTCTCGTCTGGCCCACGCGACCGCTGGGATCAACGGCGTGTCCTTGAAGACCGGTGGAAAGAAGACACGCGCATCACCGTCGAGCGACGCCGGGAAGCGCACCGTCAATCCGACAAGCGCAACGGTCCAGACGTCGGTGACCCTGCGCCCAGTGCTGGCGGGTACCTTCCATACGAGGTTGGTTGCCCTGCCTTCACTAGGGAGCTGCGACGGGTCCGCTGGCCATCGACCCGAGCTTTCAAACCTGAGCTGCCTGAAAAATACCACGGGAAGCTGAACTCGGCAGAGTTCTTGGGCATATACACGATAGCTATTCAAGCAGCGAGAGGAAGAGATGAAAAGGTGCTCGCCAACTATTTCCCTTTGGCACTTAAGCCGAACGTGAGATCGTGGCTGATGCATCTGCCGGAAAATTCAATTTCCTCATGGGCTGATCTATGCAACGAGTTCATTGGTGCCTTCACCAATGGTCATCAAGAACCAGGCCAGCCCAGCGATCTCCAAGTCCTCCCGCAAAATGAGGGAGAAACCTTGAGGAAGTATATCCAGAGATTCAGCCGAGTGCACCGCAACATCCCAGAGATACATCCGCAGCAGTGATTGCCGCGTTCCATTCGAACATGCGCAATAGGAGGATGCGAGCCAAGATGAATGTGAAGCTCCCCAAAACTGTTAATGAGCTTTACACCTTGGCGGATAAATGTGCTCAAGCTGAAGAAGGAAGGCGACTTCCAGGGGAGGAGGCGGGCATCGAAGTGGACTCCGATGACGACGACGACGCCCCCGACCCGAAGGGAAGAAGCAGGAAGCGCAACAAGAAGTGATAGGGAAAGGCAGTATTGGCTGTCGAGAGCTCTGGAGACCTCAGTGCAGGCAAGAAGGCGAAAGTCGAAACCCCCGGCAAGGGACCTACCGCGTGCGCTGATTGCTGGGAGGCTGCTGCCGCTGAGAAGACCGGGAAGTCCGACGGGCCGTACTGCAAAATTCACCACACCAAGGGCCATGATCTTCAAGAATCCCGACAGGTCGAGCAACTTGTTGAGAAGCAGAGGGTCGAGTACGAGAAGCACGACAAAGAAAAAGGCCAGGACGGTGCTACCGGGAAAGGCCGTAGCGGCAGAGGTGGTCGCCGCGGCAAAACCCCGCAGCAAAAAGAAAAACCCGCCAGAGGCTGAGAGAAGAAGGAAACAAACGATATGAGTGAGGATGAGGATGATGATGAGGATTCCAGCGACAGGGAGTTTCGGAAAGCAACCGAAGCCATGTGCGTTAACGGGGGTGCATCCTTGCATTCCACTCACCGCCAGCTCAAGCAGTGGGCACGCGAGGTCAATGCTGTGGAACCAACTGCAGAATCTAGGAAGCCACTCAAATGGTCCCGCACGCCTATCATCTTTGACGAAGAGGATCATCCTGGCCGTACCACTACGGTCGGGTGTTTGCCATTGTTGGTTTCCCCGACAATCCGCAACCTCAAGGTGTCCAAGATGTTAGTTGATGGTGGGGCGGGATTGAACTTAATCTCCCCTAAAGTGGCTGAGAAACTGCAGATCCTTGATGAAGAGCTCGAAGCTATGGGTACATTCCAAGGAATCAACCCCGGCAGGAGCCGACCCAAGGGAAAGATCACTCTGCCTTTGACATTTGGCGGGGAACTGAACTTCCAGACAGAGAGGACAGTGTTCGATGTCGCCAAGATCCCGCTGCCTTACAACGGAATCCTCGGTCGCCCAGCTCTGGCAAAGTTCATGGCAGCATCCCACTATGCCTACAATACCTTAAAGATGCTAGGGCCCATTGGAGTCATTTCCATCCCATTCGACAAGAAGAACGCAGTTATCTGCGTGGACCAGATGTACCATGACGCGGTAGCAGCTGAAGCCACAGGAATCCTAGCTCCCGCCAAGGACACAGAGAAATTGAAGAAGGCTAGCAGGAACACCGGCAAGGACTCCGGGAAGCATGCCTCTTCGGAGTGCGCCGCACCCGACGATGACCTGCCGGGGAGTTCCACTAGCAAGAAGACCAGGGCCACCTATCCTGAGACGAAGAAAATCCTGGCAAGGTTGGACGGCACTGGTGGCACGTTCACCATCAGTGCTACCCTTACTGACAAATAAGAAAGTGCGCTCGTTACCTTCATGCGGGAGAATGTCGATGTGTTTGCCTGGGAACCATTTGACATCCCCGGTGTTCCCAGGGAGGTAATTGAGCACCACCTTGCTGTCTGTCCTCATGCCCGGCCCGTCAAGCAAAAGGTTAGGAAGCAAGCCCTGGAGCGGCAGCAGTTCATTGCCGAGGATATCAAGAAGCTTGAAGCAGCTGGTTTGGTCAGAGGAGTGCTGCATCCAACTTGGCCGGCAAACCCGGTGGTGGTACGTAAGGCAAATGGGAAATGGAGGCTTTGCATAGACTTCACTGACTTAAACAAGCTTGCCCGAAGGACCCTTTCCCTTGCTGCGCATAGATCAGATTGTTGATTCCACCTCCTGATGTGACTTGCTCTCCTTTTTGGATGCCTATTCTGGATACCACAAGATATTTATGACTAAAGAAGATGAGGAGAAGACCGCATTCATAACTCCCTGTGGCACGTACTGTTTTGTGTGTATGCCCTTCGGGTTAAAGAGTGCTGGTTCAACCTTCGCCAGAGCTGTTCAGATTGGTTTTGGACCTCAGCTGCACAGAAATGTGGAAGCCTACATGGATGACATAGTGGTCAAGACCAAGGATGAAGCCACTCTCATACAAGATCTGGAAGAAACTTTTGCGAACTTGCACAAAATCAACCTGAAGCTCAACATTAAAAAGTCGTGTTCGGTGTCCCATCCGGCAAGCTTCTTGGGTTCTTTGTATCTCAGCGAGGAATAGAAGCCAATCCCGACAAGATCAAGGCGATTGAAGAGATACAGGCACCCAAGACTATCAAGGATATCAGACGCTTGACCGGATGTGTTGCCGCGTTGAGTAGGTTCATCGCCAAGTCTGTTGAGCGTGCCTTGCCGTTCTTCAAGATCTTGAAGAAGGCCGCCCCGATGAAGTGGACCCCGGAGGCAGATGCAGCGCTACAAGACCTGAAGAATTACCTATCCTTTGCTCCCACCTTGGTTGCTCCTAAACCGCAAGAGCCGTTACTGCTATATTTGGCAGCGACGAATCAAGTGGTTAGTGCAGCACTGGTAGCGCAACGGGAAGTGGATGGAGATTCAGCGGCTGTTGTTGATGCTACCGGGGACGAGAAAGAAGCATCCGCGGTAGGACTAGATACAGATCAAGGGGAAGCTCAGCAAATGATCGACAACGGATCCAAAGAGGTGGCAAAGAAGAAAATGGTGCAGCGACCCGTGTACTTTGTCAGTTCCCTGCTACAGGGGGCTAGATCAAGGTACTCTGGAGTACAAAAGCTTATCTTCGGTCTCATCATGGCCTCGAGTAAGCTGCACCACTACTTCCAAGCCCATGAGATAACAGTTGTTACCCATTTCCCATTGCAACGCATACTGAGGAACCCCGAAGCCACTGGCAGGATAGTTGAGTGGGCATTAGAATTGTCAAGTTTCGGATTGAAGTATGAGAGCACTTCCACCATTCAAAGCAGGGTGTTGGCAGAATGGACACCCACGCCAGATGATGAAGCTCCTGAGACAATCCTCCCCGGCAAAGAAGCACCCAAGGATTGGATCATGTACTTTGACGGCGTTTTCTCACTCCAGGGCGCTGGAGCAGGCGTGCTCCTCATTGCCCCTACCGGAGAGCACCTCAAGTACATCGTCCAAATGCATTTTCCCAAGGAGGAAGCCACCAACAACACGGCTGAGTACGAGGGGCTCCTTGCCGGACTTAGAATAGCGGTGGGGTTGGGAATAAAGAGGCTGATCGTCCAAGGAGATTCTCAGCTTGTGGTGAAGCAAGTCAACAAGGATTACCAGAGCCCGCTGATGGAGGCATACGTGGAAGAAGTGAGGAAATTGGAGGAGCATTTTGATGGACTACAAACAGAGAACGTGCCGCGAGCAGAAAACTGCATTGCCGACCATCTATCAAAGTGCGCTGCGCAGAAGCTTCCTGTGGAACCAGGGACTTTCGTTCTCCACCTCACTCAACCATTAGTATCCCCATCAGCGATGTCCAAGAAGAGAAGGACGCTGAACTCCGGCAAGCATTTCCCGGTAGAGCTTCCCGAAGCCGATGGTAGAGGAGCTGCTGGGGAAAATCCCGTTCTAGTTGACGAGCAGCTCCCTCCCGTAGGACCTCAGGTTCTCGCGGTTGAGACAAGCACTCCCGGAGACGAGGAGACGCCTTTAGTCCTTGTTGTCGAGCCGCAGGCTCCAACCTGGGCGCAACATATAGTCCATTTCCTTCAAATAGGAGAACTCCCCGAAGAGCAAGAGGAAGCCGAAAGAGTAGCCCGTCGGTCAAGTATGTACCAGTTTGTCGATTACACCCTGTACAGAAGATGACCGAACGGTGTGAAATTAAGGTGTATCTGCCAGGAGGATGGACTGAAGCTGTTGGCGGAGATTCACGGAGGAGTATGTGGTTCTCACATTGGATCATTGGCCCTTGCCGGGAAAGCTTTTCGACAGGGTTTCTATTGGCCCACTACTCTCCAGGACGCTACTGAGCTGGTCACCAAGTGTGAAGCCTGCCAGTTCCATTCCAAGAACATCCATCAACTAGCACAAGCCCTGCAAACAATCCCTCTACCCTGGCCATTCTTGGTCTGGGGGCTCGATATTCTGGGCCCCTTCCCCCATGCTGTCGGGGGCTTTGAGTTCTTGTTCGTGGCAACCGACAAGTTCACAAAGTGGCCTGAGGTGGAACCAGTGAGAACGGTGACCTCGTGGTCAGCTATCAAGTTCATGAAAGGACTGGTGTGCCGCTTTGGAGTGCCTAAAAGAGTGATCACTGACAACGGCAGCCAGTTCACGAGCCGCACTATCATGCAATATATCCAAAACCTTGGAAGCAAGGTCTCCTTCGCCTCTGTTGCCCACCCAAGAAGCAATGGGCAAGTCGAGAGGATGAATGCTGAAGTGCTGCGAGGGCTCAAGACAAGGACTTTTGATAAGATGCGGAAGAGCGGTAGGCGCTGGATAGACGAACTGCAGGTGGTTCTTTGGTCCCTCAGGACGACACCAAATCGAGCTACTGGCCAGACGCCCTTCTCCCTAGTGTACGGGGCGGAAGCAGTACTCCCCACGGAACTCATATACGGGTCACCTCGAGTGCTTGCCTACGATGAAGTAGAGCAACAGCAGCTACGGCATGACGATGCCATTCTCCTTCAGTCCCCGGCAGCCACCTTTTGTACAAGCCTTGCCGATGTTGCATGTAACCCTTTGTACAAAGCCAGGCGCAGACCCTGTGCAACAATAATAAAGATAGACATTGCATCATATCATCATTTTTACATGCTCATTACGCATTTTTTATGACTGCAATGTTTTCGCTTTTTAAGTTATAAAGATTTGCTAGAGTACTTGATGAACCCGTAATCTTTGTTACTGTTCTCGCCCCACATGTTTCACCGTCGGAAAAACAAGGAAGGGAAACAAAGAAACCAGGATGGCGGCCCATCACAGTCAAAAAGGGGATACTTCTTGGAAAAGATAAGTATATCGCATATCTCAAGTTCGGTACCTTTCGATTCCTCAAGGAAATCCTTAGTATCTTCCTTACTGCGGGTAGTGGAGTCATCCACGAGCCGTCCCCCTTTCCTTGATTAATGACTGTGGGGGGGGGGTGGCGGCGCCGACACCGATAAGGAGTTCTGCCGGGGAACAACGCCAACCTGCTACCGGGGGCTCGTTTTCCCTTTTTGGCACTCGTGGTTTGAATGATGACCCGGCAAACAGTTCCGTGTAGCAAGGACAAAACATACCGATACAGTATAAACAAGGAAGGAAAAGGGATAGTACTTGCGAAAGAAAGACGTCACCTTTTCTCATTCTTTCCGATACAAAGTGGATAAGAAATTACATTCTGATCAACTAAAATTTGGCAAACGCCTACATTTTTGGCTTACAAAACGATAAATGCCGCATAATGCCTTTCTTGTCCCTCTCCTCTCAGGGATTAGGTGAAGAAGGAACAGAGGGCACAAGGAGCGCCTGGCCGGGATTCGACGCTTCCCAGCCAGGACCAGAGGGACGTGTCCGGCGAGCAGAAGGGCCCTGTCCCCAAGCAGGGCAGACGAAGCCGACGGAGCGGACAAGGCCAACAAGGGGAAAGAAGGCGGAGGGCAGGTGCAGATGGTGGCGCTGCCGGAGCCCAGCTGGTGATGATGGTGCTGCCGGGGAATGCGACGGGTTGGAGACTTCATCCAAGCTCTTGATGCATCGTAGGTCCCTGACCGCCATCGTTTTCCTCATCGCCACCGCTCGAGGGGACGCCCCCGCCATCACCCAAGCTCCAGGCGCGGCAACCCGGGGACACCATAGAGAGCCTGGTCGTCCCTGGTGGCCAAAGGCGGGGATTTCCATCCCACGCCTTAAAAGATCTCGCGTAGATGAAGGGCTCCCTCCCGTACGCTCCATCCAAAATGCTGCGGGAGGAGAGCTTCACCGCGATAAACGACGACTCATGGCGGCAACCGTACGCACGCCCGTGGCGGCCGTGTGGGCGGTTTTTCTCCATCACCTTGAAGAAGGAATGCGGGAACCGCGGACCGCCGCGACGCTGCACCTCCAATATAGATCCCGGCGCGATGTCAACCGCATGGCGCTCCGTCAAGGCTAATGAAGCGGGCAGCGCGGCGGCAAGCATGCCGCCGCAGCTGTCCCCAACACGGCCACCATACTGCCCGCTCCCCCATCCAAGACTTCCTCGACTAACCTTCAGCTCATAGTCATCTATCCATGACGGGGACTGAGCATGGGTCCAAGGGGAAGGCCCTGCAAACACGCTCGCTAGGCCCCTCCCCCTGAGCATCGGGAGGGGGAACGTGGCTCAAGACAAGGAAGCAGAAGGGCGAGCTCTGTGGATTCGAACTCAAGGAGGAAGAAAGGATGGATGTGCATCGCCCCTCATGACCCCCAATTTAGAGGGGAGAGCACGGGGGCTGGCTCTCCTCCGCTCCAAAGGTCACCGCCCATATCCACCAATTCCACCACCCACGATCACGGGCGAACAAGGAACCGCCTCATTGCTCCAATCCATGGCGTTGTGGTTTCTGCCACAATCAGGGCTTTAAGTCACGCGCCCGTCGCTAACCCCCCGCTATGCATGCGGCGCGCATGGCGGAAACGGCCTGAGGTGGTGGGTCAGTGTTGACCAATAAAATGGCAGTTACTCCCTCCCATTGCGCTCATGTGCATAGATTTTGGGCCTGACCCAACGGCACTTGGCGAGCGCGTGTGGGCCAGACCCGGGGGCTACTGTCGGTGCACTAGTACAGGGGTACCCAGTGACCCTGACTTATGCACAGGCGGTCGTAGCTGAACCCTTCACCGTTCATACAAACCCGACGAATGATCAAGACCGGACTCCAACAAGTCCGATGCGGCAGCCCAAGCCTGGACTGCAACGCGCCAAGCACGTCCCCGGCGCTTGCCGGGGACCAACACATACGCACCTCCCTGAAGACCCGGCAAGCCATCCCCCAACAGGCGCGAGCTGATCGGCCACCGCTCCACCGCATCGCTACGTTAGTCACTTATCAATGCGGTGTCGAGCCCTGAAGCGGCTAATCAGCTCTCGCTAAACACGTGGCGACACACCGGGAGGCAAGTTATACTCAGTTGACACCCGCCCTGCAGCGTGCCAAGACCGTAAGCAACGACCGGCCAAGCGGTGGTAAAAGCTTGCTGGGGATGCACCCCCGAGCGCCACCTAGGCTGGTAATCATGGTATTTTGTCCTAAATGCCAGAGTTAGGTATGATAGCTCTGCTAAGATATCCAATCGATAGATAATGACTGTTTTGCCATTGTGGTGACCCCTTGCACTATAAAAGGAGGCCCAAGGCTACCTAGCTCAGGATTCGGACCCCCAAACATTTGTACTCGCCTAGAAGCTCTTTCCCCGAAGGCAACCCTTGCCGGGGTAGAGCGCGAGGCACCACTCATGTTCTTCCAATAAAATCCACCAAAAAGCAGGAGTAGGGTTTTACGCTTAGCAGCGGCCCGAACCTGGGTAAAATGCCAGTGTCCTTATCGTCGCGCCGTCTCATGCTCTCCGCTCTTCGTGCAACGTGACCCCCCCTTGCCGAACCACAAGGGGCCTCCGGGTCCCATAGGTGACCACGAGCATCCGTGCCCCGACAATCGCTATATGTAAATCGACTAGATTGACGTGTAGAATCACGCGGTGCACTTTATTTTTCTGTTTAATAAATATAAAATGTGCTTAGGACAGATCTGGACCAAACTCATAATTTGCATATGGGGTCACTTTAGAAATACTATAAGTTGTTTCCGACTTCATTTAAGATGCCTAGATAGTGTAGTTTATTTATGGGTAACCTCTTGCCATGTTTAACAACCTTTAAACTTGTTGTGTAAAAAAATGAGAGTGAACTAAATGATTCGAATGTGGAGTTTCATCAATATGCAACTCGTTGCATATTGAGCTTCACTTAATGTGTAGGATTTGATTGTTGTGCTTTGCCATGTCGTGCATAACATGCATCATCCTTGTTGTGCATCATAACATAAATATGTTGTGGTTTATCGTGTGTTGATTGTTTGTTTTCGGATTGCTTCTTCTCGATAGAGTTCCGAAAGCGTTCGGAGTGTGAGGATTCGTTCGACTACGTCCCGTTCGTCTACTTTATGGACTCGTTCTTCTTCCAAGCGAGATCTCAGGCAAGATGAACATTTCCCTGTTGGGGAACGTTGCATGGGAAACAAAAAATTTCCTACGCACAGGCAAGATCTATCCATGGTGATGAGCATCTACGAGAGGGAGAGTGGATCTACATACCCTTGTAGATCACGAAGAAGGAAGCGTTAAGAAACGCGGTTGATGTAGTCGAACGTATTCGCGATCCAAATCACCGAGCGTCCCGCGATCCAATCACGATCTAGTACCGAACGGACGGCACCTCCGTGTTCAGCACACGTACAGCTCGATGACGATCTCCGCCTTCTTGATCCAGCAAGAGGGAGCGGAGAGGTAGATGAGTTCTCCGGCAGCGCGATGGCGCGGCTGCGGTGGTGGTGGAACTATTCCAGCAGGGCTTCGCCTAAGCACTGCTGAAAACTAGAGGACTTGATCTATCGGGGAGAGAGGGCTGCACCGTGGCTTAGGGTTTTCTGGTGCAGCTGCCCTCTCTCCCCTCCAGTATATATAGGAGGAAGGGGAGGGAGGCCAGTGCCCCTAGGGCTGCCCCTAGGTGTGGCCTAAGTGGGAGAGGTGCAGGAGTCCTACTCCAATCCTACTCCAAGTAGGATTCCACTTCCACTTGTTTTTCCTTATCTCCACTTGGACTTTCCCACCCCTAGCCGCATGGGCCTTGTTGGGGGGGTTTGGCCAGCCCACTAGGGGCTGGTTCACCTCCTCCCACAGCCCATGAGGCCCTTTGGGGCGAGAGGCCCCTCCCGATGGTCCCCCGGTACCCTCCCGGCACTCCCGGTACACTACCGAAATACCCGAAACTTTTCCGGTGACCAAAACAGGACTTCCTATATATCAATCTTTACCTCCGGACCATTCCGGAGCTCCTCGTGACGTCTGGGATCTCATCCGGGTATCCAAACAACCTTCGGTCACCACCATACATAACTCTATACAACCGAAACGTCACCGAACCTTAAGTGTGCAGACCCTGCGGGTTCGAGAACTATGTAGACATGACCGAGACACCTCTACGGTCAATAACCAATAGCGGGACCTGGATGCCCATATTGGTTACTACATATTCTAGAAAGATCTTTATCGGTTGAACCTCTATGTCAAGGATTCAGTTAATCCCGTATGTTGTTCCCTTTGTTCTGCGGTATGTTACTTGCCCGAGATTCGATCGTCGGTATCTCTATACCTAGTTCAATCTCGTTACAGGCAAGTCTCTTTACTCATTTCTTAATACAAGATAACGTGGCTAACACTTTAGTCACATTGCTTGCAAGGCTTGTTGTGATGTTGTATTACTGAGTGGGCCCTGAGATACCTCTCCGTCACACGGAGTAACAAATCCCAGTCTCGATCCATGCCTACTCAACAGACACCCTCGGAGATACCTGTAGAGCATCTTTATAGTCACCCAGTTACGTTGTGACGTTTGATACACACAAGGTATTCCTCTGGTGTCAGTGAGTTGCATGATCTCATGGTCATAGGAACAGATACTTGACATGCAGAAAACAATAGCAATAAACTGACACGATCATATGCTACGTTCATAGTTTGGGTCTTGTCCATCACATCATTCTCCTAATAATGTGATCCCGTTATCAAATGACATCTCATGTCCATGGCTAGGAAATCTTGACCATCTTTGATCAACGAGCTAGTCTACTAGAGGCATACTAGGGACACAGTGTTGTCTATGTATCCACACATGCAATTGAGTTTCCAATCAATACAATTATAGCATGGATAATAAACGATTATCATGAACAAGGAAATATAATAATAACTACTTTTATTATTGCCTCTAGGGCATATTTCCAACAGTCTCCCACTTGCACTTGAGTCAATAATCTAGCTCACATCACTATGTGATTTACATTGTAATGAATCTAACAGCCGTATAGTTCTGGTGTTGATCATGTTTAGCCCTTGGAAGAGGTTTAGTCATCGGATCTGCAACATTCAGATCCGTGTGCACTTTGCAAATATTTATGTCGTCCTCCTTGATGTAATCGCGGATGGAATTGAAACGTCGCTTTATGTGTCTGGTCCTCTTGTGAAACCTTGGTTCCTTGGCTAGAGCAATGGCACCAGTGTTGTCACAGAACAGAGTCATTGGGTTTAGTGCACTAGTCACTACTCCAAGATCTGTCATGAACTCCTTCATCCAGACACCTTCCGTCGCCGCCTTTGAGGCAGCGATGTACTCCGCTTCGCATGTAGAATCAGGTACCACGCTTTGGTTGGAACTGCACCAGCTTACCGCACCCCCATTAAGAATAAATACGTATCCGGTTTGAGACTTAGAGTCATCCGGATCAGTGTGAAAGCTTGCATCGACGTAACCCTTTATGACGAGCTCTTGATCACCTCCATAAACGAGAAACATGTCCTTAGTCCTTTTAAGGTACTTCAGGATATTCTTGACCGCCATCCAGTGTTCCATTCCTGGATCACTTTGAAACCTTCCGGCCATACTTATGGCAATGCTGACATCGGGTCTTGTGCACAGCATCGCATACATGATAGAGCCTATGGCTGAAGCATAGGGGACGACACTCATCTTTTCTCTATCTTCTGCAGTCACCGTGCATTGAGTCTTACTCAACTTCACACCTTGCAATACAGGCAAGAACCCCTTCTTGGACTGATCCATTTTGAACTTCTTCAAAACTTTGTCAAGGTATGTGCTCTGTGAAAGTCCTATTAAGCGTCTTGATCTATCTCTATAGATCTTGATGCCTAATATGAAGGCAGCTTCTCCTAGGTCCTTCATTGAAAAACTCTTGTTCAAATATTCCTTCATGCTTTCCAACATTTATATATAATTTCTATCGTCGTTTTGTCACGACAGATGCCATGGGTAGGCTTATCGAGAGTGGTTGGGGCCGAAGGACGCCGACGGGCTCCGGGAGCGGGGTTAGGCATAAGCGGTGGCGGACACACGATGTACCCAGGTTCGGGGCCCTCCGGAGGAGGTAACACCCCTAGTCCTGCTTGGTCTAGTTTAGACAATGGTGAGGTTACAATGAGGCTCCTGGAGCTGTATGGCTAGGGGAGGAAGAAGGAGCTGGGCTGCCTTCGCTTCCTCTCTACGTGGGTGTGATGTGTGTAGAACTGATCGCCCCCGTGCATGGGAGGGGGGGCTCCGGGGGGTTTTATAGGTCAACACCTCGGGTTACAATACGAATAGAAGTCTTCGGGGGGCCCAGCCGGCAGCCTCTCTAGCCGGCCGTGGGGCCCCTGGCTGAGGGGTTCCGTCGTTGGTAGGGCCCGCCGTCTGCAGGGTCCCATCGGGAGCTGACAGGGCCCGCACAGTGGGTCCCCGCGCCGGTCATGTCGCGGCACGGGCCGCCCTTCGGGGCGTCATCTTGTGGCGGCCAGCCGAGGTCAGCGGTACGGCCGGCCGCACTGTAGCCATGCCGGGGCAGGTAATGGAGTGGTTGAAGGCGTGCTGGCACTGTTGGGAGTCCTGTCGCAGTCGGCCAGGGTCAGAGGCACTGTCACCTCTACAGTGGCCACACGGGCGCTGACCCCCGATGGGATGGGGGCCGCTGTAGCCACGCGTACCTGACCGCAGCATCCAATGCACGGCCGGCTAGGGGGCCTGGCGTCCCCGCCCCTAGCCGGCCGGCACGTCACAGCCGGCAAGGCATAGCCGGCAGGACGTAGCCGGTGGGGTGTAACCGGCAGGGCATAGCCAGACTATTGGGGGAGGCGGCTCGTCCTTCAATCTCGTCAGAAAGTTGGAGTAGTGGGTCTCCCGAGGCTACCCCGGGGTCACCCCCCCGACAGTAGTCCCCGAAGCAGGGGAGGCCCGCCGACGAACCGTGGCGGTCCTCGCCGGCTTGAAAATCGCCTTCGTGCCGCCGCGTGCCTCGGAAACCAGACGACGCAGGCAAATGGCGGCCGGCTCCGCAGCCGGCCGACGCTTTGCGCGCCGACTCGGGCACCCCGTCGGGTGGAGAAGCCGCGCCACGTGGGAGGTGTAACGGGCTATGGCCTGACAGGCCACGCGGTGGACAAGACCGGGCCGTGGGGTGGGGCCCTCCACGGCCGCGGCCGAGGCCCGCGCGCATGGATCTTTTACGGCTCGGGCCGTCGGTTGGCATCCCCGAGCGCTGTAACTTCCACCCCGCATGCGGCGAGAATCGCGGGGGTCGTGCGCAATGAATCCGCCCCCCACGACCGACCGCGTGGGGTTTAAATGGAGAGGGGAGAGGAACAGAGCGGCACATTCGCTCCTCCCGCACCCGTCGCATCGTCTTCGTCGCCCTCCTCCTTCCGCTCCGAGAGAGAGAAAGAGGGTAACGCCCGCGGGCACGTCGCGCCGCCGCTCGCCGCCGCCGCAGGCCCACACTGTGGCCGAGCAACTGCGCCCGCTGCCGCAACCGCAAGCCTTTTTAGAAGCCATGGCGAGCAAGGGCGCATGGGACGGCAACATCGTGGACGAGCAGTTCATCGAGCACCTCCGCCACCGCCGTAAGCTTCCGTCGGAGGCGCACCTGGAGGCGCGCATCGCCGGGCCGGAGAACTCCCCGGCCCCGCGGAAGGGCGAGGTGGTCGTCTTCGCCGAGCATTTCCTCCGCGGGCTCGGGCTGCCGGCGGGTACCTTTTTCCGGCGATTCTTGACGCGGTTCGGCCTGCAACCACACCACCTCGCCCCCAACACCGTCTTGCAGTTGGCGGCATTCGTCACCCTTTGCGAGGGGTTCTTGGGGGTGGAGCCGAGGCTCGACCTCTGGTTCCGGCTGTTTTTCCTCAAGCAGCAGACGGTGGTGGACCCGGCGACGCAGGCGAAGGTCATGACCGCCTGCGGAGGTGCCCTAATCCACATCCGCAAGGGCGCCGGCTTCCCGAAACTCCCGCTGCAGGAGTCGGTGAAGAATTGGCAGCGGGGGTTCTTCTACGTGAAGAACGCGAAGTCGGAGGAGGACTACATCAACCTCCCTGACTTCGTCAACTAGCCGCAGGCGGCGATGCTGAACTGGCGGACAGCTCCGCCCCAGGCACCCGAGACGGCGGACCGGCTCTGCGAGCGCCTGCTGGTGATGACCGGGACGGAGGGGCTGAAGGCCACCGACCTGCTGTCCGTGATGGTGGTGCGCCGGGTGCAGCCGCTGCAGAGCCGGCCGCACCTTATCTGCCAGATGGGAGGGCGGCACGACCCCTGCCAGCTCTCCACCAAGGAGCTGAAACCGATCCACGTGGCGAGGAGGGTGAACGCCATCTCGTAGGCGAAGCTGAAGGAAGAAGGGTGGCAATGGTGGAAAACCCCGTACAGCCGGAGCCATCCGGCACCGCGGGTAAGTGATTAGCCGCCTGCCCCTCTCCTCCTTTTTAGAGACGGCGCCCCCCCTTTGGCCTGACGACGAGGTGCCTGCCCGCTCGCAGGTTTTCCCGCAGTTGCAGAACTACGGGGAGCCGGCCACCGACTTGGTGGACTCGGACCCCGAGGAGGTTGTGGACGCTGATGACGTGGAGCCGGCGGACTCGGAGCGAGCCAGCGCGTCCGAAGCCGGCGAGGCAGAGACGGAGACGGAGGAGGCCGAATCGATGGGTGAGTTCCCTCCCCCGACGCATCTACGGGATTGGACCGATGATGACGCTGAGTTGGAGGAGTCGCGTGATGCAGAGGCCCCAGAGGATCCCGAAGCCTCGGAGGGCGAGGTCACGGCGCCGAGGAGGCGCCCACGCCGAGCCGGCCACGAGCCCAGCCGGGGCGGCATTGCCACGAGCGACAAGGGGAAGCAGCCGGCGGTCGCCAGGCCGGCGGCTAAGCGAGCGGCCGCCGCGCAGCCGGGCGGCAGCCGCGGAGGCGGTGGGAAGAAGCGGCGGCTCGCCCAGACGGGACCAAACGAGGAGGGAGGTCCCCGTCGTCGTCGGGTAGGCCCATCTCCCCCTCGTCCTGCCTTGTTTGTCTTTTCCCGTCCCCCTCCTTTTCTTATCCCGCCTGATCAGGGAGGCGCGCGCCCTGGGGAGGACCACGGGCGTCGAGGCCACGCGGACGGCGCCGCCAGACGCCGCCGAGGAGAGGGAGCTCCAGGCGTGGCGAGATCTCGAGGCGGCCGAGGAAGAGCGGCGCGTCGAGGAACGCCGTCCCTGGGAGAAGGCGGCGGAAAAAACGCAGCCGCTGGAAGGAGCCGGCGGAGGGGGAGCCGTCCAATCGTGGGAGCCGTTCCCCCGCGGCCGGGAGAAGAGGTCGAAGGACCACCACGACCGCGAGCGGCGGGCAAAGGCGGACGCGAAGGCTGCGGAAGACGCGCGCGCGGCGGCAGGCGCCGGCGCTGCCGGCGCTGGAGGAAAGGGGGAGATGGATCGCGGCGCAGCTCCACCGGGGGCGGGCGATGTGCCGCCGGGGGCAGAGGATCCCCCGGAAGTTGAAGTTCTGGCTCCGGATGCGCCGGCCCCGGACGTGCCGGCCCCGGAGGCGACGGCTCCAGAGGCGCTTGCACCGGAGGCGAGCCGGCCAGGAGCGACCGGAGGCGGAGCGCCAGAGGGGGCGGTTGCGACGACCGGGGAGACGACCGCCGCGAGTTCGTCGTCGGGGGCCCCTGGCGCGACGGTGCCGGAAAGGGGAAGCCGCCTGGTGATCACGGCGAAGGGCGCGTCCGGGCCCGCCGACGGGGGTCAGCCGCACCAGAGGCCACGGCCAGAGGCGGGGCTATCAACGACGCACCGAGCGCCCTTGGGGCTGCGGTGGTGGCCATCGTCGAGGAGTTTGCCGCCTGCCGAGCCCAGGCGGCGCAGGACGCCCGGGCCGCCAGTGACCGGCTGGTCCACCTCGAGCAGTCCGTTGCGGTAAGGACTCGAAGCCTCTTACTTTGTTTTGGTTTTTTCCAGTGGGGGTGCGCCAGCGCACCCACTCGGTGTAGCCCCCGAGACTCGGGCCGGCTCGGAATGTAGGCGGGTCGAGTCTAATGGCATCTTCGCCTGTGTTCTTCGTAGGCCGCACACGACCGTCGGGTGGCCGCGTACAACACGCTGCTGGGCTTGTACCGTGGGGCCGAGAATCGGCTAGCCGTCATGTCTGCGGATCTACAAGGTATGTGTTCTCGCGAATATCCAGTGGGGGCGCGCGAGCGCACCCACTGGGTGTAGCCCCCGGGATTCAGGCCGGTTGCCCTGGAGGCGGGCTGAATCCCTTCCTTCGTTTGCTTTCTGACAGCGGCGACCTTGTCTCGTGAAGCCACCCATGCCGAGACGGTCAGCCTCCGACGCCAGGTGGTGCGGCTTGGCGAGGAGAGGGACCTCCTGACGACGGAGCGCGACCGGCTCCGCCAGGAGGCGGATCAGGCGAAGGCGGAGAAGGATGGGCGTGAGGCGGCTCATCGCCGGGAGTTGGAGGAGCGGGAGGCGGCCTACCAACGGCGGTTGGAAGAGCAGGATGCGGCCCGTCGGAAGGAGCTGGAGGCGAAGGACGCCTCGCTGGCGAAGGCGTCCTGGGAGGAGGAGGCGGCCCGCCTTGAGTACGAACGCCGGCTTCAGAAGTGGTCGGCCAGGGCCGCCAGGGAGCAGGAGGAGGCGCTGGACGGGGACCGGCTGCTGGCCGGTACGCTTTTCTTTTGTCCTTGCGCGTTGGCTTGGGGCGCTGTTTTCTTCGTCTTACATCATGCGCACCTCTCTCCCCCAGCGACCTTCCCGGGCACACAAGCGGCAGCGGAGGCGGCCGTGGAGGCCCACCGCGAGGCACAACGGGCGCTTGGAGTTCCAGTGGGGGAGCTTGCGCCCTGGACCGTGGAAGAGGTGGGGATCGGCGGCAGGGCGCGTCTTGAAGAGGTGGTCCGGGCCTTGAAGCGGCTCCAGGCCGCCGGCTTGGGGCTGGTCCGCACCCTCTGGCCGGACGCGGTGGAGCCGGCATCCATGAGCCGGCTGTCTAGGTGGCTGGAGGCCGGGTCCGCGAGGTTGAACGCCTGGAGGGCTTCCGCGGCATGCGCCGGGGCGGCCATGACGCTTTGGGTTCCGAGGTCATGGTACCCCGAGATGGATTTTGGGCTGCTCGCAGCCCAGCGCGCCGGCACGGATGCTGCGCTGGAGGCCGTCGCCGACGTGCTGGCCACGCGAGCCAGCGACCTCGCGTCATTTGCCCCTTGGGACGAATATGTCCCGGAGCGGACGGCAGCTGGCGAGGTGGTCCCGGAGGACCGGTTTGGGCTCGCCATCGACGACCCGGAGGGCAGCGCCGGGGAGACGGACGACGAAGCCACCGAGTCCAGTACCGACGACTACGCCGACTCCGAGCCGGCACGCGGCCTGGACCCGGCGGACGGTGCGGAGCCTGCTGTGACCAAGGACGGAGGTGAAGACGGCGCGGCCGGAAAGGATGCCGGGGGAGAGGACGGCGCTGCCGCTATTTAGAATTTTTCTCTTCTGCATTTGTTTAGACTGCAATTCCACCCACTGGGGGTGTAGATGTAATGAACTCGTGGCCGTGGGCCTTTAAGTTTTATAAAGCTTTTGGTTGCTGAAATGTTGTTTTATGCGTGCCGGCTCGGCCTTACCCCTTTTTTGCTCTTTTGGTTCTGTTCGCTCAAAGCCTTGTCGCCCTTGGTTTCGGTCCCGCCAGCCGGACAGCCGGGAGCCGGTCTGTAGCTGGGACGGGGCGTTCGCCTCGAGGGAGCTGGTCGTGAGTTTGGAAACCGCGAGAGTTTTTTTGGTAAGGTGAGCGAGAGAGGCTAAAAGAAACTGTTCCGACTAGCCCTAGCCGGCAATCCCCTTTGCGGTCGATTTTTCGTGTGTGCTAAGCTTTGTCGTCTCGAGGTCCCATCAGCCGGACAGCCGGGAGCCGGTCTGTAGCTGGGAGGGGTGGGAGGGCTCTTTTTAGTTCACATTACTTGATCGGCTTCGGGGGAGACGGGCAGGACTAGCCGGCGAGCCCCCGGGACCGGGAGCCGGACCCAGGAGCCGGCGAGCGAAAGTCTTTGAGAAGAACGAGAAGGGGCGTGTCCCAAGAGCCGGCTTGGGGCACCCGTTGCATTCATAAGCCCAAAAGGGAAGGATACATACATACACTGGTTCTTAGCAGTAGAACGGGCGGAGGAGCGCTGCGTTCCATGGGCGCTCCGTTTCCTCGCCAGAGGCGTCTCTCTTGCGCTTCTACGGCTTCTGGGCATCTATTAGATAGTACGCGTTGTTGTGCAGCGCCTTGCTGACGATGAACGGGCCCTCCCATGGGGAGGACAACTTGTGCTAGCCGGCAGTTCGCTGGATCCGCCGGAGCACCAAGTCTCCTTCGCGGAAGGAGAGTGGCCAGATCCTCTTACTGTGGTAGTGCCGGAGCTTCTGCTGGTAGATGGCCGTTCGGCTCAGGGCTAGCTCGCGGGCCTCCTCGAGGAGGTCGACGCCGTCTTCTCTTGCTTCCTTCGCGTCCGTCTCCATGTACAGGGTAACCCGAGGCGAATCAAACTCGATGTCAGTGGGGATGATTGCCTCGGACCCATACACGAGAAAGAACGGGGTGTAGCCGGTCGACCGGTTGGGCGTGGTCCTGAGGCTCCAAAGGACAGCCGGCAGCTCTTCGATCCAGTAGCCGGCTGACCGGATCAGTGGTGCCACGAGCCGGGGCTTGATGCCGGCCATGATCAGGCCGTTCGACCTCTCAACCTGGCCGTTTGACTGTGGGTGGGCGACGGACGCCAAATCCAGCCGGATGCCCTGCTTGGAGCAGAAACGCGCTAGCGCGCCCTTGGTGAAGTTTGTGCCGTTGTCGGTGATGATGCTGTGGGGGACGCCGTAGCGGACCGTAATGTCTTCGACGAACCGGATGGCCGTGGGGCCGTCCAGCTTCTTAATTGGACTGGCCTCGATCCACTTGGTGAATTTGTTGACGGCTACCGGCAGATGTGTCATGCCGCCTCGTGTGGTCTTGAAAGGTCCCACCATGTCCAGCCCCCAGACGGCAAAAGGCCACGAGAGGGGGATGGTTTGGAGGGCTGTAGCCGGTAGGTGGCTCTGCGTGCTGAAGCGCTGGCAACCTTCACACTTGTCGACCAGCTGCTTGGCCGCCTCCAAAGCAGTCGGCCAGTAGAAACCGTGACGGAATGCCTTGGCCACCAGGGTCCTGGAGGCGGCGTGGTGACCGCACTCGCCCTGGTGGATGTCGAGGAGGATCTCTTGCCATTTCTCCGGCTCGACGCAGCGTTGGAAAACGCCGGTGGTGCTGCGATGAACCAGCTCGTGGTTGATGATGCTGTAGGCCGGGGCTCGGCGCTAGATTTGTCTTGTTGTGGCCTCATCAGAGGGGAGCTCGCCACGTAGGAGGAACGCCAGGATGGGCTGGGCCCATGAGGGGGTCGAGACGGGAGCCGGCTCAGGCTCAAGGGAGGCGTTGGAAGCAGCAGGAGCCCCCGGGTCCGGTCCTCCAGCCCCCGGGGCCGGCTCGCCAGCCCCCGGGACTGAAGCAGTGGAAGGGGCGTCGATTGCCATCGTGACGGCCATGGTTTCGGAGCCGGCCGTTGCGGGTGCGGACGGCTCATTTGCCCGAACTGGCGCTGCCGGCTGGGCAGCCGGAGTTGGTGGAGCCGGCGGAAGGGTCGATGCCGATGGAGCCGGCTGGGCAGCCGGATCCAACGACAGGCCGGCTGCGTTAGCCGGCACGAAGATGGACTCCGATTCGGGGGAGGGCTTGATCGAAACCTTGAGCAGCCGCTCGAGGGAGACGCCGGCTGGGATGGCCTGCCAGGTGGAGCCGATCTTCGCCAGCGTATCGGCCGCCTCGTTGTCCGCATGGGGAACGTGATGGAACTCACGGCCCTCGAAGGAGCCGGTGAGCTGCTGGACGAGGAAGCGATAGCTGGCCATGTTGGCGTCCCTGGCGTCCCACTCGCCAGAGACTTGCTGCACCACGAGGTCAGAGTCGCCGAAGCATATGATGCGCTGGATGCCGATCTCCTTGGCGAGCCGGAGGCCGTGGACGAGGGCCTCGTACTCGGCCACGTTGTTGGAGGCGGCGAAATGGATCTGGAGTGCGTACTTGAGCTGATGTCCCCTCTGGGACGACAAGACAATGCCGGCTCCCAGGCCGGCTCGCATCTTCGAGCCGTCGAAGTGCATACGCCAATGTGTGGAGTCGGGTGGAGGCGACAAGAACTGGGTTTCGGCCCAGTCGACGAGGAAGTCGGCCATCGCTTGTGACTTGATGGCGGTGCGCGGCTCGTACCGTATCTCGTAGTCGGCGAGGGCGATGGCCCACTTGGCTATCCGGCCGGTGGCGTCCCGGCCGCTCATGATTTCGCCCAATGGCGCTGTGCTCACCACGGTGATGACATGCTCCTGGAAGTACTGCTTGATCTTCTGGGCGACGAAGTATATGCCATAGCACATCTTCTGGTAATGGGGGTAGTTATGCTTGGAGGCGGAGAGGACCTCACTGAGGTAGTAGACGGGGCACTGGATCGGCAGCGCCTTGCCTTCCTCCGACCGCTCCACCACCAAGACGACGCTGATGACGCGCGTGGTTGCCGCGATGTAGGCGAGCAAAGGCTCCTTCTCAGCCGGCGTGGCCAGGATGGGCGCGCTGATGAGAGCCCGCTTGAGGTCGCGGAATGCCGCGTCCGCCTCGTCGGGCCAGTCGAACACGGACGGCTTCTTCGAGGAGTCGCGGCCTGGCTCGACCAGAGCCGTCTTCTCGTCCAGCCGGCTGACGAACCGGATGAGGGAGGCGAGGCAGCCGGTGAACTTCTGGACGTCGCGGAGCCGGACCGGCCTGGGCATGCGCTCGATCGCCCTGATCTTCTCGGGGTTGGCTTCGATGCCGCGAGCGGACACGAAGAAACCCAGGAGTTGGCCGGCTGGGACGCCGAAGACACACTTCTCCGGGTTGAGCTTTATCTTGTATTCGCGCAGGTTGGCGAATGTCTCCCAGAGATCGTCGAGGAGGCTGAAATGCTTCTTGGTCTTGACGACGATGTCGTCAACGTAGACGTGGACGTTCTTGCCTATCTGGGGCAGGAGACACTTCTGCATGCAGCGCTGGAAGGTAGCGCCCGCGTTCTTCAGGCCGAAAGACATAGGATGTAGCAGTAGGCCCCGAAAGGGGTGATGAAGGAGGTCTTCAGCCGGTCGGCCGGGTCCAGCTTGATCTGGTGGTAGCCGGAGTAGGCGTCCACGAAAAACAGCAGGTCGCAGCCGGCCGTGGAGTCGATGACTTGATCGATCCGCGGCAGGGCGAACGGGTCCTTGGGACATGACTTGTTCAGGCTCGTGTAGTCGATACACATGCGCCAAGTTTTGTTCTTCTTCAGCACCAGGACTGGGTTGCCCAGCCAGTCCGGGTGGAATACCTCCATGATGAAGCCGGCTGCGAGCAGCCGGGCGATCTCTTCCCCTATAGTACGCCGCTTCTCTTCGGAGAAACGGCGAAGGGGTTGCTTGACCGGCTTCGCGTCCGGTCGTACGTGAAGCTTGTGCTCGGCAAACTTCCTCGGAACACCTGGCATGTCCTTTGGAGACCATGCAAAGATGTCCTGATTCTCATGGAGGAAGTCGACGAGCTCGCCTTTCTATTTGCTGTCGAGGCGGGAGCCGATGGTGATGCACTGGCCGGGGTTGGCCGGGTCGAGTGGCACTTGCCTGGTGTCCTTGGACGGCTGGAACGAGGCTTCGCCGACCGACTGGGATGGAGGAGCCGGCATGGCCGGCTGGCCAGAGGCGTGGGCCACGAGCCGGTCGAGCTGCCGCTTCTCCTCCTCTATCTCCAGGGCTTCGGCCAGCCAGCTGCCGTCTCGCGCGCACGCGATCGATATCTTGTAGTCGCCGGCGATGGTGATGATGCCCTTGGGACCCAGCATCTTGAGCTTGAGGTAGGCGTAGTGGGGGATCGCCATGAATTTGGCGAGAGCCGGCCGGCCCAGCAGCGCGTGGTAGGGACTGTCGAGGTCCACCACCTCGAACCACACTGGTTCGTGGCGGAAGTGGCTGTGGCCGCCGAAGAGGACGTCGAGCTTGATCTTGCCGACGGGGGTGTAGGACTTTCCCGGCACGATGCCGTGGAAAACTGTCCGGCTGGCTTGCAGGTCCTCCACCTTGAGTCCCAGATTGTGCATCGTATCGAGGTAAAGGATATTGATGCTACAGCCTCCATCGATCAGCACCCGCGAGAAGCGGCACGTGCGCCTCTCAGAGGCGATGGTGGGATCGAGGACGAGGGCGTAGCTGACAGGGCTTGGCATCATGGCCGGGTGGTCAGCCCGGCTCCAGGTGACCGGATTCTCGGACCAGTGCATGAACTGGGGAGTCGCGGGCATGGTGGCATTCACCTCGTGGTGGAGCCGGCGCTGAGCGTGCTTGTCCGTATCTTCACTGGTGAAGACGACGTAGGAACTGTCTTGGTTGGGGAATTGGTCGAGCAGCCGGCCGTCGTTCTGGGCCGGAGCCGGAGCGCGAGCCGGAGGCGGCGCCGGCGCGCGAGGAGGCGGCGGGGGAGGAGTCGGAAGACCCTCGCCTCGGGCCAGCCGCTACGAGAAGCTGCACTGCCGGAGCGTGTGCGTCGCCGGCTTGGCGCCGGAATGGTGTTTGCAGGGGAGGTCGAGCATCTGCTCGAACATGAGCTTGGGCTGCCAGGCAGCCTTGCCGGTGCGCTGGCGCTGGCTGGAAGCCTGGCCGGCCGGCTGCTCTTCCTCGATGGTGGCAACCTGCCGGCTCCCGTAGCGGGGATCCGGCTGGTCGGCTTTGCGCTTGTTGCTCTGCTGCTGCCGGTTGTCGGCGGCCGCCCATGGCGCGGCGGGCGGTGGAGCCGGCTTGGTTGGCGTGGCGACCTTCATCCGCATAGCGAAGTCGGCCGTGGCGTACTTATCCGCCTTGGCCATCAGGTCCGCCAGGGTAGCCGGCTCGGAGCACAGGAGCTTGTGCTTGAGGTGGGTGTCGTCTCGGCAACCCTCGATGAAGTATTGGATGGCCTGCACCTCATGCAACCCTTCACAGGAGTTGCGGAGCTCGGTCCAGCGCGTGAGGTAATCGCGGAGGGGCTCCTCCGGCCCCTGGACGCACATGGCTAGCTCGTGGGGCCGGCCGGGCTGCTTGTAGGTGCCGGCAAAGTTGCGGACGAACGCGTCTTCGAAGTCCGTCCAGGTGTTGATGCTGCCGGCTGCTAGGCTGTTCAGCCAGGTGAGGGCCGAGCCGAACAGCATAAGGGGGGCGTAGCGGACGGCCACGCGCTTGTTTCCCCTGGCGATGCCGACTGCGGTGGTGTAGTCGATCAGCCAGTCCTCCGGCTTGGCTGCCCCATTGTACTTCGGGGTGTCGCGGGGAAGTGTGAAGCCGGGCGGGAACGGTTCGTTGCGGATCCGGGGGACGAAGCACGCCGGGCCAATCGAACCCTCCTCCTCGAGAAGAGCCGACTGCGCCAGCCGGTCGAGGCGGAGTCACGCGTCGTTCTCGCAGTGGGGGACCCGCGGCCCGAGCCGAGCCGCGAGTTCGGGGCGGACGAGCGGCGGGACGGACCGTGCCGGGTCCTGTCGTGGAGGCGGAGTGTGCCCGCGGCTACGCCGGCTACCGCCAGCCGGCGCCTCGTCGCGGTGGTTGCCGTCAACCAGGTTGTTGCTGCGCCGGCTATTCACAGCCGGCTGCTCATTCCCGCGCAGCTGGGAACGTCGAGCATTGCTTCCCTCGGCCCGCCGGCCGGAGGGGCGAGGGGAACTGGAGTGCTGATGTCGTCGTTTTTTCACAATAGATGCCAGGGGGTGGCTAATCGAGGTGAGAGCAAGGCTGCCGTGGAGGATCCGGGACGGGATAGGGTAGTAGCACGCGGTGGTTTACCCAGGTTCGGGGCTCTCCGGAGAGATAATACCCCTACTCCTGCATGTCTGTATATATGGTATGTATCTGGTACAGAGTTGCTCCTGGAGCTGTATTAGGGGAAGAAACAGTAGCAGAGTGCTCCATGTCTCAGTGCCCCATGTGTATGTGTGGCGTGGTGGTGGAGTTCCACCGTGAATGGATGGATGGAATGAATGGGCATGGTGCCCTTTTATAGTGCGGAGTAGGCATGGTGGGTGGTGGCCCACCTACCAACTACACTATTCCACCTGTCATTCCCCCGACAGTAGCCTCCGGGCGACTCGAAGAGTCGGGCAGAGGTTTTTCGTCGTCGTTGTAGGAGTTCCTGAGGACGGTTGAATTCGGGTCGGGGACGACGCGGCTTGCTTCCAGCGGGGGCGCGCCAGCGCACCCGCTGGGTGTAGCCTCCGAGCCTCCGGGCGACTCGAAGAGTCGGGCGGAGGGTCTTCGCTGTTGCTGAAGCAGACGGTGGCATCGAGGACGTCGGGCGTGGACACAGAGTCCGCCAACTGACGGGCGTGGGGCCCTGCCTGGCGCGGACGCGGAGTCCACCGGCTGGCTGTTTCTGGCGGGGGTGCGCCAGCGCACCCGCTGGGAGTAGCCTCCGAGCCTCCGGGCGACTCGAAGAGTCGGGCGGAGGGTTTTTGCTGTTGCAGAAGCAGACGGTGGTGTCAGGGATGTCGGGCGCGGACGCGGGGTCCGCCGGCTGATGGGCGCGGAGCCCTGCCGGAGGCGGACGCGGGGTCCGCCGGCTGATGAGCGCGAGGCGCTGCTGAGGGCGGACGCGGGGTCCGCCGGCTGATGAGCGCGAGGCGCTGCCGAGGGCGGACGCGGGGTCCGCCGGCTGATGAGCGCGAGGCGCTGCCGAGGGCGGACGCGGGGTCCGCCGGCTGATGAGCGCGAGGCGCTGCCGAGGGCGGACGCGGGTTCCGCCGGCTGATGGGCGCGGGGCCCTGCCGGGAGTAGCCTCCGAGCCTCCGAGCGAGGAGGTTCCACATGGAAATGATCTTGCAAAAGACAAGTTTAGTCGATGCAGATATATCAAATATTTGATTTTGGTAGTGCAAGTTTATGCGGAGTGTGCCGACTCGGTTTCGTCCGAGCCCCCTTCAGTCTTTTTCATGTTCTCTCCGATCTCTGGCTTTTGCTCTTGCTAGCCGGACAGCCGGGAGCCGGTTTGTAGCTGAGGCGAAGAGCGGGCCACGAAGTGGAGCGTACAGTACTCGGACTCTGGGAGCAGACTCGACCGAGCAGATACTCATAAATGAAACGACCAGATCGCCCAAGCCGTTTTCTCCCCGGACCCTTTTCGCGTGTGGCGACCTCCAGCTTGTGCTCTCGCTAGGCGAACAGTCGCGGTGCGAGCTGTAGCTGAGACAAAGAGTGGGGCTTCGGTCCCATGCATGCTACTAAGTCGTCTATGGGAATGAACGAATGGGGCCGAGCGGCCAGCCTCGGGCCGAGACTAGCTGGTGCCGGGGTAAATAGTAAAGCAACTGATGAAAATGCGACGATAGCCCCCGAGGTCGCTCGGGGTTATCCGTGTTTGCGCGGTGCAAAAATATGCGGGTGAGGAGCTCACATTGCTTTTCGTGTAGACGAGGCGGAGGTTTCCGAAGATAGCCGGCGCGGCTCGGTGCTCGCGGAGCACGCCGGCACACCCGCTGGGGGTAGCCTTCGAGCATCCGGGTGCTCGAAGGGGGTCCCGGTCAGTCGGACCCGATCGACCAGGCGTCAAGGAGGACGGGCAGTCGGGCGGGCTCTCCAGCCGGCCCAGTGTTGAAGTGGGCAGGCAGGCTAGGTCGCGTCTGGCCATCCGAGTGGCGGAGCAGGCGGACGGGCAGGCGGACGTCTTTTGTTTTCTTCTTTCACTCTTAGGCCGGCTATTGGCAGCCGGACGCAAACTTTTTTCTTTTTCTTTTGCAAGCCGTCTTGAGCAGCCGGCCACGTCTCTTTTTCTCCACCCGGCTGGGCAGCCGGGGTTACTTTTTGGATGGGCAGCCGACAGCAACTTTTCTTTCAGCTGGCCTCATTCTCTCTTCTTTTTTTTTGCAGCCGAACTTTTCTCCAGCCGGCCACACTTTTTCTTTCCTTTCTCTTTTGCCCAAGCAGCCGGCCACAGCGGAAGCCAGAGCGCGGGGGCGACGGCAGGCAGCCGGGCGCGGCCGGAGGCGGGGCGGCGAGTCGGGTGCTGGAGCCGGCGACCGGGTGCGGGAGCAGCGCAGGCGGCAGGGCCCGGGGCCGCAGCCGGCTCGGGGCTAGCGGGCGCAAGGCCGGCGCGGAGCAGGAGCGAAGCCGGCGCAGAGCAGGCGGCGATGCGGACTGGAGCCACGACGAGGCCGGCTGTCGGGGGAGGGCCGACATCGTCGAGGTGGCGAGCCGGTGCGGGGGCGCGGGGCCGCAGCCGGGAGCTGGCGATGCGGACGAGGCAGCAGGGGCGCGCACGGCGGGAAACGCAGTGGCCGGAGGCAGGGAGGCCGGCCAGAGGGTGGCAGCCGGCACCGGGGCGCGGCAGTGGGCAGCCGAGCCGGCGCCCGCGGGGCCGGTGCTGGTGGAGGACGGGCGACGAGAGAAGGTGGAGGGGCGAAGCTGTCGGCCGTGGAGGTCCCGGAGGTGGAGCAGGGTGTGACGGAGGAGCGCGGGGGCGGCCGGGTTGCGGGCGCAAGCCGGCCCACGCGGGAAACGGCCGGGCGCGGAGAGGGCAAGCCGGCCAGCGTGGGAGGTGGCCGCGGCGAGCGCGCGGCCGGGTGCGGGGACGGCCGCGGCGAGTGCTCGGGACGCGGACGCCGCGAGTCGGACACAGGGCAGGCGTCGCGCGGACGGCCAGCTGCGGGACGAGGTCCAACGACCGGACAGGGCGGCGCAGGGCGATGCGGGGCGGCAGGCCGGAGTGGGCCGAAGCGGCGCGGCCGCGGGCGGGCCCGCCGCGTGTGAGGAGGCCGCAGGCACGGGCCGAGTGGGGCGAGGCCGCGCGACGGAGGAGGCCGGGCGGCGCGGGGTGAGCCGCGGGTCGGGGCCGCGCGCGAGGCGGGGAAATGCAGTCGCGGTCGCCGACGCGATGCGGACGGGAGGGCGACGCGCGGCCGGCGCGCTGAGCCGGCTCGAGCGGCGCAAGGCAGCGGTGCCGACCTGGCGTGCTGAAGAAGAGGATCTCGGGCCAGTGGCTGTGGCGGGATGAGGTGTACGCGCAGGCGTTGGAGCGCCGGTGCTGCTGCACCGGAGCGGCGGTGAAGGGCGACGCGGCGCGCCCGCTCGTGGGTGAGCAGCCCTGGCCGCTACTGCTACTGCAGTCAGCGCCGCCGCCGGCTCCGGCCCGATCGCGTTTGGCGGCGAGCACGAGGAGGCGACGCAGGGCGCGCAGACGCCGAACGCATTCGCGCACTGGCGGACCAGGCGCGCATCTCCGGCGAGGGGTTGGGGATCGATGGTGCGGCAGGAGGCACAGCGACGCGAGGTCCAAGCAATTGTCTGGGTAGTATATGGGCAATATCCGACCATTATCCGTGGCATGTCTTAGCCAATATATGGGATGTGTCTGGCTAATGTATGGGAAGTGTATAGCCAATATATGGGGATTATCTGGCTGTATGGGTTGTGCATGGGCGACGACAAGTAGCAGCAGCAGAAGACGGCGGCGAAGCCGGAGGTGGAGAGCGACGCGGGCGGTGTCGAGGCCGATGGCGAAGGCACGGCGTATCGCACGGTCGCCTCGGGGGCGAGTTGATGTCGAGCCCTCGAGCACGGCCGGAGAGGCGACGGCGACGCCACGGCGGAGCTGGCGAAGATGGCGAGGCCGACGATGAAGGCGCACCGCCTCGCGTGGCCGCCCCGGGGGCGAGTTGATGTCGAGCCCTCGAGCGCGGCTGGAGAGGCGACGGCGACGTCGCGGCGATGGTGACGAAGATGGTCCCGCCCGGACCGCGGAACCAGCAGCAGCTTGCCCCACGATGGGCGCCAACTGTCGTCATTTTTTCACAACAGATGCCAGGGGGTGGCTATTCGAGGTGAGAGCAAGGCTGCCGTGGAGGATCCGGGACGGGATAGGGTAGTAGCACGCGGTGGTTTACCCAGGTTCGGGGCTCTCCGGAGAGATAATACCCCTACTCCTGCATGTGTGTATATATGGTATGTATCTGGTACAGAGTTGCTCCTGGAGCTGTATTAGGGGAAGAAACAGTAGCAGAGTGCTCCATGTCTCAGTGCCTCATGTGTATGTGTGGCGTGGTGGTGGAGTTCCACCGTGAATGGATGGATGGAATGAATGGGCATGGTGCCCTTTTATAGTGTGGAGTAGGCATGGTGGGTGGTGGCCCACCTACCAACTACACTATTCCAGATGTCATGCGAGGTGACGCGTGATGCAGGCTATAGTGCGCCACTATTGCTCAACAGTGCCAGGTACCGCCGTCCCGTCCGTGTCGGGTCGGATGTGATGTCGCGGTTGACTTCGGCCAGCCGGCTGGCAGGCGCAACTGGCAGCCAGCTGGCTGGCGCAGCCGGCAGCCGGCCAGGCAGCCGGCCGAGTGGAGAAGTCGGCCCGGGCGGGCGGGCACCCCGTCCGACTCGCCGTCTTTGGGGTACCCGGGGGTCATTCCCCTGACAGCTGAGCCGGCTGACGGTCAGCAGCCCCAGTGCCCGCGCCCTCGGGACGGGGAACCTCGGAGACGGCCCCACCGGGGGTGAGGCCGACTTGTTGTGCGTTGACGGTGTCGATGAGGTCCTTGATGTGCCGCTCGCGCGCGGCGCGCTCCTCGCCCACCAAGGCAGCCAGATCCTCGTAGGCTACCTTGGCGGCTCGCAGGTTGGCCGCGTGGGTGTCGTAAACGGGAAGGCGGCCGCCGAGGATTTCCGCGACCACGCGGCTGCGGTCATGCACAGCCCCACGCCGGCTGGGCTCGGGGCCAGCCGGGGTGAGACCGTACGCGGAGATGTACTCCCGCTGCGCGGCTTCCATCCGGCGCCGCTCGGTTTCGAGGGCGCTGGCGTCTTCGAACAGTTGGCGGTGGGCCACCTCCAGCTCGGCGGTGGCGGTGGCCGGGTTCGCCGTCGGAGCGATGGGGGTGCTCAGACCCCGGAGGGTAGCGGCGAGCGGGTCGGAGGGACCGGTGCGGGCAGCGGTCGCGTCGGCCTCGGCCCGCACACGGCCCGAAGAGGTGGAGGAAGCGGTGACCATCACCCCTACGCAGGCGCGGCAGCCGGAGGCGCGGCCCGTGGTGAGCGCACCCACGGACGCGGGGGGATCGGTGCAGTCGAGCACCTGGCTAGGGTACTCGTCGGCCGCCGGCTCGTCGGCGAGACTCAGCTTGCCGAAACACCCGGCGAGCGCGGCGACGTCGAGCGCGAGGTCGCGGCCGGGGCACTCGTCGGAGAGGCCGGCCGCGTCGCCCGCAGAACCTGCCGGAGCAAGCCCCACGAGCAAGCAGTTCTGCCCGGACGCGGGGCGGACGAGGGAGGCGGTGAAGGGCCCCGCCCAGAGCGTGACTCCGGCCGGCGCCGCGGACGGCCCCACGTTGGGCGCCAACTATCGTCGTTTTGTCACGACAGATGCCATGGGTAGGCTTATCGAGAGTGGTTGGGGCCGAAGGACGCCGACGGGCTCCGGGAGCGGAGTTAGGCACAAGCGGTGGCGGACACACGATGTACCCAGGTTCGGGGCCCTCCGAAGGAGGTAACACTCCTAGCCCTGCTTGGTCTAATTTAGACAATGGTGAGGTTACAATGAGGCTCCTGGAGCTGTATGGCTAGGGGAGGAAGAAGGAGCTGGGCGGCCTTCGCTTCCTCTCTACATGGGTGTGATGTGTGTAGAACTGATCGCCCCCGTGCATGGGGGGCCTCCGGGGGGTTTTATAGGTCAACCCCCCGGGTTACAATACGAATAGAAGGCTTCGGCGGGCTCAGCCGGCAGCCTCTCTGGCCGGCCGTGGGGCCCCCGGCTGAGGGGTTCCGTCGTTGGTAGGGCCCGCCGGCTGCAGGGTCCCGTCGGGAGCCAGCGGGGCCCGCATGGTGGGTCCCCGCGCCGGTCATGTCGCGGCACGGGCCGCCCTCTGGGGCGTCGTCTTGTGGCGGCCGGCCAAGGTCAGCGGTACGGCTGGCCGCACTGTAGCCATGCCGGGGCAGGTAATGGAGTGGTTGAAGGCGTGCCTGCACTGTTGGGAGTCCTGTCGCAGTCGGCCAGGGTCAGAGGCACTGTCACCTCTACAGTGGCCACACGGGCGCTGACCCCCGATGGGATCGGGGCCGCTGTAGCCACGCGTACCTAACCGCAGCATCCAATGCGCGGCCGGCTAGGGGGCCTGGCATCCCCGCCAATAGCCGGCCGGCATGTCGCAGCCGGCAAGGCATTGACGGCGGGACGTAGCCGGCGGGGTGTAACCGGCAGGGCGTAGCCAGACTATTGGGGGAGGCGGCTTGTCCTTCAATCTCGTCAGAAAGTTGGAGTAGTGGGTCTCCCGAGGCTACCCCGGGGTCACCGCCCCCCCCCCCCGACAGTTTCCAATCAGCAATATGTCATCCACATATAATATTAGAAACGCTATAGAGCTCCCACTCACTTTCTTGTAAATACAAGCTTCTCCGTAAACTTGTATAAACCCGAACGCTTTGATCACCTCATCAAAGCGAAGAATCCAACTCCGAGATGCTTGCACCAGTCCATAAATGGATCGCTGGAGTTTGCAAACTTTGTCAGCATTCTCTGGATCGACAAAACCTTCTGGTTGCATCATATAGAACTCTTCCTTAAGGAAACCGTTAAGGAACGCTGTTTTGACATCCATCTGCCAAATTTCATAATAAAAAAAGGAAGCTATTGCTAACATGATTCTGACGGACTTAAGCATCGCTACGGGTGAGAAGGTCTCATCATAGTCAACTCCTTGAACTTGTGAAAAACCCTTTGCCACAAGTCGAGCTTTATAGACGGTGACATTACCGTCCACGTCCGTCTTCCTCTTAAAGATCCATTTGTTATGAATGGCCTTTCGCCCTTCAGGTAATACTTCCAAAGCCCATACTTTGTTTTCATACATGGATCCCATCTCAGATTTCATGGCCTCTAACCATTTCTCGGAATCCGGGCCCATCATCGCTTCTCCATAGCTCGTAGGTTCATCGTTATCCAACAACATGACCTATAAGACAGGGTTGCCGTACCACTCTGGAGCAGTATGCGTCCTTGTCGACCTACGAGGTTTGATAGCAACTTGATCCGAAGCTTCATGATCATCATCATTAACTTCCTCTTCAACCGATGTAGGCTCCATAGAAACATCTTTCTGCACTGCGCTACTCTCAGGTTGAAGTAAAGGTTCAACAACCTCATCAAGTTCTATCTTCCTCCCACTCAATTCTTTCGAGAGAAATTCTTTCTCAAGAAATGTTCCGTTTTTAGCGACAAACACTTTGCCTTCGGATCTGAGATAGAAGGTATACCCAACTGTCTCTTTCGGGTATCCTATGAAGACGCATTTCTCCGCTTTGGGTTCCAGCTTTTCAGGCTGAAGCTTTTTGACATAAGCATCGCATCCCCAAACTTTAAGAAATGACAACTTTGGCTTCTTGCCAAACCACAGTTCATATGGCGTCGTCTCAATGGATTTTGTTGGTGCCCTATTTAAAGTGAATGCAGCTGTCTCTAATGCATAACCCCAAAATGATAGTGGCAAATTGGCAAGAGACATCATAGATAGCACCATATCCAATAAGGTTCGATTACAACGTTCGGACACACCATTACGCTGTGGTGTTCCAGGCGGTGTCAATTGTGAAATAATACCACACTGTCTTAAGTGACTGCCAAACTCATAACTCAGATATTCTCCTCCTCGATCAGATCGTAGGAATTTAATCTTCTTGTTACGATGATTCTCAACTTCACTCTGAAATTGCTTGAACTTTTCAAACGTTTCAGACTTGTGTTTCATTAAGTAAATATACCCATATCTACTTAAGTCGTCAGTGAAGATGAGAAAGTAACGATATCCACCGCGCGCCTCAATGCTCATCGGACCGCACACATCAGTATGTATGATTTCCAACAAGTCACTTGCCCATTCCATTGTTCCAGAGAACGGGGTTTTAGTCATCTTGCCCATGAGGCATGGTTCACATGTGTCAAGTGATTCAAAATCAAGTGACTCCAAAAGTCCATCAGCATGGAGCTTCTTCATGCGTTTTACACCAATATGACCTAAACGGCAGTGCCACAAGAAAGTGGTATTATCATTATCAATTCTACATCTTTTGGCATCAATGTTATGAACATGTGTATCATCACTATCGAGATTCAATAAGAATAAACCCCTCACATTGGGTGCATGACCATAAAAGATATTACTCATATAAATAGAACAACCATTATTCTCTGATTTAAATGAGTAACCGTCTCGCAATAAACAAGATCCAGATATAATGTTCATGCTTAACACTAGCACTAAATAACAATTATTCAGGTTCATCACTAATCCCGATGGTAATCGAAGAGCGAGCGTGCCGACGGCGATCACATCAACCTTGGAACCATTTCCCACGTGCATCGTCACTTCGTCCTTTGCCAGCCTCCGTCTATTCCGCAGTTCCTGTTTTGAGTTGCAAATGTGAGCAACCGCACCGGTATCAAATACCCAGGCACTACAACGAGAGTTGGTAAGGTACACATCAATAACATGTATATCATATATACCTTGTTTGTTGTTGGCCGCCTTCTTGTCAGCAAAATACTTGGGGCAGTTCCGCTTCCAGTGACCAGTTCCCTTGCAATGAAAGCACTTAGTTTCTGGCTCGGGTCCAGCCTTGGGTTTCTTCATGGGAGGGGCAACTGCTTTGCCACTCTTCTTGGAGTTACCCTTCTTACCCTTGCCATTCTTCTTGAAACTAGTGGTTTTATTGACCATCAACACTTGATGCTCCTTCTGAATCTCAGACTCAGCGACTTTCAACATCGCAAACAGCTCGGCAACTGACTTGTTCATCCCATGCATGTTATAGTTTAACACGAAGCTCTTGTAGCTAGGTGGCAATGATTGAAGAACTCTGTTAGTGATCGCCTCTGCTGGAATGGGCATCCCCAATTGAACTAGACGTGTGGAATACCCAGACATTTTGAGTATGTGTTCACTGACAGACCCGTTCTCCTCCATCTTGCAGGCATAGAACTTATCGGAGGTCTCATACCTCTCGATCCGGGCATTCTTCTGAAAGATAAACTTCAACTCCAGGAACATATCATATGCTCCATGACGTTCAAAATGTCTTTGAAGTCCCGGTTCTAAGCCATACAACATTGCACATTGAACCATTGAGTAATCATCAGAACGAGCCTGCCAGGCGTTCACAACGTCTGGAGACTCAACTAGAGCGGGTGGATCACCAAGCGGTGCATCAAGGACATAACCCTTTTGGGAAGTCGTAAGGATAATCCTTAGATTACGGGCCCAGTCCACAAAGTTACTTCCATCATCTTTCAACTTAGCTTTCTCTAGGAACGCATTAAAATTCAGGGGTGCTACTGCGCGAGCCATGATCTACAACATAAATTTTGCAAAAACAACTTAGACTATTGTTCAAGATAATGAGTTTAGTTAATCATATTACTTAAAAACTCCCACTCAAATTGACATCCCTCCGGTCATTCGAGTGTCACATGATCCAAATCCACCAACTCAAGTCCGATCATCACGTGAGTTGAGGTGGTTTCAATGGTGAACATCTTCATGTTGATCATATCTACTATATGACTCATGTTTGACCTTTCGGTCTCTTGTGTTCCGAGGCCATGTCTGTACATGCTAGGGTCATCAAGTTTAACCCGAGTGTTCCGCTTGTGCAACACTGGCTTGCACCGTTGTATGCGAACGTAGAGTGTATCACACCCGATCATCACGTGGTGTCTCGAAACGATGAACTTTCGCAATGGTGCACACTCGAGGAGAACACAATTTTATCTTGAAATTTAAGTGAGGGATCACCTTATAATGCTACCGTCGTCCTAAGCAAAATAAGATGCATAAAAGGATTAACATCACATGCCAATCATAAGTGACATGATATGGCCATGAACTTGTGCTTTTGATCTCCATCTCCAAAGCACCGGCATGATCTCCATCATCACCGGCATGAAACCATGATCTCCATCATCTTGATATCCATCAACATGTCACCATGAGGTTGTCGCACCGAATGTTGCTTCCACAACTATTGCTAACTCATAGCGATAAAGTAAAGCAAAACGACGAAAATAATTAAAGACAACCCTATGGCTCCTACCGGTTGCCGTACTCATCGACATGCAAGTCGTGATATTCTATACAATACATGATCATCTCATACATCACATATATCTCATCATGTAATTGGCCATATCACATCATAGCATACCCTGCAAAAACAAGTTAGACGTCCTCTAATTGTTGTTGCATGTTTTACGTGGCTGCTACGGGTATCTAGCAAGCACAATTCTTACCTACGCAAAAACCACAACGGTGATACGCAAATTGCTATTCAACCTTCTCAAGGACCGCCTTTGTCAAATCCGATCCAACTAAAGTGGGAGAAACAGACACCCGCCAGCCATCTTTATGCAACAAAGTTACATGTCAGTTGATGGAACCGGTCTCTCGTAAGCGTACGAGTAATGTTGGTCCGGGCCGCTTCATCCCACAATACCGCTGAATCAAGAAAAGACCAAGGGAGGAAGCAATCTGAGCATCAACGTCCACAAACTCCTTTGTGTTCTAATCGTGATCTCATCTACACATAGACCTAGCTCATGATGCCACTGTTGGGGAATGTTGCATGGGAAACAAAAAAATTCCTACGCACACGCAAGATCTATCCATGGTGATGAGCATCTACGAGAGGGAGGGTTGATCTACATACCCTTGTAGATCGCTAAGCGGGAAGCGTTAAGAAATGCGGTTAATGTAGTCGAATGTCTTCGCGATCCAAATCGCCGAGCATCCCGCGATCCAATCACGATCTAGTACCGAACGGACGGCACCTCCGCGTTCAGCACACGTACAACTCGATGATGATCTCCGCCTTCTTGATCCAGCATGAGGGAGTGGAGAGGTATATGAGTTCTCCGGCAGCACGACGGCGCGGCGGCAGTGGTGGTGGAACTATTCCAGCAAGGCTTCGCCTAAGCACTGCTGAAAACTAGAGGACTTGATCTATCGGGGAGAGAGGGCTGCACCGTGGCTTAGGGTTTTCTGGTGCGGCTGCCCTCTCTCCCCTCCAGTATATATAGGAGGAAGGGGAGGGAGGACGGCGCCCCTAGGGCTGCCCCTAGGTGCGGCAGAAGTGGGAGAGGTGGAGGAGTCCTACTCCAATCCTACTCCAAGTAGGATTCCACTTCCACTTGTTTTTCCTTATCTCCACTTGGACTTTCCCACCCCTAGCCGCATGGGCCTTGTTGGGGGGGTTTGGCCAGCCCACTAGGGGCTGGTTCACCTCCTCCCACAGCCCATGAGGCCCTTTGGGGCGAGAGGCCCCTCCCGATGGTCCCCCGGTACCCTCCCGGCACTCCCGGTACACTACCGAAATACCCGAAACTTTTTCGATGACCAAACGGGACTTCCTATATATCAATCTTTACCTCCGGACCATTTCGGAGCTCCTCATGTCGTCCGGGATCTCATCTTGGACTCCGAACAACCTTCGGTCACCACCATACATAACTCTATACTACCGAAACGTCACCGAACCTTAAGTGTGTAGACCCTGCGGGTTCGAGAACTATGTAGACATGACCAAGACACGTCTACGATCAATAACCAATAGCGGGACCTGGATTCCCGTATTGGTTCCTACATATTCTACGAAGATATTTATCGGTTGAACCTCTATGTCAAGGATTCAGTTAATCCCGTATGTTGTTCCCTTTGTTCTTCGGTATGTTACTTGCCCGAGATTCGATCGTCGGTATCTCTATACCTAGTTCAATCTCGTTACCGGCAAGTCTCTTTACTCGTTCCTTAATACAAGATCCCGTGGCTAACACTTTAGTCACATTGCTTGCAAGGCTTGTTGTGATGTTGTATTACCGAGTGGGCCTTGAGATACCTCTCCGTCACACGGTGTAACAAATCCCAGTCTTGATCCATGCCTACTCAACAGACACCCTCGGAGATACCTGTAGAGCATCTTTATGGTCACCCAGTTACATTGTGACGTTTGATACACACAAGGTATTCCTCCGGTGTCAGTGAGTTGCATGATCTCATGGTCATAGGAACAGATACTTGACATGCAGAAAACAATAGCAATAAACTGACACGATCATATGCTACGTTCATAGTTTGGATCTCATCCATCACATCATTCTCCTAATAATGTGATCCCGTTATCAAATGACATCTCATGTCCATGGCTAGGAAACCTTGACCATCTTTGATCAACGAGCTAGTCTACTAGAGGCATACTAGGGACACAGTGTTGTCTATGTATCCACACATGCAATTGAGTTTCCAATCAATACAATTATATCATGGATAATAAACGATTATCATGAACAAGGAAATATAATAATAACTACTTTTATTATTGCCTCTAGGGCATATTTCCAACATTCCTTGGGTACCCCTACTATCATTGCTATGCTAGTTGTCTCGTTTCTATCGCTATGTCTCGCTATCTAACACTTGTTTGTCAAGCCTCCCAAAATGCCATGATAAGCCTCTAACCCTCCACATCCCAGCAAACCATTGTTTGGCTATGTTATCGCTTACTCAGCCATTCTTATAGCGTTGCTAGTTGCAGGTGCAAGTTGTTTCCATGTGCAACATGGATATTTTTGACCTATCACAATATTATTGCTATTTAATTTAATACACATATATACTTGGTAAAAGGTGGAAGGCTTGGCCTTTTGCTCAGTGTTTTGTTCCACTTTTGCCGCCCTAGTTACTTGTGTACCGGTGTTATGGTCCATATTGAGCGCTCCTAACATGCTCGGGGTTGCTATGGGGACCCCCTTGATTTTTGTTTTGGGATAAAACTCTTCTGGCAAGGCCCAACTTTGGTAATACATTTGCATAATAACTAATAAACCTGCATAGGGAGTAATTAACTCGAGGATATTTAATCAACAACCCGGGCCAGTGCTCCTCATGAGTGTTGGTCCAAAATAGAGCACTGTGCGGGGCCAACCCGGGGAAACTCGGGAGATTTCTATCAGGCCACTGTACGCATAGCTCATCCGGTCATGGCCTGAGAACGACATATGCGGCTCCTATCGGGTTCGTTGACACATCGGGCAGCATTGCTGGATTTGTTTTACCTTTCTTGAACGTCTTGTGCACGGGATTTCGAGGACACTTCGGGCTATCTTGATGTTGATATTTTCCTTCGGGATTCCGCGAATACTACGGGTTATCCCGAGGTTGAGGAATTCCAACGCAGCTTGTGGTTAGTTTGTGATGGATGAGTTGGAGCACCCCTGCAGGGTTAAATCTTTTAGACAAGCCGTGCCCGCGGTTATGTGGCAACATGGAAATTTGTTTAACATCCGGTCATAGAAAACTTAAAGTAAACTCAAATAAAATACACCAACTGTGTGCGTAACCGTGACTGTCTCTACTCGTGAGTTTTGATCTGAGGGAAAACATGGTGGGGTTATGTTTGACCGTAAGTAGGTGTTCAGGATCACTTAGTGATAATTACAAGTTCACGACCGTTTATGCGTGGATCACCCCCTCTTATTCTTGTACTCGTAAGTTAGCCACTCAAATAAAATTCTTAGTGCTTGCTGCAGCCTCATCACTTAACCATACCTTACCCATTAAGCTTTGCTAGTCTTGATACCCTTGGAAATGAGATTGTTGAGTCCCTGTGGCTCACAGATTACTACAACAACAGTTGCAGGTACAGGTAAGGCGATGCTTTGACGTGAGAGTGATGCTTGTTTGATTTGGAGTTCTTCTTCTTTTTCTTCATCGATCTAGGATGAGTTTCAGGACGGCAGCCTGGGATAGCAAGGATGGATGTCATTTTATCGTTTGGTTTCATCCATAGTCGGTCCCTGCTCTTATGTATGATGTTTGAATATGCTGTTGTATTGATGTGATCTTGACTTAGCTTGTGGCGAGTGTAAGCCAATTCCATATACTCATCTCCTCTTTACATGTACTTGTAACAATATCCATTCTTGCGAAATGACGAGATGCGCTTCAATCCATGTCGAGGCCCTCGAGCCAAAATAAGGATAGGACCGCATCTTGGGCGTTACAAGTTGGTATCAGAGCTAGGTTACGACCTAGGAGCCCCCTTGATTGATCGAACTTGGCCGATTCAAGTTTAGTGAAAACCTGTTTTATCTAGCTATATATCAGAGAGTAGGATTCTTTTTACTCCTCTTCTATGCTGTGGTGAGGAATCCTGACGTAGGAATTTTAATTCTAGCCCTCTTCTCACTCAAATTTGTTTTAGGATCACGCGGGTATTTTGGAGCCTCTATGATACCGATGTAACGGAATTATGTACTTGGTGCCTCCTATTTCCAAGGAGTAGAGCCCCAGGGGATTGATGACACATCGTTATCGTTCACTTTCCTTAGTACCTCAGGACGCTGATGTTCGAAATTGCTTCAATACTATTTGTGGTGCGAAGAGTGTGACGGCACCTAGTACTGGGGAGCAGGATCACATGTATTGCCATGTTTAGTATTGTTGTGATTACGAGGGTCTGAGGTAGATGAATTTCCGAGACCTCTGGTTATGTCTTGACGGATGTGATACATTGGAGAGTAGTGTTACTGCTAGGAGTTGAGTGATGTATTTTACTCCTTGTATACGTGGACCCGGTTGCATAACCAAATATTTCGGAAGTTCTTAGGTGGGAATTCAAGTAGTTACCTAGGATTATCCTTCCAACGAGTGCATAATGGGTTATGTATTTGTTTCTAGCTTAATTCTCAAGCCCCATCCTTTGTTTTGTTAGTGTATGGTAATTCGAGTTGCTTCGATGTCAAATGTTGTTTTCATATCTTTCCTAAGTGCTAATTCTTTTGATCAATCAAATTGTCATGTCAATTCTTTCCAACTGGTGTGCTTCTCTTCAAGATAATTCAACCCTCTCAAATATTTGCAATATCAATCCTCATATTTCTTTCCGGACTTTGTTTCATCCGTCCCAAGTTTTCTTTGTTTTTCCCCACCCTCCCGCCCTTTTCTTCAATTATTAAATCTTCGAGCCAAGTGTCTTTTCTTCCATTTTGTATCCGGTTATTCATTGTGAAGATGCTCGGAAGCTTCAAGTTCATCATTCTTCGTTCTTGTTTTCTTCCCCGGTGGATTCAATTCAAGCTTTCGGTGTTCATCATATCCATTTTCTTTCGTTTAATTCATTCCAATGTTGGAAATTCTTATCCCAGCCTTTCTTCTCTATTTGTCTCTCATTATTCTATCCGGAGTGCTGAAGATATCTCAGAAGACTCCTGTTTCTCTCCAAACCTGTCAAATTAGATCGAGGTTCTCACCTCATTAAGTTCTTAATTTGTAACGGTAACATCTCCTTTCCAATTGTTTCAACGCTATTCTTTTGAGTGGGCCCATAACCCACAAGTTTTCCCAGGATCTTACCTGGCTCTTCTAATCTTTTCCGGAGACCTCAACTTCTTTTCAAATGTGACGTAAGAATGAATTCCATCAGTCATATCCCTCTCCAAGATTGTTTCTGAATCATCATAGTTTGCTCAACATTTTTCTTTCTTCTTCCGGAGTGTCTCAACAATTTTGGCGGTGTTCCTCTCAGCTTTCTCAATCTGCAAGACCGAAGAAGAGTTTCTCTTAAATCTTTATCCGTTCTTTCAAAGATTTGTGGTTCAAGCTCCATGATATCCTCGTAATTTGTTTTGATCATGAGTAATTCCTGCCATATCTATCCGGAGCATTTTAGAGTTGTGTTCGTTTCTCGATCCTCCGATGGCCATCATTTCAGAACAATTCTTCGTTCTCAGCTTTCAGCTTTCATTCTCAAATTCTTCTCAATTGTTGTCTCTTCGTTCATATCTCAATTATCCCTATGGATCATTCTAGTTCTGCTAGGCGGATCATGATCTCTTCGTTCTCATGTATTCCATTCATGAGTAATGTATCCCCATTCTTTTGCAAATTCTTACCGGTGTTTTCGTTCAAGACTTCTTCAAGCATATGAATCTCTCTTCAATCTTTCAAGAAGAATATGTAGTATGCCAAATCCGTTGCTTGTCATCAATTTAAATTGATGAAGGATAAGCATAACATAAGTCTTATTCTTCTTTCATCTAAGTGATTTCAATCCTTCTTCTGGAGGATGGTCATGATATCAATTCCTTATCCCAAGTGCTCATCATTTCTTTTCCGGAGTTCCAAGTTTTCTCAAGTATCTCATCGGCAGTTCCATCTAAATGTTTGCAAAGTCATAATCTTATTATTTTCAACCTTCATTTCGTTTGATCAATCTTTTGCATAGGAGGTTCTTCATGGTGGTTCGTCAAGAATTTAATTCATTCTCCAAGTGTTCTTCAATATTCCCGTTGGAGTAGCTCAAGTATTCTTATCTTGCATTTCAAAGTGCAATTCTTTCTCCATTATCTTTTGAGATGATGTTATAGCATTCTTTATTCATGAGGAGTCTCGAAGAGAATTTGTCAAGGATGAGATATTTAAACCCATCATTTCTTTCTAGGAGTTATCTTGGGTTGGATTTCAGCTAAAGCATTTCCTAAGGATTGTTGTTATCATGGTGCTTATCGAGATCCAAGTTATCAATGTATCCTCTTGGTGAAAGAAGTTTTGCATGGCTTGTTGCTCCCAAGCAATCTTTGTTTCCATTTGTGGCCGTTTGTCACCTCACAATTTTGAGATGTTTTCCGTAAGCCCACAACAAGCTTATTCTTTTCGTTGTTGGTTTTCCAACAACTCCATTGAATCCTTTCGTGTAAGAATGTGTTTCTAATTCAATGGTGGTGGTGTCATTTTCTTCTCCGTTCTTTTCTTTCCAATGATCTAGCTTCTATTCTTTTGTTCCGGAGGCATTATGATGTTGCTCTTTTCGACCCATCATCTCATTTGTCAAGGTCATGTTCTTCCCTTGCTTGTCCATTCAACCGGAGTGTTGTGCCCCTATTCATATTCTTCCATCATATCAAGTTCTGCTTCTCTTTTCTACCAAAGTGCTGCCCAAATTTCTTTTGGAATTCTTGTTGTTCCTTGTGCCATTCTTCATCTCTTTTCAACCTCGAAGTTTTGTTGGTTTCATTCATTTGTAAAAGAAGCAACTAAGTTTTACCTCTGCCTTTCCTCTTCCTCTTCCCCTTTTCATTCTAAGATCTCGGGGCGAGATCTCTTGTTAGTGGAGGAGAGTTCTAACAGCCCGAGATTGACGCTCCAGAAGATTCCCCTTTTAATTCATTATCGCCGTGTGATTTATTTGGTTGTCGCATTCATCATCGCATCATCCGCATCGTCTGCATAGCATCAGCGCTCTGCTGCCTTCATTTTTCAAAACTTGCATCCGTTCGTAGTTGCCGGTTCTCTCTGTCCTCGTCGTTGACCATTTCGCGACCAACCACACACGCACGCGCCTACGACATCATTAAATTATTGTTTTTAAAAGTGGGTATAAAACATTCTTGGAATGGGTTGAAAGTTGACGTGCGGTCTTAATATATTGTACATAGACCGCCGGCCAAATTTCGTCGCAATCGGAGGTCGTTTGACACCTGAACGGACAACTGTAGCAGCGTAGTCATCAGGTAAATTAGCGGACGTTTTCGGTTTAAAAATTGTCGCCGGGCCGCAAACCTCCCTCTCTTCTCTCAGCCCAACCACTCTACACAGCGCACCCAACCCACCTAGCCACACCCCACGATCGGAGCCGTCGGATCGCGATCCTACGATCCGAATTCGGACAAACTCTGCTAACCCTAGACCCACTTGCTATATATGGACACCCTAGCATCCAAATCTGGAAACCCTAAGCCACCTCCTCAAACTCTGCGCCGTGAGCCCCTCCCACCTCTGAGCCGCCGCCAGCTCCGTCCCCTCCAGCCGCACCAGGCCCACAGGGCCCAGATCCAGCCCGTCGGGCCCGGTACCGCCGCTCGCCCGCAGACCCCGCGTGCTCGCCCTGAGCTCCAGATCGGGAGGGAGCTCCGGATCCAGAGCCCCGCCGCTTGATGGCCTTCCCCACGCCGGCCGGCCACCGGAGCCCCGCTGCCAGCAACCACCGGGTCGAGCCCGCTCGCCCCTGCTTTGTCCTCCCTCCTACTCGCTCATCTCTCTGCATCTCTCTCTCCCTACAGGTCTTCCAAGCCGCCATGGCCACAAGGTCTGCTCGCCGCCACCGGGATGTTGTTGTACCTGCCGGATCCGGCCAGATCCGGAGCGGAGCAACCCGATCCCGATCTGCGCTCGCCCGTTCCCGCCGGCGACCTACCTCCTCCGCGCCGGAGCCTGATGGTGCCGCCGTCAGCAACGCTCGCACGCACGCGGGGGAGACGACGCCCGCCAGCCTCGCCGCTTGGGCCTCCTCCGCGTTGCGTGGCCCAGCCGGCCTCCTGCAGCCCCCTCTGCGCACCCGCTTGGGCTAGGAACACCATGGCCCAGCCCAGTGCCAATGCTCCAGCTAGCCACCTCCCCACCGAAAGGGCCTTGGCCCATTAGGTGAGCACCCAGCCGCCCCTATCCCTTGCCCAGTGTGCGTTTTAATTCGCTTGCACCCGCTGTGAACTGTTGGGCCAGACAGATGTGGCTCGTTAGTGTTTTTTTCCAGTCATGTGATTTATCCAATTAACCAGGGAATTGCACTTTTACATAAAAGTCCTCCATCTTCATGCATATAAAAACTAATTAAACGTGCATCGGATTGAAACATGTTATATGTAAAATGTTTAGAATTTCGTGTAGATTCACAATATCCAACTTTCATTCATGTTTAAAATGTGTAACCTTGTTGTTTGGTTAAATTTGCATAAATGTCATGATTTTGCATTGCACATAATTATTTAACCATGCATCGGAATTAATCATAACCATATATGCAAAATGTATAGATTATTTTACATCCCTTTGTCATGCATGATAAAGATGTTTAAACATGATGTTTGCATTTAATTTGCATAAATGACTTGCTAAAACGGTTTATGCCCTAATCTCGCATAAATGTTGTCTCATTGGTTTTATAGTAAAAACCCACATATTATATATGATTTTGGGGTAGAAAAATCCATAGAATTTATCTCTGCAGTTAGTTTTGTCATTTAAGCAAGTTTGTGTGCATGCTATTTTTAATGTGGTGCCCTTATGTTTATTTTGTGTGAATTAATCCATGCACCTTTTGTAATAGTTGTAAACATGAAATATGCCCTTGGACATGTGTACTAGCCCCTGGTATTTTTGTTTGCCAAGATAATCCATGCTTAGGAGTTATTTTGTTGTTGCCAACATGCTATAAAATATTGTTGTTTTGAGGGGTCTAAATAATTCTAAGTCTGAAACTGTTATTTTGTTGTCATGTTGCCATGTGATTTGCTAGTGTTCTAGGACTCTTTTGGTGTTGCCTCAATGGAATGTTTTGTTAACCATGTTATGATCTATCATGTTGTGCCATTAGTTTCCATGTATAGGTTTTTCATCATATGTATTTCCATTGTCCAACATGCCAATCTGTTAAAAACTGCTGCTCATGTCTAGTCTGATTTTCACCAAGTCTGAGAATCGGTTTTCTTCAAAATGCCATGTTGTGTTGATGCTAGCCATGTTACTATGCATAATTAGACTTTGCCACTATGGACTGAATTATAGTGCATCATGTCCTCTACCATGCTGTAGATTTTCATGCCATAATATGCCCTGTAGCATATAGTTTTATTGTAGCCAATATGCCTTCATGAAAAACTGCTCTGCAAAAAACTGTTATTTTCACTAAGTCCTAATCTGTTATATTTTATAGTCGTCTTGTGAGCACATTTGCTATTGATCCATGCTTCTATTCTTTTTGCTGCAATGATATGGATTGTTATGCATCATGTAGACGACATCACCATGTCCTTGTTGTGCATTTTAGATGGTTGTACTTGTTGATTTGGGTTGCAATATGCTATGTTGCTATTTTTGGGAAGATTATAACTAAAACTCGTGTTGCTTGTATGTGTTGAACCTTTGCTCCATTCCGATTATGTTGCATATGAAACTTGATTAGAATTTCATGTAGTTTCATGTTATCATGTTGCATCCATGTTTTGAAGTGCTTGTGGTGGTTGTCATTTTCATGCATTTTGCATTCATGTCATGTTCATCTTGTGTGTGTCGTAACTTCTAGACCGTAGCTCCGTTTCATATGATCCCTATATTTAAATCGATTAGATTGATGTGTAGAATCACGCGGTGCACTTTATTTTGCTGTTTAATAAATATAAAATGTGCTTAGGACAGATCTGGACCAAACTCATAATTTGCATATGGGGTCACTTCAGAAATACTATAAGTTGTTTCCGACATCATTTAAGATGCCTAGATAGTGCAATTTATTTATGCTTCACCTCTTTCCATGTTTAACAACCTTTAAACTTGTTGTCTAAAAAAACAAGAGTGAACTAAATGATTCAAACGTGGAGTTTCGTCAATATGCAACTCGTTGCATATTGAGTTTCACTTAATGTGTAGGAGTTGATTGTTGTGCTTTGCCATGTCGTGCATAAAATGCATCATCCTTGTTGTGCATCATAACATGAATATTTTGTGGCTTATCGTGTGTTGATTGTTTGTTTTCGGATTGCTTCTTCTCGATAGAGTTCTGAAAGCGTTAGGAGTGTGAGGATTCGTTCGCCTACGTCCCGTTCGTCTGCTTTATGGACTCGTTCTTCTTCCAAGCTGGATCTCAGGCAAGATGAACATTTCCCTGGATACCACTACTATCATTGCTATGCTAGTTGTCTCGTCTCTATCGCTATGTATTTCTATGTACCACTTGTTTGTCAAGCCTCCCAAAATGCCATGATAAGCCTCTAACCCTCCACATCCCAGCAAACCATTGTTTGGCTATGTTACCGCTTGCTCAGCCCTTCTTATAGCGTTGCTAGTTGCAGGTGCAAGTTGTTTCCATGTGCAACATGGATATTTTTGACATATCAAAATATTATTGCTATTTAATTTAATGCACATATATACTTGGTAAAAGGGGGGAGGCTTGGCCTTTTGCTCGTTGTTTTGTTCCACTTTTGTCGCCCTAGTTACTTGTGTACCGGTGTTATGTTCCATATTGAGTGCTCCTAACATGCTCGGGGTTGCTATGGGGACCCCGTTGATTTTCGTTTTGGGATAAAACTCTTCTGGAAGGCCCAACTTTGGTGCTACATTGGCCTAATAACTAATAAACCTGCATAGGGAGTAATTAACCCGAGGATATTTAATCAACAACCCAGGCCAGTGCTCCTCATGAGTGGTGGTCCAAAATAGAGTACTGTGCGGGGCCAACCTGGGGCAACTCTACAAATTTCTATCAGGCCACTGTACGCGTAGCTCATACGGTCGTGTCCTGAGAACGTGATACGCGGCTCCTATCGGGTTCATCGACACGTCGGGCGGCCTTGCTGAATTTGTTTTACCTTTCTCGAACGTCTTGTGCATGGGATTTCTAGGACACTTTGGGCTATCTCGAGGTTGAGATTTTCCTTCGGGATTCCGCGAATACTACGGGTTATCCCACGGTTGAGGAATTCCAACGCAACTTGTGGTTAGTTTGTGATGGATGAGTTGGAGCACCCCTGCAGGGTTAAATCTTTTCGAGAAGCCATGCCCGCGGTTCTGTGGCAACTTGAAAATTTGTTAGACATCCGGTCATAGAAAACTTAAAGTAAACGCAAATAAAATACACCAACTGTGTGCGTAACCGTGACTGTCTCTACTCGTGACTTCTGATCCGAGGGAGAACATGGTGGGGTCATGTTTGACCGTAAGTAGGTGTTCAGGATCACTTAGTGATCATTACTAGTCCACGACCGTTTATGCGTGGATCACCCCCTCATTATTAGCTCACGTCCATTTATACGTAGATCACTCTTCTTATTCTTGTACTTGTAAGTTAGCCACTCAAATAAAATGCTTAGTGATTGCTGCAACCTCACCACTTAACCATACCTTACCCATTAAGCTTTGCTAGTCTTGATACCCTTGGAAATGAGATTACTGAGTCCCCGTGGCTCACAGATTACTATAACAACAGTTGCAGGTATAGGTAAACCGATGCTTTGACGTGAGAGAGATGCTTGTTTGATTTGGAGTTCTTCTTCTTCTTGATCGATCTAGGATGGGTTCCAGGACGACAGCCTGGGATATCAAGGATGGATGTCATTTTATCATTTGGTTTCGTCCGTAGTCGGACCCTGCTCTTATGTATGATGTTTGAATATGTTGTTATATTGATGTGATCTTGACTTAGCTTGTGGCGAGTGTAAGCCAATTCCATACACTCATCTCCTCTTTACATGTACATGTAACGATATCCATTCTTGCGAAATGACGAGATGCGCTTCTATCCCTATCGAGGCCCTCGAGCCAAAATAAGGATAGGACAGCATCTTGGGCGTTACAATACCTCAACCTCGAGATTGCCCGAAGTATCCTTGGAATCCCGTGCACAAGACATTCGAGAAAGGTAAAAACAAGTCCAGCAAGACCGCCCGACATGTCGACGAACCTGATAGGAGCCGCGTATCTCGTTCCCAGGACACGACCGGATGAGCATAGCGTACAGTGGCCTGATAGAGATCCCCGAGTTGTCCCGGGTTGGCCCCGCACACGGCTCTAGTTTGGACCAACACTCATGAGGAGCACTGGCCCGGGGGTTGATTAATTATCCACGGGGTAGCTAAGCCCTATGCATTTTAATTAGGTTATTTAGCAAATGTAGTACTAATGTTGGGTCTTGCCAGAGAAGATTTATCCCAAAATGAATAGTCAAGGGGTCCCCATAACAACCCCAAGCATGTTAGGAGCGCTCAATATGGAACATAACACCTGTAAACAAGTAGCTAGGGCGGCAAAAGTGGAACAAATCGCCGGGTAAAAGGCCAAGCCTTCCACCATCACCAATATATATGTGCATTAAATTAAATAACAGTAATTAAGGTGATATCCCAAGATATTCATGTTGCCACATAGAAACAACCTGCACCTGCAACTCGCAACGCTATAAGAAGGGGCTGAGCAAGCGGTAACTTAGCCAATCAATGTTTTGCTTGGTAGTGCAGGGGTTAGAGGCTTTCATGGCAATTTGGGAGGCTTGGCATTTAAGTGGTAGGTAAAAAGACATAACGGCAGAAGCGAGACATCTAGCATAGAAAAAATAGTATCGGGATCCGGGTAACGATCATCTTGCCTGGAGGGTCTTCAGAGGGATAAAGAGCTGGGTCCTCGTAGTTGTTCTCGTCAGGATCCTCGTACTCAGTATCGTCACTCGGGTGTACCCAAAGAAGCAACAACACCAAATAAACATACAAGCAAGCTGCAATGCGCAACCAAGGATGTTGCATGACCAATTGATGTATTTAACATGGAAACCCTATGCTAGTCATCTTTCTCATGCATTTATTTAGTTCTTAAATATTCTGGATAGAACCTCAAGTTTAGTTACGTGGACATGCATGAACATGAAAAAAATGAATGCTTCATGAGAAAACGATGCAAATGCATATGAAGAACATCGCAAACGGAGCTACAAAACTCTCGAGGCACTCATGATAAGGTACGAACGTTAACGGATACAAAACAAAGATGAGGGAGGCCATGGGAAATTCCTTTGTATCCCAAGGGTGCCACTGGATTGGAAATGAAAATCTAGTAGGAATACAGCTAAAGATCATGCAACACAAGTGGGTATTACTCCCACAAGGCACAAAACAAGAACACAAGCAATCTGTCTAAAAACAGCAACATGTCACATTGCCCACCTCAAAACTAACAGCTACAGCAAGCTTTCATGCACAACCAAGACATGGACATGAAGTTTACATGATGCCCAACAATTCATCTACCAGCAGAAACATGAATGGAAGCATGGTTCGATAGCAAATGAGTTCACAAGATGGCATATTGAATCAAGAGTTAAAAACTTAGTGAAAAATACCAGTTTTCACAATCTGAGCTAACAGTATGGTACATTGACACAATGATTCTACATGCTACAGTGACTTTCATGGCATGAAATTTGACAGCATTATAGTGGACAATATGCACTACAAATAACTCCATTACAGCAACATCAAAACATGCTTAGATCACTGGCGAGCATCCACTCAACATGGCATATTGAACTAGTCAGATCTTCAGACTTAGAAAAATATCAAGGAGTGAAGCAGGGCGGTTTTTTAACAGGATGACATGTTTGACAACAAAATTCACTAAGATGCAGCACACCTCCTAGACAACTATTGGCACATACTATCAGAGGATAACATGCTCAACATTTGACTCCATTGGGCCAACCCCAAAGGAACTACAGATTCCTGGCAATCATCATGGAAACATGGCAAGAAAATAACCAGATTCTAGGACTTAGAATTATTTGGGCATGTGAAACAGCAGTTTTATCTTAGCATGTTAACCGCAAAAATTCCACACACAAACAAGGTTCAACATGGCACGGAAAATTACCAGGGGCTAGTACACATATCATAGGGCAATTTTCATGTTGACAAGTTTGCCAAAGGATGCAAGGATAAATTCATACAAAAATGACAATATGGCATCTTAACACAAAATGGCATTCACACAAACTTGCTCAAATGACAAAACCAACAGCACAGATGGATTCACTAGATTCTTCTACCCCAAATTCATATATCACATGCCTATGTTCCTGTAGAAAACATGCCACAAACACAAACTAGAAAATCAAATAACTAGGTAAAACCTAGTATATGCCAGATTTGGCATATACCCCATATGGAAACTAACTGATTTGGCATGGCCGGATTTGGCAACTTTCCTAAAATGGCATATGCAGAAAAACAGATAATTAAAACGAAAATAACAAAATAAAATAAAAGTCCCACTGGCAGTGGCACTAGGCCTTTGTGAGTATGGCAAGTGGGTCCAGGCCCGATTGTCAGCCTCTCTGGAATAAATGCACACGAAAGGTAAAAAAAGGCTCGGGGAGGGGGGGGGGGGGGGGGATTCGAACCCGATTCCTGGCAATCATCATGGAAACATGGCAAGAAAATAACCAGATTCTAGGACTTAGAATTATTTGGGCATGTGAAACAGCAGTTTTATCTTAGCATGTTAACCGCAAAAATTCCACACACAAACAAGGTTCAACATGGCACGGAAAATTATCAGGGGCTAGTACACATATCAGAGGGCAATTTTCATGTTGACAAGTTTGCCAAAGGATGCAAGGATAAATTCATACAAAAATGACAATATGGCATCTTAACACAAAATGGCATTCACACAAACTTGCTCAAATGACAAAACCAACAGCACAGATGGATTCACTAGATTCTTCTACCCCAAATTCATATATCACATGCCTATGTTCCTGTAGAAAACATGCCACAAACACAAACTAGAAAATCAAATAACTAGGTAAAACCTAGTATATGCCAGATTTGGCATATACCCCATATGGAAACTAACTGATTTGGCATGGCCGGATTTGGCAACTTTCCTAAAATGGCATATGCAGAAAAACAGATAATTAAAACGAAAATAACAAAATAAAATAAAAGTCCCACTGGCAGTGGCACTAGGCCTTTGTGAGTATGGCAAGTGGGTCCAGGCCCGATTGTCAGCCTCTCTGGAATAAATGCACACGAAAGGTAAAAAAAGGCCTCCCTGGATTCGAACCCGAGACCTCCCTGGTGGAGTTCCCGGGGCGCTACCACTAGGCTACGGCTTGGTTCTTGACTAAAGAGGGGCTGGTCCTAGTGAACAACACACGGCACTGGGTCTAAGTCTGACGAAACTGAACAAATGCGAAGAACAGAGCCTGCTCGGTTCGTGGCTGGGGACGGCACGACAGCGTGCGTGCGTGGCTGTAGGATAGAGGCCCAGTGTGCGCGTTTGGAACGACTTAAAGAATAAAAACACAATAGCAAAAGGACTTGGTCTCCCTGGGATTCGAACCAAGACCTCTAGCATGCAGGATAGCTGCTCTAACCGACTTGGCTGACAGTGTGTTGGTGGAAAGTACGTGCACCTGCATTACTTCACACATCACCACAAGGATGCGCCTTTGGCCGTCCATGGATGCACGGGAATCTTGCAGCAATGGCAGCGAGCGAGCGCAGCAACTACATCAGCTTTAGAGCGATGGCGGGGGCGTGGAAAAGCATGGGAGCGAGGCAGAGAGCAGCTGCTGCTTGCCAGGTATGCGCGGATGGTGCAGGGGACTCGAGCACGGATACGACACAACCAACAACAACAACACACAAAACGTACCTAGCCGGAGCACGGGTAGCGCGATGTCGACATGGACAGATCGAGGTCTACACGGAGCGAACGGAGGCGAGGATGTGCAGGACAGGAAAGGGTTATACCTATTGTCCACTAGACATGAAGGTGTGGCTGGAGGGATGATGGAGACGACTCGGTGATCGGCGGAAAACCCATGCGTCTCTGGTCCGAGAAGATGAACAAGATGGGGTCGTGGACGGCGGAGATCTGGCCTTGGTGTCGCGGTTGACGTCGAGGAAGAAGAAGATCTACGAGAACGCCCTTCCCGCGGCACTAGAGGACCGGAGGCGCGACTTGGAGGTCACCCCGTGCTCGAACTCGAGCACGAGCAATTCATAATAGGCAGAGCGTCGGCGTGAGCTTGGAGAGGGCTTACCGGCGGCGGCGAGGCCAGGAGAAGGGAGTAATGGAGTGAGGGAAGACCCTAGGGCACCGGGGACATGATTTATAGGAGTGGGTGGCGTCGGACTGCCGTCAAATCAATCGGAGCGTTGACGTTGACCTCCTGGATGCTCTGCCATACAGAGGAGGGAGAAGACGCGTGCGTGCGGAGCGAGCTGGGCTGCTACGGCTCTGCTAACGGACTATTGGGCTGCGGGGAGGGTAGTTGGGCCGTGGTGTTGGGCTGCTGAGACCTCTCTCTCTCCCTGACTCTTGTCCTTAAAAAAACAGCAAAACAAAGAAATGCCAGGGAAGGTTTGGGAAGGAATTTAAGGAAAATAAAAATAGTTCTGGATAGCTGGGAATGTACACAATTTTATAAAATTGGTTTGGGGATTTTTAGAGAAAATAAATAAATCACCTTTTATTAACATAGATGCTGTTTTGCAATAATATACAATGGTGGAGAGCAGCACATGACCAAGAGTGAATTTTAAAATAAACTGCAGAATATTAGGCAGCTTAGCAACATTTTAGTTAATGGACTAAGGCAAGAAAAATACCAACATTCATGAATTTTGAAATAAGAGAGAGATGGAGATATAGAAAACAAAGGGAAAAATAATAATCTTGAAGGACATCCACAAGAGCACACACCTCATGCCAAGCACACCAACACCACACATACACTCACTCAACATATCACATGATGCAACAATAAGGAATGGATGGCATGATGCCATGATGCAAAATGAATAATAAGAAGCAAATTTTATTACTCAAACCACATGAGGCATAACATGGAAGGTTCACACATGGAATATATTACAAGGATGGCAAGGATTGCACTTGGGCTGTTACAATATGCTATCCGAAGAAGGATTGCTGTTGATGCTCTCTTCCACACTAAGGAGCAACAAGATTTTTATGATACTTTCTTATTAGACAAGAGTCCAGCTGTCAGTGACATGAGATATGTTGACTGGAAGTTCATCAAGGAGAATGAAGATTACTTCCCTCATGTGCTAGCAAACTTCAAGGCCATTGATATTGACACCTTTGTTGGCAAAGAGTTGATAGCATGGAACGATGAGATGATCATGCAATTGTATTCCACGGCTCACTTCTATCCAGATGGAAGAATAGTATGGATGACTAAGGGGACCAGGTACCAGTCTACTATTGATGAATGGGCTACCATCTTAGGAGCCCCAGAGATTCAGTATGGAGATCTTGATGTTTATGGTGAGGCCAAGATGCACCACAACTCTATGGCCAACATGTATAACCCTATCCCCACAGCATATGTGAAGACACACAAGTTTGGCTTTGTCTACTTCCTGCAAGTAGGACTACCCACCACCAACACTATTATGAGGTATACCTTGATGCGAAAATCAGGTGATGACAAGATGATCAGGGGGTACTCCATCAACATGCTAAACCATGTAGACACCCACATCAGATTTAGGGTGATGGATTTGATTGTGGAGACAATCAAGAGGAATGCTGCTGACCAGAAGAGATCTTGTGGATATGCTCCATATATCCAGATGCTCATCAATTCCAAAGTTTAAAAGAGCCTCTATCTACTTGATCGACCACACCTGCCACTCCAGCCAGATTTTGAGGATAACGTTGTGGTGATGGATCCTACTGTCGGCATACGAACATCTATGGGGCCAGCAATGCCCCTTTTGTGGTTTGACTGGGGGGATCCTCTGGCACAAAGAGCATCATCGATCCATGCATGCTGAGGGGTTTAGACAAGTTCGGGCCGCCGGAGCGTAAAACCCTATGTCATGTGTTTTTATGGATTATGTGGGTTCACCGTACAAGAGGGTCATAGCCCGGCAAGGAATGCTCAGGGAGTGCCGCTACGCGTGTAAAATGAATGGAGTGTCGACCTTTGTAAAGGTATCCATGGGCCTCCTTTCATAGGCTAAGGGGAAACCACAGTGGCTAAAATGGTCATTACACGGAGTAAACAATGTATACTCTACCTGCCAAAATCACTGGCAAGAACTACAGTAGGAAATACCTAACTCTGACGGACTAGGACAGGTGCATTTAATGCGCTGTGAGGTGTCGCGTTGGCAACGTCTCCCAGGAAGGATCGTCTCTCCTTCTGTGTCGTTCGCCCAGCTACCTCTTATTTCTTTGCCATGCTATGGGACGGGTGACACTAAAGCTACTTTAAATCCAATAACCTGCCACGTGCCCTGACCAGGTCCACCTAACGGCCTACTCGCTCGACACCTAGTCAATGTAGACAATCAGCCTGGCGACGCGGAGAGATGGCTTGGCGGGCGGAGGCCTTGGCGGGTGCATTGGCAGTCGAGTCCTCCGGCAAGGAGGCCTTCCTATTCGCTTGAACCTTTGTTTAGATTTTTCTTGGCAAGGTCTTGCTAGTCCGGAGGCCGCGGTCGGCTGGTGCACAAGTCCGGGTGCTAAGGGCCCCGTTCTTTAGTACACCGATAGGAGCCCCCGGGCCTGGGCAAAACTTGAGTCCATGACGCTGTTGGGCTAGGCCCAAAACAGTGGACAGACACACGCGGCCGCGTTTCCCTTCGGTTATGATGATGGTTTTCTCTGCTCCTTCCCACGATGCACATGAACGCGGTTCGTGGGGAAGCGGAGCGAGGCGTCGTTTGAAGGGACGTGCCTAAAAAGCCGCGCCGCGTCAGACTGGAAGAGGTGCCTCTTGTGTCTTACTCCCTTATAATAAAAGGAGGTGCGCAAGTGTGCTGCTCCTCCCAACCATAATTCCTCCGCACTGCCTTCTCCCTTTCTTCTTGTTGTAGCAAAGAGCCCCCGAGCTGTTCTCTTCCCTCACCGCTACTTGCCGTCGACTCCGTCAAGGCGTCCAAACGCGCACCACTTCCCGCCGCCTCTGGCCCGGCGAAGAGGGCCAAAAAGGTGGCAGACCCTGATGCGGAAGCGATGGCGGAGTCGCTGGCGGAGATGCGGAGGAACATCGTCGTCTTCTACCCCTCTGTGCTGATGGGAAACGACCTCGCCACGAGGTATGTCCTTATGTGGGGGAAAGCCACCAAGGCGCATCCAGCGCCAATGGTGATCCCAGGCGATTCCCACCCCAGCGTGGGGAAGTACCCATTCTTCACGGCATACTTCTACTGCGGGTTGGTTCGCCCTTTTCCGCATTCTTCGTAGATCTGATGCTGACCTACGACTTCAAGCTTCCAGATTTTACGCCAAACGCGGTGACCACTTTGTTGGTCTTCGCGCATTTGTGCGAAAATTTCGTAGGTGTAGCCCCCAATGTGTACCTCTTCCGCCATTTTTTCTTTCGCTCGTAGAGGGCGGCGCTCTCCTTGGTAGCATCACATGGATTCTCCACTCTACCCACAAAGGGGTATATCCTCCCGGCAATCCTCACAAGAAATGGGAAGAGTGGCGGGCGGAATGGTGTTATATCGTCGACAAGGAACCTCCGTCTCACTATAAAATCCGGAAGTCTGTGCCCGTTCGTGACGATCAATGGAGTGCCTTCGACCCCGACGACAAGAAGTTGGACGTTCCCATCACACGCATGGTCCGGCTAACGGTTGTCGGGCTCACAATAGAAATTGTGGGCGAAGAATTCCTCGCTAGGCGTATCGCCCCCCTTCAGGAGCGGAGGCACTTCGCCTGGGAGTACGGTAGCCCTGCCGAGATTATGCAGCTGCGCCCGAGGCTCAACGGCAACTTAACGTGGCTGCAGCTCTCCACCCTGAAGCACCAGTTTTTTCGGTCTCACAAGAAATTCAATCTCCCGACAGGCATCATCCCGCTCTGCAACAACTACGCCAAGAGCTCGATCTTGGCGATGATGCCGGAGTGCAACGCCCACAGGGTTGACCCCAGATGGAAGCCGCCAGTGCGGGAGTTGGTGCAGGCGTGGTTCAATAACTTGACGGAGGTGCACATCAGTGATGAGGGGTGCTCGTCCGTGACACCACCGAGGAGGAGATCGAGTGGATCGGCCGCAGGGCGACGGAGGCTGGACTCGAGGTGGGTGGCAGTTCCGGCGCGGCCGCACCCGACGACGAAGAGGAGGATGAATATGAGACCGTTGGGGTGATGATGAAGGGACCCTGGCACCCGACTTGCCAGAGGAGCCTCAAGGAACCGAGGCGTCTGAGGCCGCCGTGGAGGAGGAATTTGAGGAATTCCAAATCCAGGCTATCCCAAGGAAGCAGTCCTGTGTGCTCCAGAAGGCTTCTACTGGGGTGACGGTTCGGCCTTCCCCGCCGCTAGAGGTCGAGGAAGATGATGAGGAAGACCCCGCCACCGACGATGGTCGTCCGCGGCGGTCCAAGCGAGCTATCGCAAAGCGCCCGGCGAATGCTGCCACACCGGTGATGAGGCCTGCCGGCACTGCGGCGTGCTCCAAGGCGCCTGCCCCACCTCCTGCTTCTGCCGCTCGTCAAGGAGGAATGTGGGATTTTTCTGCCTTGAGCTTGTCCGAGGAGGAAGACGAGTAAGTGTTGGTTTTCGCATTTTGTTTCAACTCTGGTTTCGGTCTTGTTGACCTTCCGCATTGTTGTTGGTTCTGCAGGGATGAGGAGACCTTGCGTGGTGGATGGCCACAAAGGCGAATACTGCGCTCGCCATGGAAGGCACGGCGGGCGCTCCATCAACATGGGAGGTCTTCGACTCCACCCCCCCCCCCCCCCCCCCCGCTAGCCCCCGGCAGGAAGTTCCACCCCTGTACCCTACGGCAAGCTCGAGCAGGCACCAGCGTTGCCACCTCCATCCCCTTGCCCATGGACACGAAGCACTCGGAGGAGACTCGCGAACTCTCGACCCCGAAGGGGAGCTCCTCAACGAGGGCGTCTACTGATGAGCCAGTTCGTGAGGAGGACGCGTCGGCAGGCGGAGCCACCGACGGCCACTCGACGACGTCGGACGTCACCGGAAGAGGTGAGGTGCCTCCTCAATAGGAGCCCATGGGTGAGACTTGATATTGTTTCCTTATTTTTGTCTTCTTGAACTTCTCGTTATTCCTAACTTCTCCTTTTCCTTTTTGTTGCACGAGGGCAGATGAAGTCAACAGCCGAGCCGCAACCGAGGAAGACGCTGCTCGCAGACGCGCTAGGGACACCGGCAAGCAGGTCGTTGAGGGACCGTCCATTGAGGTGGCGACGGGCGCAGAGGGCATTCTGGCCTCGGGAGTGCCCGGGGCAGGTGCGTTCTTCATGCTAGGGGCAGCCAGCGGGGGCGCCGCTGGTCCATTCTCGTCCACGGAGCCACCCCCGAGCCGATACCTGAGGTTCGGCGACGTCCAGTTCGTCAGCTTCCCCGGCGAGGCGAGCTTCGAGACCTTCTCCGAAGAAGCGACCGTTGATGCCGTCGTCACCCCTGGGGTAGAACTAGTAGTTGACCCATTGAGCGGGGGTGATGAAACCTAGGAGCACGCCATCCTGTCCTCCATGGGAAGAATTTTTTGGTAGTTGCAGGCGCATTACGTCGGCCGCTCAGAGAAACTAGATCGCCGGGAGGCTCTTTTTGCGGCGGCGGAGGCCACGTTCCAAGAGCTCCTTGCCGAGAAGCAGGCTTGGTTCATCGAGATTCGCAAGGACCTGTCCAACCAGCACGCCAACCTCGCTAAGCCGAAAGCCGAATTCATCAACCAGAAGGCCGAGGCAGAGATGATCTGGAGGGAGGCGGACGAGAGCATCGCCACCATGGACGCAGAGCTGAACTCGCGCAAAATCCTGCTTGACTCCCATGAGGAGGATCTTGCAGCCTGAGAACAAGCTCTTGCCTACAAGCTAGGGGTCGAGCTGGAGAAGCAAATCCAAGGGTTGGAGGCGATGCACAAGGAAGCCATTGAGAAGCAAGCCACCGATTACGCCAGCAAACTCCAAGATGCCGCCAACGCTGCCGAGGCCATTCATTCTGCCAAGGCCGAGCTTAAGAGCAAGGTGCAGTGGCTAGAAACGGACCCCGCTGCTTCCAGTCAGGAAGTCCCGAGGCTGAAGGAGGAGGCCTAGAAGGGAGTCCAAACCCTGATGGGCCTGTAGATGGAGCTTCGCGGTAGGACCGAAGAGCTGAAAGCCGCTGCCGTCCCCAATGCCGATCTGGATGTTAAGGTGGACACTTACGAGGACAGCCTCAAGGCTACCCAGAGCAAAGAGCGTGATCTTCTCGAGGAGCTTTGGAAAGAGAAAGAGATATTCGCCTCTGTCGCGGGAGCGTCCAACGAGCTCCAGAAGAACATTCAGCTATGGACGAAGCAGCTCTTCGACATTGCCAGTAAGCTTTCTGCCCAGCTTGCGGACATGGGCTTGGAGGAGTGCGCCTTCTCCAACGACGCCTGGCAGACGGCGAGCGCGAGGTTGCCCATCTTCTTCGGGAAGCTCGTCGAGACATTGGCGAAGCATGAGGCAGGGCAGGCCGAGAAGTTCGTCCATGGCTGCTGCGAGCTATGTTGCGATGCCCTTCACAAGGTTCTAGTGAAAGTCGCCTACCACAACCCTGGCCTTGACCTAAACAAGGTCTTCTCCAAGCTACCGAAGGGCTTCGACACCAGTGAGCTTGACGCTGTTGTTGCCCATATTTCTGACAGGGTCGGTTCTGTAACCCTTAACAATTAAATTTATATTCCTATGATGCATGTATGCAAAACAGTCGTCTTGAATTAGCACTGTAGCCTTGCCCTTGACTATAATGCATCCTATTTGGTGGGATGAATTGCTATCTCCTCTTAACGCAGTTTGTACTTGTGTTTTTTTATCCCTACACTTGCCGGAAACGCCTGCCGGTGCACGCATCTTTACCGCGAGCGCTCGAAGGAACGGATCCTTAGAAGCCTGCCGGTGATGCCATTGGCGACAAGGCCTCCTCGTCGTCCTCACCGCGGCTACTTAGGATATTGAGCGGGCTCGAAATAACCAAGTGCGCAAACAATTTCAACAAGGGTTCTTCACATGCAGGTTTTCTCACATAGGCGTCAACTTTGTTCAAGGAGAAAGCTTCAAATTTTTGAGAAGTTTTTGCTACTTGGATTTTTCTTGTTGCATTTCTTGCCGCAAGGTGATCGTCCTTGAATGCGTTTGTAGCTGTTCATACCGTCACTCCCCCTGGGAAGACATGCACGCTGGGCTCCTCTTCCCTTTTGAAAAAAAGAAATAAGAGAAAATAGAGTAGGCTAGGAACCTAAGTGGTTCAACAGTCACCTTACACAAGTAAGAAGTGATCACAACGTCTGATATAAGATACATAAGACAAATATGTACTTTGACAGAGGGTTGCAGAACACTTAGCTTTATTGACTACGCACAGGGTCATCACCTGGCTTTGTACAAAGGATTATACGCCCTGTCGGTGAACTTGTACAAAATGGGTCGCCGGGCGGCCCAGCAACCACGCCTTACGGGTGGAACCGTGCCAGGTTTAGCGGCCTTCACTTCCTAGTAAGGGCCTTCTTGACAAAGGTCTCTGGTAAGTTCTCGACGGGTGTACTATGCTCCTTGGCGCGCTTCCCGAAGATTTTACGAGACTTGCCGGAGTTCTTGTTCTTCCCCCCAGGAGCCTTGCCGGTAGGAGTGAGTGCCTCGTCGGCAGACGCTGCCACCGCCTCCTGGAAGAGCTTGTCGAGGCAGAGGGCCGCATCCTTGTTGTTAGCGCGGACGATAATGACGCTCATCGGCCCTGTCATCTTGAGCGTACTATAGGCGTGGTGGGACGCCGCCATAAACTTCACCGTCATCGATCGGCCCAAAATCCCATTGTATGGCAGCGACATATTCGCGATGTCGAAGACTACTCTCTCTGTTCTGAAGTTGAGCTCACTGCCAAACGTGACCGGCAGAGTTATCTTCCCCTTGGGCTGAGATCTTTCCGGGTTGACCCCTTGAAAAGACCCCGTCGGCTTGAGATCCGAGTCGGGAATCTGCAGATGCTTGATTACATCTGGTGATATCGGATTCAGACCGGCTCCACTATCGACCATAATCTTTGTGACCTTGAGGTTGTGTATTGTTGGTGATACCAATAACGCCACACACCCAACGATAGTGATACGGTCAGGGTGGTCCTTAGCGTCGAAGATGATGGGAGTGTTGGACCACTTGAGGGGTTTTCTCGCCTCTGCTGCTGGCTCTGCTGTGTTGATCACACGAGCCCACTGCTTGAGTTGCCGGTGAGAGGAGTGCAAAGATGCGCCTCCATCAACACAAATGGCATCGATAGCCTTCTGGAACTCTAGGCCTTCAGATTCCTCTTCATCTCCGTCGTCATCATCGTCTTCGTCATCAGACTTTTTATTTCGTCCCCTTGCAGGCTTCTCCTTGCGCTGCTTGGCCTTGCTGCCGTGGCCGCCACGGCCACCGCTGTTTTTCTTGTCGGAGCCACCTGCACCATCTTGGCCCTTCTCCTTGTCGCACCTTTCGTACTCTTGCTTTTGTTTTTCAGCAGGTTGTTCTATTTGGCGGCATTCGGTGATATCATGGCACTTGGTGACGTGGATCTTGTAGTACGTCATGTCGATCCATTCTCCTGCCGCGGCCTCATCATCTCCAGAGCATGTTGCGGCGTCCTTGCCGGACCCCTCAGACTTGGCTTTCTTGCCAGAGTCGGAGTTGTCGTTCCCTTCGACGACCATCACTTCCTTTCCTTTGCACTTCCGGTTGCGCTTCCGGCCCTTTTCTTGGATGCTGGTGCGTCTTCGTCGTCGTCCGAGTCGACCTCTGCGCCAACGTCCTCTCAGAGGAGCCTCCTCCCCTCTTTAGTGCACGCACACTTGTCAGCCAAAGCGTATAGCTCGGCGACATCCCGCTCCTTGTTAATGCTCATCTCTTCGCACATCCGCCAATTGCGCACGTTTGTGTGGAACGCGGCGATCACCGTGGTAGGGTGGATGTCGGGGATGTTGTGCTGTACGCGGCTAAATCCCTGGTTGTACTTGCGGAGTGACTCACCCTCTCTCTCGGGAAGCACGTGCAAGTCGCTGGGATGCCCTGGAAGCTTGTGGCCTCCATGGTATGCGCCAACAAACTGGTTGCACAGATCCGCCCAAGAGGAGATGGACCCTTCCAGCGAGTTCATCAACCAACTCCTCACATTAGGCTTGAGCGCCAATGGGAAGTAGTTGGCGAATACTTTCTCATCGCGCCCTCCGGCGGCCTGCACGATGATGGTGTAGATGCCAAGGAACTCGGAGGGACTGATCTTGCCGTCATTCTTGTCGGCCAGCTCAGGCTTGAAGGGTAGGCTGGAGGGCCAAGCTACTTGCCGCAGCTCGTGGGTGAATGCTGGGTAGCCTATCTCGTAAGGCAGGCTGCTGGGTACCCCTGGCATGGGCCCATCAATGGTTAGGTCCACGCGACCATCGGACTGGTGACGCGTCTTTCGTCGCCTCTTGATGGTAGTGCGGGTGTCCTCCTTGCACCTGTCCTTCAAGACATGACTTTGGTCTTTATTCTACCGCGGATCCGTCGATGCGTACGACACCTCGTCTTGCACGTTGATCCGACGAGAAGGTTGTTGTTGTTTCCGGGGTGACATTACCGTAGGCGCCCCGCTAGCATTGCGACCGGTGGTGGGACTTCCCGACGCCGCTTGGCGGGCGCATGTCACATCCCTTGTTTTCCCCCTTGCATTGTGCTAGCATGAGTGTTGCATCATGTTTAAATTTTTTCTAAACTTGAAATGGGGAGGAACAAACCCTAGCACCCCACTTGATTAAACCAATTCAAACAATTGTGATTTTCAATTAATCCAAAATGCCCATCACAAATGTCCACCATGTCTGGAAAATGTTGGCAACAACATATCAGAGGTGACTTTTATTTTCACAACCCTTTTGGCATTTTAAATAATCCATAAACACCGCTGAAGATGTCAAATAAAAGGACTATAACTATTTAGTTGCTCCAAATTTTCTGAAACTTTTGTGGGAACTTGGAAATATTCCAACTATATCCCATAAATTATTTCAGGATTTTGTGCTAAGGTTTTCTGCCCAAATAAAATAAAACAAAAGGCAGCAAATTAGAAAACAGAAAACATAATAACAAAAAGGAGAGAACTCACCTGAAGCCCAGGGACAGGCCGGCCCACCTGGCCTGTGCCTGTCGTTCCCTACCTCTGCCAGTAGGCAGAGGAGAAGGGAGGCACGGCGCATGGCCGGGGCGGCACGCCTCCTGCCTGCCTGGCCTCCCTGTCACGCTGGCGAGCTGGATAGGCTCGGGGAGAGCCGTCCCGATCTGCTCCACCTTGCCACTCGCCCCCTGCTCTCTCTCCCTCGCCTATATCGCCATGGCCGCCCGCACGTGCAGCTCGCCGCCGTCGCCCGCATGGCTAGCGCCCCTCCCCCCCCCACGAGCTCCGCCTTGTCGCCCTCGACCCCCACGTCGAGCAGCTCGACGCCAGGAGCCCCCAATCACCGCCCCGAGGTCGTCATCAACCCCCGGTCACCGGAGATCGCCGCCGCCCGTTCGTCGCCTCCAGGCCGTCCCCGAGCCAGCTCTCACCGCCACTGCACTCGCCGTGAGGCCCTGGACCCATCCCCCTCTCCTCCCTGTTGATTACGGACCGTAAGCTCGAATTGCTTTGAGTCCGAGGAGTTCCACCGTGCGGACCTCGACACCAGCGGCGTTCTGGTGCTTCTCCGGTCCAGCCAGTGCACTAGATGGAACCATGAGCTCGCGTAGATGCTTTAGGAGCCAAGCAGCGGCTCTACTGCACCCTGTGGTGTCGGCTCCGAGCTCACCCGAGCTCCGGTAGACGCACGGCTCGACGCCGGCGAGGATTCCGACAGCCCCGCGACCACCTGCCCCTCCAGTTCGATGCGGACGAGCCAGGGCTACGTCCTGGTAGCCTCCGTGCATCCAACCGCCTTCGTTTGCGTCGTTCCAGTGACAAACCGTCGTCGGTTTGGTCACCGCCGGCGAAGCTCAGGCGACGTCTGACGTGGCTAGTCATTAGGGACTAATCTCACTAACTAAAACACCTAACAGCCACTGACAGTGGGCACTAACCAGGGTCAAAGCTGTGGTCAACTCGGGATTAAATCATGAGTTAATGACAGGCAGGTCCCACCTGCCAGTGACTCTAACCAGCCCCGGGTCACTAACCAGTGGACCCCACTGGTTAGGTTTGACGTTGCAACGGTCAATTGACCTGCTGACACAATGCTAACACAAGGCTGACGCAATAAACGACTTTCTGGTTTGTAGAAATTCCAGAAAATTGTTAAAACTTCAAAAATTCATAGAAATTAATCTGTAACTCAGATTAAAATAATTTATATATGAAAAATTATCAGAAAAATCCAATGAATCCATTGATGCTAATCTCATGCATGAGAGAGGAACCTAATAGGAGAACATTAACGTTTTGCATAAATGCAGTATGTGACAAAATACATGGAGTTTGAATTTGAACCTAGTTTCAAACAAACTTCATTTAAACTTGATGCTAGGTGCATTAGCTCATCCAAAACATGTTGCCATGCCATGATCATGCATCATATTGTTGCACTTGCATTGTATTGATTGTTACTTCGTCTGTATCCACGTGAGTATCCAGCTGAAAGGCAGTACCCTGCCACAACCTGCAAGGCAAGCAACCTCATTGATCATTCCGATAACATCCCACTCTCTCGCTCATGCTCTCATTTATTGCATTAGGACTATTCGATTCAACCGTTACTTGTTTCGGTAGTTGAACCCATTCCTCTGCATGAGCTCTCATTGTCACAGTAAATAGCTAAACCAAGCTACCTAGCATACCTGGTAGATGCTTGAGCCTTGATGTGCTTAACCCTGCTATGCATGCTATGCTTAGAGTTGTGTCAGGTATGATTGATCTGGGTGATGAACCGAAGTGAAACGATGATGTTCGGATGTGATGAGCTGAGTAATGAACCCGATTTGGTAAAGGTAGCGATGAGACGCTATGTAGGAGTACATAGCGGGTTGTCTCATTGGAACCGTCTATAGGAACTGAGTTCTGTGTTTGTGATCCAAGACCAGTTACTACCACACATTGGGTTCCGATAACTCGACCCCTCTCGACTTATTAACCGCCTAGTCCTCTGACCAGGAGTTGCAACTAGTTTCTAGTGTTTGTAGCTATGCCGGAGGCCGTGCGTAGCACTGACCTTAGGGGTGGGGTACGACGCGGTAGGCAGTGGCACGGTGTACCAAGTGGTACCCGAATAGTGGGCTTGGGAACCCTGCGCACATCGTTTGAGGCCGTAGCGGAAACTTCTGCCGGACTTCTGTGCGGGTTTAGTCTCAAATAGGCGATAAACCAGGACTAGGGTCTTGTGTGGTTGACGGTCGTGGCCGACTCCCTCGCTGGGCTTCCACTTGAAGGTTGCTGAGGTGCCTATTTTTACGTGCACTCAGCGATAAGTGGCAAGAGCGTGTCTGAAGGAGTACACCCCTGAAGGGTATGAATCAGTTCGAATAGCCGCGTCCTCGGATATGGACTACTTGGAAACTTATGCTGTTCATAGACAATTTTAATGGCTACGCATTAAAGTATCAAAACAAGTGTGAGTACTGTGGATGGCACTCTCGTAGGTGACAGGAGCGGGTCCATGGTAGAGTATTGATGTGGTGTTAGTGGACTCGTGTGCACTATCTCAAACTTGTTCAAGGAACTGGTAGTCATAGTATAGGATAGCCAAGAGTAAAAGCTGGCATTGCTGCATGAACCCCACTACTCCCCTTGTTGATACATGAGCATAAATAGACTAGGTATGATTTAAAGACTTGCTGAGTATGTTTGTACTCATGTTTGCTCAATAATTGTTGCAGATGAGAACCAGGACCCCTCCGGTGGGTTCTATTTAGACGTCGACGACAACGAGTAGCTGGTATCCCAGCTACGATCTCCTGCCCTGGGATGGCTGTAGATAGTCAGGCTTTATGCCTTTTTACATTTCATCTGTATGTACACAGACAGCTTTAAGCTTCCACATGGTTTGTATGACTTTGCTTGTATGACTTGAGTGTCGGGTCATGTGACCCCTACCTGTATGAACATATTATACAAGGCTCTTCTGAGCCTTCAAAATAAATGTCGTGTTGTTGTATGGTTATGTTGTGATGCCATAATTGTATCTATGCATATCGGGCATGTCGTGCGTACGTGTGACGTGCAACGATATGTATGGGATTCGACACGTAGTTCTGTGCCTTTAGTAGTACTCTTTACGGGAAAATGCCTCTTTGTGCTTCCACCGAGCCTTGGTAGCTTGCTACTGCTCCGGACACATTGATTGATCGGCATGTATCCTTCTTTGCTGCTGTGTCTGTCCCTTTGGGGAAATGTCTCACACTATAATAGAGTCCCTGTAGCTTGCTACGACTCGTCTACACACGTTGATGACCGACACCTGCATTGCCGGGTTACGTATGCCTATTCCTATACGGATGTGTCACTTGGGTTTATGACTAGTCATGTCTACTCGGGTTCTCTGACATATGATTGCTAGCGACATACTCATATAAGTGTGCCAAAAGACATAAACGGTCCCGGCCAAGGTAAGCTGGCAGCCGTGGGGATTACCATGCGTGAGGCCTCAAAGTGATATGGTGTGTTACATGCTAGACTCATATGGCTTAGGATTGGGGTCCCGACAGCGTTGGTATCAGAGCCTGACTGACTCTAGGATTACCAAGCCAAACTGGCCGAAGTTGAGTCTAGAAATGCTTTAGTTATGTAAGGGAATTGATTGTGGAAGGGAACGTAAGGCTCTTTTTACTCCTCTTCCCGAGTCATTCTATTCTGAGTCACCCTCTTCTTTTCTACGGGGTTAAGAGCTAGGCTTCTTATCTACCTCTCAGCATGACGAGTTACTAACCTTGGACTTGTAGACTAAGTTGCTTGAGAGTCAACTCCAGTTTTAAAGTATTACTTCTGTGTCAATCAGTTGGTTAGAATCTTGAAGTTAGAAAGTTGAGTGGTTATGCTATCCAATCTTTTGCAGGATGTCTCAAAATTGTTTTGAGCATTTGCAGCCATTATGTTGTCCGATTCTTCTAGGAGCTGTAGTGCATTCCGCATCTCTTATGTTAGAGTTGATGTCTTCCTTGTCTAAGATGTGGGTTTTGTTTCCCCAGGATTGTTTCCACAAGGAACAACCCCGCTCCTGCTTATGAGCAGGGCGAGGGCAGTGGAGCAAGGCAAGAGAACCTGCCTCACCCGCCATCTCTGGTGGAAGTGATGCTTGAGGCAGAGAGGAACAAGAGAGAGAGCAACCGGCTGCTCGAGCATATCGAGAAGAACACTGCACGACAGCAACGCAATGACGCAGTGTCCCTGAATGACTTTCTGAAGCTCTATCCGCCAAAGTTCCACCATTCCGTCGATCCTCTCGACGCAGACAACTGGCTAACCAGCATGGCTTGCAAGATTCGTGATGCCAATGTGGCAGAAGCTGACAAGGTGACCTTTGTTGCTTATTTCCTTGAGGACCTCGCCAATCAATGGTGGGAAAATTACGAAGCTATGCGCCCAGAGGGCCCAGCTATCACTTGGACAGACTTCAGCAGTGCCTTCCGCACCCACCATATTCCAGAAGGTCTTATGGACCGAAAGAGGGAGGAATTATGTGCCTTCACTCAGGGTAAGCTGATAGTAAACGCTTATAGCCGTGAGTTCGGCAATCTTGCCCGCTATGCACCGGAGGAGGTGTCAACTAACGCCAAGAAGCAAGCTAGGTTCCGCAAGGGACTCAGCCCCGAGCTCCGTCGTGAACTACGCCTGCATGAGTGCGCTACCTTCCAGGCCCTTGTTAACAAGGCTATCAATGCCGAGACTGGACATACCGACTACGAGGCAACCAAGAAGCACTCTCGTGACTTCAGCTCCTCATCCGGCTCAGGATCCCATAAGCACAGGATATCGGTGCCCAACACTGCTCTGCCATCGAGGTACACCGCGAGGCCATCTTATGAGGCGCCTCGCCCAACTCAGACCAACACTCTAGCCAAGACCTATGGTGGTCCTGCTGCCAATGCTGCTCCGTGGTCTTCAACTGTGATCTGCTACAAGTGCGGAGAGCCAAGACACCACTCCCGTGAGTGTCCGTAGAATAACGCCAAGTCTGCTGGACGTGGGAAGCCGAGCAAGGCTTATTATGTGAAGCTAACTCCTGCTCGTGGATGAGTGAACAACGTCACCCTTGAAGAAGCCCATGATGACCCCGACGTTGTGCTTGGTACGCTACATGTCAATTGTCTTCCAACATCTGTTCTTTTTGACACTGGAGCATCTCATTCATTCATCTTAGAAAGTTATGCACAGTTGCATAACATGACATTTTGTGATATGCCCACTCCATTAGTAGTTTAGACTCCTGGATCAAAATGGCAAACTTCTAGAGTAAGCCATGACAATGAAATCCTCATGGATAGGATAGTCTTCCTAGCTTCCCTGATAGCTCTTAAGTCTCCGGACATCAACATCATCTTGGGTATGGACTGGATGTCAGCTCATTATGCCAAGATTGATACTCATACTAGGAATGTTCAACTTAAACATTCGTCAGGTGAGATAGTCAATTTCTCAACTCGAGTGGCTAACAGCCCACTCTATTCCCTCAATGCTAGCCCTCTTCCAGAACTTGAGGATATCCCGGTAGTCCGTGACTTCCCGGTTGTCTTTCCAGAAGAACTGCCAGGTATTCCACCTGACAGAGATGTAGAGTTTGTGATAGATCTCATTCCAGGGACTGTCCCAATAGCCAGAAGACCCTATAAGATGGCACCCTTAGAACTAGCCGAGCTAAAGAAGCAACTCGATGAGGCCTTGAAGAAGGGATTCATCTGCCCTAGTTCTTCTCCTTGGGCTTGCTCCGTCCTCTTCGTCAAGAAGAAGGATGGAACGGACCGGATGGTTGTAGATTATCGACCAGTGCACCTGGTCACCATAAAGAACAAGTATCCGCTCCCCAAGATCAACGACTTGTATGATCAACTCGCTGGATCCACAGTCTTCTCCAAGATGGATTTGAGGCTGGGTTACCATCAAATCAAGATCAAGAACGGGGACATTCCAAAAACGGCCTTTGTTACTCGTTATGGCCAATACAAGTACACATTTATGTCCTTCGGATTAAGCAATGCCCCAGCCACCTTCTCTCGCTTGATGAACTCTATCTTCATGGAGTATCTTGACAAATTCGTCATGGTCTATCTCGATGATATTCTCATATACTCGAAGAACAAAGAAGATCATGCCGAGCATCTTAGGCTGGTATTGACGAAACTTCGAGAGCACCGCCTTTATGCGAAATTATCTAAATGTGAATTATGGTTACCAGAAGTGACCTATCTAGGCCATGTAATCTCGGGTAAGTGTATTGTTGTCAATCCCGAGCGAGTTCAGGCCATCCTTGATTGGACTCAACCTGAATCGGTGAAGCAAGTTCGGAGTTTCCTTGGCTTAGCGAGCTACTGTCGCCGCTTTGTCAAGAACTTCTCCAAGGTTGCAAAGCCTCTGACTGAACTCCTCAATAAAGATAAAAAGTTTGGGTGGACCCCACAATGCGAGCGCAGTTTTCAAGAACTAAAAAGATGCCTGACTTCTGCTCCCGTATTGGTGCCACCAGATTTCTCTAAGGACTTTGTTATCTATTGCGACGCCTCGCGACAAGGATTAGGTTGCATTCTCATGCAGGATCGTCATGTGATTGCATATGCATCTCGACAGTTCCGTCCACATGAGGATAATTATCCAACACATGATCTAGAGCTTGCAGCTGTAGTCCATGCAGTTAAGACATGGAGACATTACCTTCTGGGTAATCATTGCGAAATATACACTGATCACCAAAGTCTGAAATACATCTTCACCCAACCGGATTTGAATCTCAGGCAAAGAAGTTGGGTTGAGTTAATCACATATTACGACTTAGGGATAACTTACACCCTGGGGAAAGCCAATGTTATGGCTGATGCACTAAGTCATAAGTCTTATTGTAACAACCTGATGTTACAACAAGGTTAACCACTTCTCTTTGAGGTATTTTGGAAGTTAAACCTCCACATTGTTCCTCAAGGATTCCTTTCCAACTTGGTGGCGAAACCTACATCAGGAGCAGAGCTGCTGGCTGTTTTTTGATGGATGGGCAAGGTGTTGTTTTCTTCGAAAACCGCTTGGTGGTTCCCAAGAACCAACAACTACGGCAGCTGATCCTTAAGGAGGCTCATGACTCCCCTCTCACGATTCATCCTGGTAGTACCAAAATGTATCAGGACCTACGCCAGAGGTTCTGGTGGACCAGAATGAAGAGAGAAATTGCTCAGTTCGTTGCTAAATGCGATGTCTGTCGCCGCGTTAAAGCAGAACATCAAAGGCCAGCTCGCACCCTTCAACCCTTAGCTATTCTTGAGTGGAAATGGGACAAAGCCGGTATGGATTTCATCACCGGTTTTCCCAGGACCAAGGGAGGGAATAATGCTATCTTCGTGGTCATTGACCACCTTTCCAAAGTGGCTCATTTCCTTCCTGTTCGGGAGAGTATAACTGCTAGCCAGCTAGTGGATCTGTATATTTATCGGATGGTGTCTCTTCATGGAGTTCCTTTGGAGATTAACTCAGATCGTGGAAGTATCTTCACTTCCTGATTCTGGGAAAGCTTCCAGAATGCTATGGGGACTCATCTCTCTTTTAGCACTGCTTTCCATCCGCAGTCAAGTGGCCAAGTAGAGCGAGTCAAATCCCGGAAGACATGCTCAGAACTTGTTTTATCTCTTTCGGCATGGATTGGGAGAAGTGCCTTCCATTTTCTGAATTTGCTTATAATAATAGTTATCAGGCAAGCTTGGGCAAAGCCCCTTTTGAAGTTCTCTATGCACAAAGGTGTCGAACACCTCTTAACTGGTCAGAAACCGGAGAGAGGCAACTCTTTGGCCCGGATATGATCCAGGATGTAGAGGAGCGAGTTCACATTATTCGTGAAAACATGAAAAAAACCCAATCTCATCAAAAGTGCCAATATGATCGCCATCATAAGGCTGTGACTTTTGAAGTTGACGAGAAGGCTTACCTTCGGGTTACACCTCTGAAGGATACCCAACGATTCGGTATCAAGGGCAAGTTGGCTCCTCGTTACAGTTGTCCTTTTCACATTCTTGCCAAATGAGGAGAGGTTGCCTACCAATTGGAACTACCACCACATCTTGCCAAGGTTCATGATGTTTTCCACGTCTCGCAACTCAGGCGTTGCTTCTCGGACCCTGTCCGCAAAGTAGACCACGAAACGCTTGATCTCCAAGATAATCTCACATATCGAGAGTACCCTGTTCATATTCTTGAGAAAGCTGAGCGTACCACTCGATGTTGAAACATCAAGTTTCTCAAGGTTCAGTGGTCACATTCTCGGGACTAGAGTACCCCCGCACTCTTCCCGAAGACTCCCAAATCTCGGGACGAGATTCCTTTGAGTGGGGGTGAGTTGTCACATCCCTAGTTTCCCCCTTGCATTGTGCTAGCATGAGTGTTGCATCATGTTTAAATTTTTTCTAAACATGAAATGGGGAGGAACAAACCCTAGCACCCCACTTGATTAAACCAATTCAAACAATTGTGATTTTCAATGATCCAAAATGCCCATCACAAATGTCCAGCATGTCTAGAAAATGTTGGCAACAACATATCAGAGGTGACTTTTATTTTCACAACCCTTTTGGCATTTTAAATAATCCATAAACACTGCTGAAGATGTCAAATAAAAGGACTATAACTATTTAGTTGCTCCAAATTTTCTGAAACTTTTGTGGGAACTTGGAAATATTCCAACTATATCCCATAAATCATTTCAGAATTTTGTGCTAAGGTTTTCTACCCAAATAAAATAAAACAGAAGCAGCGAATTAGAAAACAGAAAACATAATAAAAAAAGGAGAGAACTCACTTGAGGCCCAGGGACAGGCCGGCCCACCTGGCCCGTGCCAGTCGTCCCCTACCTCTACCAGTAGGCAGAGGCGAAGGGAGGCATGGCACATGGCCGGGGCGCCATGCCTCCTGCCTGGCCTCCCTGTCGCGCTGGCGAGCTGGATAGGCTCGGGGAGAACCGTCCCGATCGGCTCCACCTCACCACTCGCCCCTTGCTCTCTCTCCCTCGTCTCTGTCGCCATGGCCGCCCGCACCTGTAGATCGCCGTCGTCGCCCGCATAGCTAGAGCCCCTCCCCCTCGCAACGGACCACTCCACGAGCTCCGCCTCGTTGCCCTCGACCCCCCCGTCGAGAAGCTCGACGCC